>JAJEKV010000038.1:8913457-9333713 GCA_021234155.1 Isoetes taiwanensis | reverse complement strand
GAATAGAGAGTAGAGAGAGAAGGAGGAGAGGGAGCGAGAGAGGAGGAGAGAAGAGAGGAGAGAAGAGACAGTGAAAGAGAGAGAGAGGAGAGAGAGAAAACAGAGAAGAGAGAAGAAGACCAGGAGAGAGAAGAGAGAGGAGACAGAAAGAGAAGGGGGAGAGAAGAGAGAGGGGAGGAGAGAGAGAAGAGAGAGGAAAGAGAATAGAGAGAAGAGAGAGGGGAGAGAGATAGGAGGAGAGAGAAGAGAGGAGAGAGAGGATAAATAGGAGGAGAGGAGAAAGAGGGAAGAGAGAGATGAGAAAGGGAGGAAAGGGCCCAAAGAGAGAAAAGTGTTAAAAGGGAAGAAATCGAAAGGAGTATGATGCGGAGGTCACAGCCGAGGAATGCGAGAATACAAAAAAAGAAGGCATGGGTGGGTCCATAAAAGAAAAGGCAAGGCTCCACGCCGCCTCAGGAAAAGGCATAAAAGAAAAGGCCCGCCGTCTATTATTATAATAAAGAAATACCGCGTTATTAACGAATGTAACTCCACCCCAATAAAAAGAATAGCTGGGCCCGCGGGAGCATGTCACTCCCCATCGACGGGATAAGGAGGCGCCACTGGTTTGCTCTCTACGCCCTGCGGGCCTTTGGCCCCTCAAAAGCTCCCAAGTTTGGTGGACAAAACTTTTTTGCTTTACCATGGACTTGAACCCTGGACATTGCCCCCCAAACCCCCCACCCTTACCACTAGACCAACCAGTCTTTTCTTGAAAAATAGGAAGTCCATATTTAGTTAAAGCTGGGCCAATGGAAATTCCTTTGGTTAATTAAGAGGCTTGATGATCCTAGAACCTTCTAGAATGTTCTAGAATGAAGCTAGAGAGAGAAGAGGGAAAGATAGAGGGGGAGAGAGAGAGAGAGAGGAGAGAGAAGAGAGAGGAGAGACAGAGGGAGGAGATAGAAGAGAGAGAGAGAGGGAGAGAGAGAAGAGAGAGAAGAAGAGAGAGAGAGAAATAGAGAGGAGAGAGAAAGATAGAGAGAGAGAGGGGAGAAATAGAGAGAAATGAGAGAGAAGAGAGAGAGAGAAGAGAGGAGAGAGAAAGAGGAGATAGGAGAGAGAGAGAAGAGAGAGAAGAAAGGGGGAAAGAAGAGAGAAGAGGGAGAAGAGAGACAAAGGGAGAGGGGAGAGAGAAGAGAGAGAGAAACAAAGAGAGAGGAGAGAGAAAGAGAGGAGGGAGGAGAGAGAGGATAGCAGAGAGAAGAGAGAAGAGAGAGAAGAAAGGGGGAAGAGAGAGGAGAGAGAGGGGAAAGAAGAGAGAGGAGAGAGAAAGAGAGAAAGGGGAGAGGGAAATAGAAAGGAGAGAGAAGAGAAGAGAGATGAGAGAGAGAGGAGAGAGAGGGAGAGAGACAGAGAGGGAGAGAGAGAAGAGAGAGAGGAGAGAGAGAAGAGAGAGAGAGAAAAGAGAGAGAGAAGAGAAAGAGAGAAAGATAGAGAGAGAGAGGGGGAGCAGGAGAAAAGAGAAGAGAGAGAAGAAAGATGGAAGAGAGAGGAGAGAGAGAGGGAAAGAAGAGAGAGGAGAGAGAAAGAGAGGAGAGAGGTGAGAGACAGAGGGAGAGGGGAGAGAGAGAGACAAAAGAGAGAGGGAAGAGAGAGGAGAGAGAGAGAGAGAGATGAGGGAAGAGAGAGGAGAGAGGAGAGACAAGAGAGGAGAGAGAGAGGAAAGAGAGAAGAAGAGGAGAGAGAGAGAACAGAGAGGAGAGAGCGAGAGGAGAGAAGAGAGAAAGGAGAGAGAAAGGAGAGAAGAGAGAGGAGGAGAAGAGAGGAGAGGAGAGAGGGAGAGAGGAGAGAGAGAGAGAGATGAGGGAAGAGAGAGGAGAGAGAGAGAGAGAGAGAGAAGATAGGAGAGAGAAGAGGGAAGAGAAAGGAGAGAGAGAGAAAAAGACAGAGAGATAGGGGAGAAATAGAGAGAGAAGGGAGAAACAGAGAGAGAGGAGGGAGAAGAGAGAAAGGAGAGAGGGAAGAGAAAGGGAGAGAGAGAGAGAGGAGGTAGAAGAGAGAGAGAGAGGAATAGAAAAGAGAGAGAAAGATAAAGAGAGGGGGGAGAGGAGAGAGAAGAGAGAGGAGAGATAGGAGAGAAGAGAGAAGAGAGAAAGGAGAGAGAAAGAGAGAGGAGGAGAGAAGAGAGGAGGAGAAAGAGAGAAGAGAGAGGAAGGAGAGAGAGGAGAGAGAGAGAGATGAGGGAAGAGAGAGGAGAGAGAGATAGAGAGAAGAGATAGGAGAGAGAAGACGGAAGAGATAGGAGAGAGAGAGAGAAGAAGACAGAGAGATAGGGGAGAAATAGAGAGAGTGGGAAACAGAGAGAGAGGAGGAAGAAGAGAGAAAGGAGAGAGGGAAGAGAGGAGAGAAGAGAGAGGGAAGAGAGAGAGAGAGGGGAAAGAAGAGAGAGGAGAGAGAGAAGAGAGAGGAGAGAGAGAGAAGAGAGAAGAGGGAAAGGGGAGAGGGAAGAGAGAGGAATAGAAAAGAAAGAGAAAGATAGAGAGAGGGGGGTGAGATACAGAGGGAGGAAGAGAGGGAGAGGGTAAAGACAAAGAGAAGGGAAGAGAGAGGAGAGAGGGGAGAGAGGAGAGATAGGACAGAGGGAAAGGACAGGAGAGAGAGAGAGAGGAAAGAGAAGAGAGGAAAGAAGAAAGAGGAGAGAGGGAGAAAGGGACGAGAGAGAAAAGGGGAAGAGAAGAGAGGGAAGAGAGAGAAAGGGGAGAAGAAGGAGGGGAGAGAGAGAGGGGGGGGGAAGAGAGAGGCAGGAGATAGAGAGAGGAGAGAAGAAGAGAAAGGAGAGGAGAGGAGAGGGAGAGAGGGGAGAGAAAAAGAGAGAGAGAAGAGAGAGGAGGAGGAGGAGAGAAAGAAGGGAGAGGAGAGAGAATAGAGAGTAAAGAGAGAAGGGGAGAGAGGGAGCAAAGAGAGGAGAGAGAGAAGAGACAGGTGAAAGAGAGAGAGAGGAGAGAGAGAAAACAGAGAAGAGAGAAGAAGACCAGGAGAGAGAAGAGAGAGGAGACAGAAAGAGAAGGGGGAGAGAAGAGAGAGGGGAGGAGAGAGAGAAGAGAGAGGAAAGAGAATAGAGAGAAGAGAGAGGGGAGAGAGCGAGGAGAGAGAAGAGAGGAGAGAGCGAATACAGAGAGGAGAAAGAGGGAAGAGAGAGAGAGAGATGCTACAAAAGGGAAGGGGCTCAGTCAAAAGTGTTAATAGGGTCCAAATCGAGGCGAGGCCGGCCGGAGGCCGGCCGAGCCGAGGAATACTACAAAAAAAGAAGGGCATGGGTGGGTCCAGATTTGAGGCAGGCCGGGCCGGGTTTGGCCTGCCGAAAAGTAGAAAAGAAAGGGTTCACCAAAGCCGCCCTTTCTAGTAATTGATGAATAAATGATGTTTGTAGCAAGTGGCACCAAAGAAGATGGACTTTATAGATTGGATATTCTAGTTTAGCAGCCAAGTCAAGTACTTTCAGTCAAGGCAAAGGTTTTCAACTTGCAGAGATGGCACAATTGTTTGAGACATCCGAATGCCCAAGTGGTTAAGAAAATAGCAAGGGCAAATTTGGTAATAAATTTGGACGTTCATGGCAGCGATGATTTTGAGTTATGTGGGGCATATGTAATAGGGAAACATAAAAGGTCTTTTTTTTCCAGTGGGAACTAGTAATAGGCCGCATGAACTGTTGGAGATCGTCCATTCCAATTTATGTGGACCCATGCAAACTATAACAATCGGGAAAGAGTGATATATGCTCACATTCATTGACGATTACTCTCACTATGTAATAGTAAGACTGCTAGCCAGAAATCGGAAGTTCTTGAGATGTTTATGGAGTTCCGCACACAAGTTGAGAATACATCAGGCCATAGAATCCAGACGGTGGCAGTGAGTATTTCTCTGACGCATTTGTTAAATATTGTCAAAAATATGGCATTCTCCACCAGCATATAACTACATATACGTCGTAACAAAATGGCGTGGCTGAAAGGATGAAGAGAACCTTGGTTAACAGTGCTTGCACTACGCTTAATTTTGTTGGGATGCCTAAGAGTATTTGGGAAAAAGCATCGTGACAACAACCTATCTCCGCAATAGATTACCTTCAATAGCAATTCAAGATCGAAGGCCATATCAATTGTGGAAGGATGGCATCCCATCAATAGGCCACTTGAGAACCTTTGGATGCATTGCATATGCACATATTCCAGATGAAGTTCGACAAAAATGAGGCGATAAGAGTATTAAATGCGTCGTGGTTGGATATTCTTTAGAAGCGAAAGTTTACAGGTTATACTCCTTTCCTTCACGAAGACTAATTCTCAGCCGGATTGAGAATGAAGTTGAACTTTATGGAGGAGTGACTATGAATGTAGCAAGTTCATCAGCTCCAGTTGACTATAAAAATTTAGATGAGTGGTGCCTCAATGAAACATCTCTAGCAGTCTTCCCGTGCAGCCACCAGCAGCAACCAATTCCAATTGTAAATGTATCAGAGACTGCTAGCTGAAAATGGATTGAATCCTTTTGCAGAATTTCAATGGTGACCGAGAATGTCAATATCTCTGCAGTAGAGCAACCTATAGCAGTCTTGGAACATTTGCACCCAGACCAAATCGAGGAGTAACCACGTCTGGTCGAATGGGTCATTTAACTTCCAAAGCAATTGCCGTTCAAGAAGTAACAAATTTCCAACACGGTAAATGTTCATGATCGAATGTACTCATTGATGTCTTGACTGTTGTTGCTGAACCTGACACAGTATATGAAGCCCTTAGTAGTGAGCATGCGCCTGTCTGGAAGGAAGCCATGGATTTTGAATATGCATCACTGGTCAAGAATGGGATCTGGGAATTGACATCATTGCCACCAAGGCATCAAGCCATTAGTACCAAATGGCTATTAAAAGTGAAGAGGAATGTTGCTAGTCAAGTGGAAGGCTTCAAAGGTCAGTTTCTTGCTCGTGGTTTCTCCCAAATAGCTGGCCTTGGTTTCTCCGAGCCATTTTCTCCCATAGTGAGGATGTTATCCATCCACACTCTGTTGGCTATAGCTGCTCGTATAGACCTAGAAGTCCATCAAATGGATGTTTAAATAGCATTTCTTCATGGCCACTTAAATGAGGAAGTCTACACAAATATTTGCCTACCGATCTGAGATCCAAAACTGCCTTGTTTGCCAATTTTTTTTATTTTTTAACCTATGAGCCCTATGCTTTGATTTCTTCTGTTGATTTCTTTTAACTAGCTACAACAAGTTATCTCATAATGGTATATCTATTTTATATTCTTAAATAGAATGGACACCATGTGAAGTTTGATGTTAGGCACTAAACGCCACTTTCTTTCATGTATCTATATACTATACTCTTCTCGCTTTTTACATAGACAAGTATAACCTTTTCATTTTTACTCATAGAAGCAGAAGCAATCTTTACCATCGGCGTTGGCAGAACCTAAGGTGTTAATTATATATAACCGAAGGTGTTAATTAGACATAACCTAAGATGTTTCCATAGGTCAATATGCTATATTCTTACCATTTTTCGTCCCATATATTCTGTTTTCTTGCTGAAGGATGTCATATTCCATTTAACAATAAGTCAATACATTTAAAGATGCAAAGGCAGGAATTAAATCTTAATGGATAAGCAAGACCTACTAAGCGAAACAACTTGTCTTTACATAAGAGCACACATTCAAATACTCCTCAAAAATCAAGGCCTCTTACGTGGAGCAAGTGAAGAACAATTATAATTTTTAGCAATGCTACCATGAGCATATTGATGAACACGGTCATCTGCCATATCCAAAACTTTGAAGACCACCATTCTTCGTCTTTTTAAGATAGTTCAAAGCAACCAGCCTGATGCTAGATGAAAAGCCT
Source organism: Isoetes taiwanensis (assembly GCA_021234155.1). NCBI lineage: Eukaryota > Viridiplantae > Streptophyta > Lycopodiopsida > Isoetales > Isoetaceae > Isoetes > Isoetes taiwanensis. The sequence continues at coordinate 9,327,818 of JAJEKV010000038.1, read as the reverse complement.
GGCTTTGTAACTTCATCCAGGTACTGGGGTAAATTGCCAAAAGCACTTGTTGACTTGTTAATGAGACCTAAAAATGGGAGAACAACCAATCCCATGCATGTCTAAGGTGGCTACACATGAAGAAGCAATACTTAATGGTCTCTGTTCCACGCTTGCATACTGGACGCATATATGATACTCCAGGGTCAAATCTATGGACAAGCATGTTAACCCAGACACAAGAGTGAAGAATCTGCCACCAAAATACTGCCGCTTTAGGATGAAGTATCTTATCCCATGCCCAAGTCCACATCTGCTTCCATTGAGGAGGAAATAGTTGAAGGTGCCACATATTAGAAGGAGGATGAATATCAACATCAAGCATCAACGTACACATAGAGTTCAAAAGTCAGCACTCCTTAACCTCCCAATGACAAACCCACACCCAATGGTTTGCCATGCACAAAAATCCCCTTATTTTTGGATTAAACTTCCTTTTCCAGCAAAAAAAAGTTGCAAAACTGGTAATTTGAAATTTCGGATTTAGCTGTGGGGATTCATTTGTAAAAGAGGAATTTCATTTCTGGAAGAGATTGAAGGGCATACTTATGGATATTACCAAAAAAGGAAGATGCCATGGTTGGAGTTTCTAGAAGTTGTAAATAGACTCCTGCTATATTCCTGTTGTATGGAGTGCTGTAAATAGGTTTATTCATGGTGCTAGTGCATAAATTTGGACCTGGATCCAACAAGTACATTGCATTAAGCCATGCAATGGCAAAACCAAGATTTTGAGCAAGGATCAACATATGATAAATGTACTTGCATCATTTTTTTTTTTTTTTTTTTTTTTTTTTTTTAAATTTGTGGAGGTTTTCTAGAGCGGTAAAGGGGTTGGAAAATAGCATTAACAAGCTCAAATCATGCTATTGACATGAATGTACCTTTATTTGTTGGTAAATTAAGTAATAACAAAGGATCTCTAAAAGTGCTATAATTGTTTTCAAAACAAACCAATGAATATCATATCAACAAGGATAACAATATTAAACATACTTGCAAGGTTAAAATATTTAGTCGAAATGGTTGCATTGAAGCATTTGCTAAGTGTTTATTTAGACCACATTCTATTTTCTACTCATACTTAATTTGCCAGTGTTGTCTCTACTAACGGTTAAATTTTGCCAATGCATTTCTAGAACAAGAAATTGCTATTTTTACTCATGCTTACCTTTTGCCAATGTGTTTCTAGAACAACAAAATTACGTGGCACATGCATTCACCCTTTGTGATACATCATACGGCATCCTAACTTAATACGCTACTACTATTTCGTTGCATCAACATGCACAACTCCTAATGCTTGGAAACATTACACATTTACTGGGCTTTGTATTAAAGTCTGCTCACATATTAATTATCAATTTGACCCTCATCTGCTAGAAACCTTTGAAAGTGCTGCGTTAGAAGTCTATATATACATCTGGAAATGTTGGTTTAGGGATCATATTATAAGGAAGAAATGTATATGCTTCGTGTTCAAATAGCTAAATAACAAACGCCATATGCTATGTTACTTGCTGAAATAGGATTAATTCCATAGACACAGAAGCGTTGTATCAAAAGTTCGAATAGTATTGCAGGATAAAACAGCTAGAAGCTTCCTTATCTTGCTCTCTTAGAATTATTGTATAAAAATCCACCACATCATAACACATTCAAATTGCTATATTCTAACAAAAAAAAAAAAAGATCGAAGAGAGAGGACTAAAATTTCGATGGCACCAGTCGTATATAGATGCCCATATAAACGCACACCCTACATATGCGTGGCAATGTTGGGCACACGTTTTTACTAGTGATTATTCTATAGTACTTTCTCACAACCTAGATCACTAGGGCCTACCCCGGTTCCAAGTGATGCTTCCTCACCGAGGGGTTAGATGTCCTTAACGTCCTTGGCCTCTGCATTTAGCCGTAGGATTAAATCCCAGCCGTCTATTCTAAGAGGTTATATCCAGTAACAATTTGGGCCAAAACTGTTATGACCATAACAAGAATGTTATGACCATAACATTCTACGCCCACTTGCTTTTCTTGGCACTCTACCGTAGATTCGATCCATGCATGCGAAACATGCGAAATGAATCTTTCAAAACGTAGCACCCACGGTAGCAGAATCAGGATAGCAATGCCCCATTCTTGATGATATTCACCGGAGATTAAACGAGAAAGATCCGGGGCCGAGCCGTTCCATTCGCAAAAATCGTCGGAAGGGGAAAAACCCAAAAAAACAGAGCTTTGATGGAGATATGAACGGGAAGTACCGGAGTATTGCCGATCTCAACAATACCTCAAAGCGGTAGAATCCTTGGCGATAAGCCCCATCCTTGGCGATAAGCCGGGGAGAGAAAAAAATAGAAAGATTAGTGACGGAAAATGGAAAATGCTAATCGATTGCAAGCTTTGATTGCTTGATCGCTTCATCCGGACCTTGGACCCTGGCATATCAAAGAAATGTGTTAAGATTTAAGTTTTTTTTTCCCTAAATCTGTCGGAAGTTAAGCGGTCGAATCTCCGCCATAGCAGGTAGTCGAATCTTCGCCATGGCCTACGCCATAGCGAGGCACAATGAAGAATCTTATCAAGAATAAAGAATTTGGGCTTGAGCCCATTAAATTTTGTTCTGCTGCGAGTCTATTTCTTCATCTTTGGGTGAGTCTTCTATCTTAAAGAGAGCCACAAATGGGTCTTTGATCCTTCAAATCTCACTGTTGTTACGTGAGTTTTTGTTACGTATTTCGATCTTGGGAATCACGATTGCCAAGCTTGACTATGACGGCCACTCGCTAAATGCCTCGACGGGCGTTAAAGGCGGAATGCGTCCTCCCCCGGGTTATGGGCCGAAAATGGCCTCATGGCCCATGTGGCCGAAATCCCTGCGGCCCGTGCGGCTCAGTTCGGCCAATTCGGCCCACATGTTCATTTTCCTGGCCCTAACTCGAAGGACGTTATCTAGCCCATAAATGAGTTATGGCTTTGGTTTCTTGACCAAATTTTCTTATAACCATAGCTTTTCTTCATTTTTTTCCCCCCACAAATGTGCATAAAATTTTAGCAAGGCAAGAAAATAGCTTTAAAGACAAGCTTTATCCGACCAAACTCAGCCGACGTGGCAGAATCTTATTGGGTCCGTTTGAACAACGTCTAGGCGGGCTGCAACGGCGATGGCGTGAGAGGGAAGCGGCCATGTCCATGGCAACTCGAACTAGGGTTAAGCTTGAGAAGGGGGAGAGTAGTTCCGGTGCCGGACTTGGCCGTGAAAGAGGCGATCATGGTAGCCAGCTTGGAAACGGAGGCGAAATTTTACAGCCATCCCTACAGAATGAGAATGAAACTAGAGTTTCTAGGGCACCTAGAAGGAATCGGGTGCAGAACAATGCAAACACTGCCCCAGATGGCATTATGGATCAGACTGCTACTCAGCGTAGAATCATTAGAACTGGGTATCATAGCATCAGAAACAGATTAATGGGTACAAGTCTCTTCTATGCTGTTCATCTTTGTGAACCCTAAATGGGTTAATTTGTTAGTGGCTTTATTGTCTTTGCAGTGGAGAAAGATGACTTGATACGATTTAGTGATCAGAAAACTCTAAATGGGTTAATTTGTTAGTGGCTTTATTGTCTTTGCAGTGGAGAAAGATGAATTGATACGATTTAGTGATCAGAAATTTGACAACATGATGAATGATGTTGATGCCCTTCATAGCAAAGGTGGGTATTTTTTCTGGTTTATTAGTTGATGTTATTATGTTGACTAGAGTTAGAATCTGTGTGCAGTAAGCCGTCCTCGGGAGCAAGTTGCAGATGCCGAGACGGTGCTCGAGGTATCACGAGCACTGCTAGAATCTCTGCAGACTTTGCAGAGAAAAGAAGGCCCAACAGCTGCAGATTTCCTTCATGGTGTAATTGAAAATTTTGGAAGAGGACCTCTTTCAGTCAACCAGGATGGGGGTACAAACATTGATTGGTTTGCACTTGGGCTTAAGGCATCTGCAATTTTGGGTGAAGCACATGGGGTCTCAACTATGTGAGAACGTTAACTGATAGCACTTATTTTTTTTTTTATCACAACTGATGCATTTTTCATTTGTCAGGCTTGGTCCTATTGACATCCAGCCTAAGCAGAGGAAAGTTGCTGCACCAAGAAGGAGGAATAAACCTGCTGATTGCACCCGTCCAGAACAGGTTTGTGTTTGTCTGCGCTGGTGGCATATCAATCTTAATACGCTTGCCACCAGCATGCTTGTTTCTACTTGGTTGTTTCTACTTGGTTCTTATACCTATATTAACTAGGGAATCCTGTATACTTTTCTTTGTCAGTCAAAGCAAAGATCCTTAGATGCTTAACTTGTTTGTCTATTTTTCAGTGTGAAGAGCAGGCTGGTGACAGTCAAAAGACTGAGACTGACAAGAACATGGAAACAATGTTCAAAGTTTTGCGTGTTCAGAAGCGTGCACAGCTTGAGGCCCTTGTGCTAAATAGGACTTCGTTTTCTCAAACAGTAGAAAACATTTTTGCTTTGTCTTTCCTTGTGAAAGATGGTCGTGCTGAAATAACTTGTGGAAAAGAAGGCCATGTCGTAGGTAATGCAAGTTGTCTCTTTGGTTCTCTATATTTGGAATAGAAAGCATCTCATTTTGTAAGCTCGTGTGGTCCACACAGTCCCAAGAAATGCTCCCACACCTGCTGAGCGATCAAGCGGAGATGTGACCAATTTGCAATTTGTTTTACGCTTTGACTACAACGATTGGAAGGTAAATTTAACTTTGCCGACTCGTTTGTTTAAATCTTTTTCTTATAATACGAAGTCAACCATCTCCCTCTCTGCAGTATATGCAAGAAAAGTTTGAGGGCGAGGAACTTATGCCTGATCGAAAGCAACTTCCAAAATCTGTCATTTTGACTCCCATCAGGAAAACATCTAGAAATAGGGCAAGGGGGTCAAACATGGCAGAAACCCTGGAGCAGGACGAAGATGATGCTGGTCTGTCCTTTGAAACACGAAAGAAGGGCAGAAACTTGGATTACAGCCCTGAAGAACTTCAGCCCTAACGATTGTATATACCTTTATTTCCCCTTGTAAGTTATAGCTTACCTAACAATGACAGCCTTATGGAAATTGTCGTTTCCAGCCCTGCTAACACATTACCTTTTGAAACATCATTGTATGAGAGGTTTTCCCAATCAATGAATTTTGTTTTCATATTGTCCAATGATTTTGTGACATTCACTTTTTTCATACTTTCTCTAACAGAGGCCCAGGTCTTTCGAATTAATGCTCATTGTTTACCTGAACTACAGCAGGAAATTATGAGCAGCTGTTAATGTTTCTAAAGAGACAGGAAACATACTTTGGCTTCCTTTAAGAGTACAATATATTAACTTTCAGTCACTTTTATGGAGAACACCTACGACTAATAGAAGCTTGAACAATAGTGTCGGGGTTGGCTGAATAGCAATCTCAGCAACTAAGAATTAGTCTAGCTATGTGGCTATTTGATTCTGCAGCAATATCTTTGTCAAACCATTGTGATGCATCTTTTTCAGTCATAAAGCAAAGAATAGGTTCTTGCAGTTTTCTACGATTGGTTTATAATTTCTGTACCTGCATAAAGATGAAGAGTGACCCAACCAAGCCACCTTGTGTGTTTTGGCGCTCTTCATGGGCATGAAAGGCAGGAAGCTCATTAAGAGATTAAGCTTGATTAATTCTTCTGGTCTTGATTGAATTACTGAGCATATTATTGAAAAACATGAGCTAAAAAAAGACTTTATATGGATGCATAATTGCATGCAGAAAGTACAGTGTGAGTAATCGAAAACAGGATGAGTTTGATGTGATAGTCATAAACGAGCTTATGTGCACAGACGCTTGGATATTACAGGCTGAGGCTGGAAGAAAGTGGACCTCGTAGAGAAATTAGAAACTCAAATATGTGTAGCAAAAAATTGTGTTTCTCATTTCACCATGGACAAACTCCGGTTTACTGTTGCAACCTGCAGAATTATGGTCGGACACTAGTGGAATTCGTAATCGATACATCAGTGTGAGGTGTAAATTGCATATCCCTTGATTTAGGATACATGGGTGTGAGGTGTAAATTGCATATCCCTTGATTTAGGATATTCCTGGTATTATCCTGAGACCCAATGATCTGGAGTGGGCAATGGAGTGGGCAATAGTACAATAGCTTTGTACAAGAGCTTTTATACTAAAAAAAAATGGGTCTTTATATATGGTTGTTAAAATAACCAAGTTCAAAGAAATTTTATATGCCTTGCATCACATTCTCATATCTATTATGCCGAATATGCATACTCCAATAATGAAACCATGGTTCTTAACAACATATTAGTCAACCCAACTATTCCAATCTTAATTAACCTGCGCCACTCTAGTTTTATGCGTTGAATAAAATGCTATTTATAGTGGTGGACCACATGGTTTGGGATTTTCATCAAATGATGAATTCGAAAACCTAGTGTCGCAATGCTTGTTTGTTGGATGGAATAGGCCCACTTAAGTTGTTGTGGAATACATTGAACACCAAATAGCCACATAGCTCACATGGGATTGCACCAGGTAACTGATTCGAAGAAAGGTCTAGTGATTCCATATTCTTAAGCTTTCCAAGCTGACTAGGAATCTCTCCATTGAAAGAATTATGGGACAAGTTTAATTGCACCTGTGCAGCAAGATCACTCAACTGCCAAGGAATGGACCCATTTAACTCATTGTTAGACACATCAAAGGATTGGCTTATTCCAGAAAAATATATAATCTTGCCTTTCCAAGTTACAATGGTGTTGAGTGATCCAAACTGATAATTTGCAAGTATCTATCTATCTATCTATCTATCTATCTATCTATCTATCTATCTATCTATCTATCTATCGATCGATCGATCGATCGATCGATCGATCGATCGATCGATCGATCGATCGATCGATCCATCCATCCATCCATCCATCCATCTTATCGGTGGTATTTTTAAGGCCAAGTCCTGCCAGATTTGTATTAAGCTTATTATTCGAAAGATCCAGAGTTGTAATCTTATCCAAAGTTCCAATGCATTCAGGTATTGTGCCTTCCAGATTATTATAGCTAAGCTCAGCGAAATAAAACCACGAAGATTGTAGAATTTTGGAAGTGGCCCTGAAAAATTGTCATGGAAAATTTGCTATCCGTGTTGTTTCCTGATTTTGAAAACCCAGAGTTGGAATTTGTCCTCCTAAATTATTATACTATAGCAAAGTGCGAAACATCTAAATTAGACGGTATTTCTGCATTCAAACTGTTGGAGTGTAGTAGTTTCAATATAGAGAGAAATCTAAGATCTCCCAACTCAATACGTATCAGGCCTGACAATTCATTTTCATGCAGATCCAAATACAGTAGATTCTAGAGTTTGCCTGTCAATTTATTCTTTAAGCATCAAATATTCGAGAGTAGAGAGGTTAGCTAGATCATGTGGGAAATTGCCCTCTAAACTAATAGAACTAAGTTCTAAGCAAAAAACAGAACATTTGCTTACCTGCAGTGGAGTATTGCCTGTAAAGTTACTGGAACCGAGGTGTACATCTGATTGATGTGAACAATTACACAGGTCTTTAAAAGGAATGCCGCCTGTAAACTTACTCGAACCGAGGTGTAAATATCCCAGAGCAGAACAATTACCCAGCTCTTTAGGAATTATACTGCCTGTCAAGTTATTAGAACTGAGAACTAAATATGTAAGAGCAGAACAGCTAAACCGAGCTCCTTAGGAATTGAGCCTGTCAAACTGTTGGTAGCAGAGCAGTTTGAGAACAATTCACGTGGTATATCACCAGAAAGCTGGTTATCATTAAAAAACAAAACTTGCAGAGCAGAACAACAAATTATTAGACTGGAGATCTAAATACGTGAGATAAGCGCACTTTCTGGATAATCCATCTGGGTTTACCATATAATTCGCATGGAGTGCCAATTCTGTGAGTGCAGATAACCCCAGGGAGCGCCGTATTCCTACTCCGGGAAGTGGTAAACCCGGACACATGTCCGGGTTAACCACTGTCATGTCCGAGTTAACCACACTTTTGTCCGGGTTAACCACTTTTTTTGGGCTGGGATAACCACGCGGTGAAGCGTGGGACTGTGTTTTGGCATGCTAATCTTTGAATAGAGCTTGCAATCAACTTATTGAACAGTTCAATCCGGTTCAAACACCATTGGAATCACCTTGGCAGCCCCTAAAAACCTCATTCTATCAAAAGAGCAAGAGATTTGAGCATGGATCAAGCAAGATCAATGAAAAAACATGCAGAAACCGTTGTCTTTTGAGCTTGAAACTGAGCAATAGTGGTAAACCCGGACATGTGTCCGGGTTTACCACTTCCCGGAGTAGGAATACGACGCTCTTTAGGAATAATACCACTCAATTGATTCCATCGCCCCTCTAGACAAGGAATTACAACTAATGCCAGTCCATTTTCACATGAGACCCCTGTTGTTTGCATTCCAATCCTGCAATGTATTATTTGGATCAAGAAGACCAAGCTTGAAACCCAAAGGAGACTGAAAATCATCGTAAGATTTTGCCCCGCAGTTAGATCCCCAGGCTAGAAAGAAGAAGATGAATAATAATAGTCTACCCATAGGTGACGCCTCACAGTGCCGAACGGAACAGTCGGCGAACATTGGTTCAATCTTGAAGTGAGGCAGTGATTGATTCTGCTCAAATTCGAAGAAAAACGATGAGATCCGAACCGAAGAAAGACGTGAAAAAAAAACCATGAATAGATTCTTGGGTTGAACGCGTTTGCCATAGCACACTCTCACAGGTTATTCTACTATTTTACTTGATCTTTCCCTTTGTTCTGTTCAGCTTCAAGAATTGCACATCTCTCTCGTTTCCACCACCTATCAACACTTAGAAATACTATAAAACGGATTCTACCAACACTTAGAAATACTATAAAACGAAATCTTAGACTAGCATGCTATCTCACCACCCAACCACAGTCGTCAGCCAAGACACACCTGCCTCGGGCTCTCCCTAGCAACTATATAACAATATAACATGCATGCCCCTTTTCCTCCTTTGGACAAAGACCCACCGGTCCAAAAGCCCACATGGCCCAAAAATCCCAAGGCCTTTTGCATATATCATTCCCTCCCTCTTGATATTGCAGCAATCCTCCGCTGCAAAAGGGTGTTTAAATACCTTTAGCCATCTGAGCATAATCCTTCCTTGGCCCTCCTTTAGGCCGGCTAGTAGAAGTCTGTCCTTGGACATCTTCTTATTTCTCGGCTTCCTTTGCTTTTCGATCGTTATATTCCAAAAGAATATTCGAATAAGCTTGTAAAACATTGCCACGTACCCATGAAGCGTCCTCCAAAGGTTTGTGAGCAAACTTTACTAAATATCGTCTTGAACCACTAGTGGAGTTATCTGCCAAAATTGTTTTCGGCTCTAGAACTTTGGAATCATCAATCAATTCTGGCTCACTTAACCTCCCAAGTTGAGGTAACTCTTTACCATGAGAAGCCTTTTGGAATGATACATTCACTATATCATGCATTTTCCAACATTTAAGGCAATTTTAATTGATATGCATTCTCAGTGGCCACTTAAATAACTTGAAATGGTCCATGGAAACGGGGTGCCAACTTAAATTCTTGCGGGTATCTTTCTTAAAGTGGCCCTCATGGATCCTCATCCATACCCAATCTCCTTCCTTAGAAACCATTGGCTGCCGCAACTTAGATGATTTATTTGCAAAAGATGCCTGAGCATCTCGCATACGAGCCTGAAGAAAGTCTATGAGATCTTTATGCTCAATAACCAAATCATTAGCAGTTGGAACATCCTCCCACACTCGAAAGAGTTGCTTCCATACAGGCTGACCATAGACCGCCTGAAAAGGGGTCATGTAGACTGATAGGTGTTATTATATACAAATTCAGCAATAGACAAATACTTTTCCCATTGATCTTGATGTTCATTGACAAACCCTTTTAAGATAGAGCAAATAACTTTATTTACCACCTCGGATTGACCATTAGTTTCTGGGTGAAAAGCAGTGGAGAACCTTAACTCCATTCCCAATTGCATAAATGATGCCTTCCAGAATTTACTGGTAAACTTTGTATCAGGATCGGATACAATAATCTTAGGCAACCCATGTAGCCTAAATATCTCTTTGATAAAGAGCATAGCCGCAGTATAAGCTGTCAACTTATCCGAACAAGGAATAAAATGTGCATGTTTAGTTAAACAATCAACAACTGTCCAAATGACAGTATTCTTGCGAGAACTTGCAGGTACGAATATGAACCAAGACATCTCTCTGCAATCCATGCCAAATAAAGTATGATTCAAGCTTTGCCAAAGTCGCCCCCACGCCACGATGACCCCCAGTAGGTGCATCATGGACCTCTCTAAGAATAAGTGTTCTAAAGTCACGAACAATGCGTAGCTTTGGACCTTTATATAAGAACCCATTAACGATCTTATATCCATAAGCATTGCCACTTTGAGCCAATAATTGAATATCCTTATAATCATGGTCAGTGGCATACAATAGCTTCATTTCCTCCAAATGATTGGATTGTGCCATAGAAAGAGAATAAACTGCATAATGCCGACTTAAAGCATCCACCACAACGTTCTCTTTACCGGGACGATAGTCCATTGAGAAATCATATTGCTGCATAAAAGCAACCCATCTCAATTGCATTTCCGATAATGTTTTCTGTGAAACAATGTGCCTAATGCTTTGGTGATCAGTCAAAATATGAACCCTCGACCCTAAAAGATAGTGTCACCACACTTTCAAAGATGAATGACAACCAGAAATCACAAACACTATATCTACTTTTCGTATCAGAAAACTTCCGACTTTCATAAGCAATAGGATGGCCATCCTGCATCAAAATTGCACCCAAAGCCATACCACTTGCATCAACACATAACAAGTAAGGTAGAGCAAACTTTGGCAAATGTAGAACATGAGGATTAACCATGGCATCCTTTAAAACTTAGAAAGTGAACTGATGGTTATGATTCCATTAGAAAGGAACATCTTTTCGTAGCAACAAATATAGATCTGAAGCTAAACAAGCAAAATTCTGTACAAACTTCACACAGCTGCCCCTGAGCTCTCCCCCGAGCAACTATATAGCATGCCCGTCCCTTTAGTCCTCTTTTGGACCAAACCCTTCTTTGGACAAAGGCCCAAAGGTCCAAAGGCCCAATGCCTTTTGCCACATCCTTGGCATATATCATACTACACGAATAAAGCAGCTTTCATTAAGCTAAACACCATTTTTATACAGAACATGGCAGTGCTTGGAATAGGGATTCTCACTGTGATGCTAACAAAGGAATTAACAAAGGAGCTTACCAAACATAGTGGTACAAAACACAACTTCAAACCCTAAAGTATCAAATGATCTTTCAACAAACGGCAATTATTATATAAGAAACAAGGTACTACGCACGAGGAGTTGCCCTTTCGTGGTCCGAGAGCATGCTTTCGTGTTTTTTGTTTATTCGATCATAACAAACATATCTAATTCCACTTTTTTATTGCAGCAGAGTAGGCAGATACTCCAGAACTTACGTAACTCATAACACCAAGTATCCAAATGTTGCTCAACAGATAACGCCTGTAATTTTTCTTGCTAGAACCTTGCATTTCGCCATCAACAATTAAGTCTTTTATAGTCAGCATAGCTCATAGAATCTGTGACCTCCATACGTTCCTTAACTTTGAACGAAGCTAGATAGGCTTCTATTTCTAAGCTGAGCCGAATTTTTCCTAAGAGCCAGAGTAAAACTCTACGCAGGGAGCATATTTTTCCTTAGTATCAGACAACAGAAGTTACATACTCACAGCAAGAAGAGCCATAGTAGAAATCTGAGAAGCAAGAGGTTTTTTCTGTCATTAGATTGGGGAAGGAAAACAACGGGATCTCGGTTACGACGAGAAGATCATCTATGAAGATTCAGTCTTTAGAGCTTCGAACTGCATTAGAAGCTTGATCCTTGCACAGCATCAAAGTTCGTGCCGGTTAGGCGGTCTTCAAACAGCAGCGACGGGCAACAAGGTTCACCGGCAAATTACTGGCAACAACTAGTTTGGAGAGGTTTTTGGCATATTCTAGGCATATGCCGACATGTACCTGGAATATGCCAGAAACCCATATGAGCAAGGGTTTGCCCAGGGGCAACCCAAAAAATCGAGTTTCCACATCGAGAGGATTGACTTTATGTCTTACATTTTCCTTCTTTTATTCATTTCCTACCGAAATATATTCCTGCAAGAAGTCTTTTTGTCTCAAAGCACGATGCATTTACATTAGCTGAAATAAGAGCTAAATTGGACGCTAAGGTAGGCTGATGCAATTTTCCACCTGAAGAGACTCTTTTTCAAGATCACACGATTTATAGAAGAAGTTCGAAAAAGCTGCATCATATATTTCCCTCCCACAAAAACCTTTTCCTTGGAAACTTATGTTTCATTAAATGTATGCATCCAACAACTTCACAAAGAAGAATAGATTTCAAGGCAAGGACAAACAAAATTATCATACAATCACTGCCTCTAGGAGGAAATAAACTAATCCAATTAACAAGTACTAGAAACGTGTGCCTCACAACACTCCCATTTTGTAACAAATGTTGTTTTATCTCGGTCTTCAGGAGCAATGGTTACTTGGTTATAGCCTCTAAAACTGCCAAGAAACGAATAATATTCATGTCCAACAACTGAATCTAACACATTATCAATAAATGGCACAAAAAATCCATCTTTGATTGTTACTGTGTTCAATCGTTTAGAGTCTACATACACTCTTAATTTCATATTCTTCTACACTTGAATAATTTGGATTTATCCTATAAGGTTTTTGTCTAATTACTCTTGCATTAGGTTCCAAAACAATTTTTTGTATACTCAAAGCCGGAGATATACCTCTAAGGTCACGATAACTCCTTGCAAATACATCTTGAAATTCTAGAAAGAGATCCATGTACCTTTGTCACTCCTCCTCCAAGTTTTGGGCTCCAAGCTTGATCACTTTAGGTTCTTCTGGAGTCCCTAAATTTAAATCAATAATCTCAAGGGATGTTAGCATTGCTTGATCTACCCTAGGTGCACTATGTGCAAGAGTCTCCTTTAGTTTCGATTCCGCTTCCTCATATTTGGAGAAGTAGTCAGGTATTTCTCTTGTTCATCTTGTTCTACTTCTTCTGAAATGGTTTCATTAGTAACATCAACACTTATAATATAAGCATTTACACAATTCGTCCATTCTTCTAAAGCAACGCTCGAAGTATCTTATTCAAATAACCCATTTCCTCAACATACACTTGATCAACCTCTATTCCCTCATCATCATTGTCGTCATAATCACGAAGTATGTCCTTTATAGAGGAGCTAGTATCACTATCATTTCCACCCCTATCTCTAGATTGGATATGCACTCTAATTTTAATCTCATTGTTTCCATTCCCAATATGCAAGTAACCCGTAGACCAATTGTGTTTAGCCGAAGCTTGCATTAACCAGGCCTACCTAGTAATAATGGATAAATAAATCCTCCACATGCCATTCTCAAAATAACATAGTCCACAAAGAAGATTACACCTGCAATTAATGTTTTTATACCCGTAATCAAACCCAATGGTTGTACTCTCCTTTGATCAGCCATTCTAACCACAAAATGCACTGGTGCAGGCTTAGGCAATTCTAGTTTTTTCCATATAGACTTAGGCATCTCCATCTATTGTGCAATTCCATATTAAGGTTCTATTAATTTCCACATCTAAGCATGGGGAACTCATATCGGCTATTATGGGTCATGCAGAATTTACAACTACCTCTTTATGGCTCTTTGAAGCAGACGTTAATATCTTGCGACAACTAGAGGCAATTTGTAATAGTTGTTTAAGGGTGAATGAGGGTTGTTTATTTTCCATATCTTTTAAAATATCATAGGGTGACTCATTTGCTAAATTCAAAATTCACTTATATTTTTTATGGACACCTTTATCCTTATTCTTTGATGGTTGTATTTCATTTGTAATCTCTCTTACCGCTTTAGTGTTGAGGCAATTCTTTCATTTCTTCAAACATCTCTTGTGAATCCATTATATCTACCTCATCATCTAGCATATGTTCCTCAAACAAATTTACAAACTCGTTATCTTTACTACAAATTGAACTTTCATTATTATCCCTTTGTTGCTCTCTCTTTATGCAATTCCCTTTCTCTCCTCAAGTTCCTTGCATTACGAGTTTCTATAACATAAGCTGGAGTACCTTGGTTCTCCAACACATATGGCCCCACTAACAATGACAACCTCTTTACCCCTATCCTTAGAAGCATGATTTTGTATTGCTTTAAGCTTATGAGGACAATTCTCTTGGGTGTGCAGCCTTTGGGTTTGACAGATTCCATATATTGGTTGGTAATGCATTGTTCCATTGGATTTGGCATTGTGGCGCAATATGCCCTATTTCTTGACATCTATAACATTGAGGAGGTCTTCTTATAAACATTTGTGGTCTTGGACCCCCAATACTGATTTGAGGAGTGGTATAATATATAAGGACATATTTTCTATAATTATACATTGGTTGAACTTGGTAACCTTGGTATTGAGGGGATCCTAAAACTTGGGTTTGAGATCTTATCATTCCAACTCCCATTCCTTCATTGAAAACGTTGCTCTATTCTATGATTTGTTTTTCCACAATTTCGACAAAAAGGCTTACATTCTGCAGGTGTTGGACATTCACTAGGAAGGTGACCATATCTGTTACACTTCATACACCACATGTTTGTTCTTTCTTTAGAAATTTGTGGTTTAGATTCCAAGCCTTTTATCCAATTTAATTGTAATTCTGTCATTTGCTTAGTCAAACTTCCAATCAATTCATCTTTAACCTTTACAAGTTTAACATCCATAAGTTGTTCAGGTTTCTTTATGGGTAAAGTTGGAGTTGCATTAGTTGCACCTATGATGGCCTGGGGGTATGGGATAAAGCCTTGTAGAGGTTGGGGCTCATGAAAGATCCGCCCGTTTTGGTGCGTTTGTTATCACTAGAGGTGTTAGTGCTTAACATTTGGTATCAGAGCCAAGGTTCAATCCCTCGTGGCAACATTGGTGTGTTTCACATGCTTGAGGGCAAGCATTTCGAGGAAGGGGAGAAATTGATATGGCCTGGGGTATGGGATAGAGCCTCATAGAGGTTGGGGCTCATGAAGAATCCGCCCTTTTGGTGTGTCGGTTAGCACCTATCAGAGTCGAGTCTCGAGTTCAAGTCTTCATGGGAGCGTCCCAATTGGTAAATTGCCTCATGAGCGAAGGATGTAAGTGCCACATGCTTGAGGGCGAGCATTCTAAGGGAATTGGTATGATTTGGGACCCATGGGAGACCACTCGAGAGGATCTTAGGGAGGAGGCACCTAATTATCACATATAGAGGGTCAAACCTCAACGGCTAGACGCTTTTTCTAGTTGATTGGGGCACGATAATTAAGGTGTCGTATCAATCTACTTGTGTTTTACTATGATCAATTGTACCCATCATTGAAGGAAAAGTGCCAATAGGCATACCTGAAATATTTGCAATTGGACTTGCCTCTATAGGAATATTTGGAACCATAGCTCGTGCAACACCTCCCAAAACTAAAGGCATTGCCATTCCCGGATGATAATATCTTGCCATGCCAATCTTCGCTTGCTCCCAACTTGAGGCATGGTTAATATTAGCTTCTAAAGTGGTAGGAGTTTGGCCCTTTGTAAAAAAAAACCAAGTTCAGGTGTATACCTCACTTGATCTTCTGCAGAAGGTGGAGGCTCCTTTTTTGCAACCAATCTTCTGAATCTAATCACATAGCTCTGCTAACTTTCTCCCGGTAAGAGTTTAATATAGTTTGATTCATCACTTACTCTTTGTGCAAACCCTATCGTCTGAATGTAGTTAAGAACCCTTTTTTTAAATCATCCCATGTAAAAAAGGGAGTAACAGTTTTAACAGCTCTATACTATTCCATGGCACCATCTTGCAAGTTAGCCGAAAAGAGTCTTAGCCTCTCAACATTCCCTCCTCCTGATTTGCCACACTTATGGCTAAAAAGGCATGTACATGGGAGTCTGCATCCACATTCCCTAAGGCTGAAAATACAGGATGTTTCATTTTTGAAGCTTTTTGTGCCATTGGAAAGAGTCTATTAGTATTGGAGATTCCCAAGGCACTCTCTTCCTCATTATTATCCCCAGAACTTGAAGGAATTGTGCTGCTACTACTAAATCCTCTCTCTATTAACAGTCTTTCTTCTTCAAAGACTTGCTCTGCTAATTCCTTTTTTTTTCTCTCTCTGTCTAAGCTCTAGTCTAGCAATATGTCTGGTCTCTTGTCTAGCTATACTCTTCTTCGTCCTTTCTTCATCAAGACCCTAATTCATTCATCAACAACGATTGCTCTAATTAATTTCTCGGAATGTCCCCCAAAAAATATGTCGTGCATACACGGAACCTAATATTTGAAGAACATTGTTTTGGTGAAATGATAATTCACAAGGAAGATGAAGAGTTAGGTTGAGTTGGTGCAAGAAGGTTCTGATGACGAAGCAACGTTACGTATTTCGTGGGTACTAGAATGGCGACTCAATGCACTATGGAATGCAATAGGACGTCATCCCCCACACGTGCCCCTGCTTGAATTCATTTCCTCTTATTATCTAAGATTGGTACAACATAATTGGAATATGCCATTTAGCCATGCAGGTGTAAATTGTATTCTTGGCATCAAATTATTAATCACATTCCTCGCTTAGATGCATTGCTGATGTTGGTGCTCCACATAAAACAATGCCCCATGGGAACAATGTGTGTACATAGGTTCGTGCTCATTGATTATTGAGAATGAGAATTTTACGTTGTTCTTGATCAATCATTTTAAACGATTTTATTAACTTATCTTGATTCATTACTCCAACAACACCACAATTAGGCTCATAATGTCCATTATACCACTCAAGCCAAGCCGCACTGCTTCCATATTACTCCTTGCTTGAGTTTATAGAGAACCATTAACAATTTTTTTATGTTTTTTTTTTTTTCTCTTGCAATATTATCTTTGCCTTGAATATATCTAGTTGGGTTACGAAGTTAGACTTTTGATATATTAACCTTTAACCGGCAGGCTTTCCAATCCCAGCGATGTCCACCGTTGATTAAAGCCTTGTGATAGGGCGTAACAGGCACCCAACCCACTCCAAATGGATGTAGAGGCAGCTGAAAACGTGGAAGCGAGGCGGCTTTGCGTCGGATTGACCTACCAGTGATAATCCAGTGCGGAAGGTGCGAACTGTGATAATCCATTTGTGGGGTGATAATCGAGCTATGGGTGGCGATAATCGGTACGTGGGTGCGAGGGATGGGTGAGGAAACTTTACTGCGGTTAAAGGGGGATAAACACCCACCTTGCCCCTTACGGCCGGATAAGCGGGCTCGCCCCTCGGGCTCGCTGTTTATCATTGTAAAGGCTTCGAGGGTGTTTATCCCCTTCTTAGCCTTCTTATCCCATTAGTAAAGTGCCATGCTTTGATATTTTTTATTAACATATCCCACTCTACTTTTAATATATTTTAATATATTTGAAACGTGCCTTTTCTTTTTTTGCTTTTAGTTAGGTTTGGTTTCGGCAATGGAAATCATGGAATTGGGCAACGACCTGTGCAAAGAAGGCAGCGATCATGCATTGTATGAAAGTTCGCTTGAACCCGTTATGCATGGATGACATAGGTTAGGTATTTTTGTTCTTGCTTTCGTAGCGTCTTGTCGTTAGGTATTCGCTATAGTTTGTTGGTACATTGATTTTACAGCTTTAATTTCATGTGTTGGTGGCCATAGTTGTTATTTGTGTTTGCTTTTCGTCCCTTCTTTGCTTTATGCATTCTAGTTGTCCTGGGGTTTCTTGGACTGCCTCCCCTCTACTTGCATTGGCATCCCGCCTCGTCTCATGCTCGTTACATTTTTTCTAGCATCGATGTTACAGTCTCTTGTGGCCTCGATCTATGATGGGGTTTGAGGTAGGTTCCTCTTTGTGTTGGACATTTGTGCATAAGGACCGTTCTCTAGAATGCTATGGTTCTCTTCTTATATAGAAGAGAACTATCATTCTAGGGAAAGGGATGCCAGCTCTCCTTTCGGACCCAGGCTTCTTTGGCACAAGCCTGCTATAACGGGGGCCTTCTTTGGCCCTTTATTCCATAAAAGCCTTGTGTCTTCCTGCATTCCTCATCAGCATTTCGTCTTAGCTAAATCTTGTTGTTGTACGAAATCCCCCCCTCCCACCTCTTGTTCTGTTATATAGGTTTTACTTTTCGTTCAGTGTTGGCCAATGGGTTCTGCATTTTTTCCAGCATAGCACATGGCGCTTCTGGAGGGCAACAAGAGGAAGCCCTCTTGGGTTGAGCCTATATTTTTCTATCTCGGCATAGCCCCGTGGCTTCAAGGATCCTCATGGATCGTCTTTTCAATTTTCGATATTGCGCTCTTATATTTCTAGTCCAACTTTATAGCTTGCTAACCCTTGGCCCATAGATGGCTCCTAACACAATTGACAGTCACATGTGGTTTGGTCTTGCAGTTTGGAGTGCGTAGGGCTGCTTTTTATACAAGCGGATTTGAGTCGCTGCTTGGACGGGTGGCGCAACCTGACTATTATAGTTATTGCAGTTCAGGAGCATTACAATACGACGATCTTCTAGATATTCTACGTGGGGCCTGATTTCATTGTGCACAATTTTGTCTTATATATCAGGTTGCCTAACCTGGTGTTGTGTTTGTTTTCACTCATTTGGGGTTCATCATTTTGTTCCCTTTTCACTCATTTGGGGTTCATTAGTTTGTTCCCCATTATCGGATGATGACACTTGTGCATAAGGACCTTTCCCTAGAATGACACTACCCAATTGGTTATGCTGCTATATGCCATCATATAGATCGGCATAGGGGTCCAGCCTATCCACATCCGAGTGGGTGTGATAGAAGTTGTCCTGGCATGTGGGAAGTGGCCGCCACAAAGAAAGGGCTGCCACTACCTTTTTGCACGTGCACCCACAAGTACCGGTTGTTCTTCTCTGTCTTGCACATGGAAATTGAATGTGCCAGGACTATTCGTCGGTAGTAGCAGGTGACCCTCCCCGTGTTCCTGCTTTTTCATGAAGTCATTGAAGACTGAATAGCACTAGTATCTTGGCAAGTCAGATAGGGTCAGCGCGCTGGGCACCATGCCGGCTCACCTTAACAATGTGTACTGGCATATGGAACACCATTGGGACGAGGATCAACATCTGAAGGCAGTTGATGACCTCTTCTATTAGGCCATATATCATCACTTTATGGCTTCTGCATCTCAACTCCTAGAACTCTCTGATCATCAGGTCAATGCTCATCGGTCACGACGGATCTTGTTTTTTGTCGGGGGGAGGGGGGAGGGGGCGATGGCGGCATGGGAGGCTTGAATGCTGCGGCGGTGTCGCAGCGGCAAGCGGCTAGTGTTGTGTAGGCTTTTGGACATGTGGGACTGTCATGGTCTGCGCAGCGGCCTCTCTTTCCTAAAGTCGCTCTTGCTCGAATTGTTGCTACCTTGCCAATTCGCACATGCACCATTGCAGTTGCTATGACCCTCTGCATGAGGCCCTTGCCTTGTTGGGCAATGGCTTCCCACAACTCTTGCACGTTTCAATCTTGAGAAACAGAGTTGATCTTCAGTTTTTATACGCGAGAGTCCAGCATAGGGTTCACTGCCAATGAGGCCTCTTCCCTTGTATCAACTCTACTGTGAAGGGCTCTCAGTTGTAATTGGCTCTCTTCAAAGGCGACCTAGAATCTTCGTATCATGGTAGCAGGCTCCCCATTTCATGGTGGTGGACAGGGAGTCTTAATGGGCCTGCAGATCAGCGAGACCCTACTTGCCTGTCCCGTTGCCTCTCAAGTGCGCCAAGCAGATGTTGTCTGCTATGTGTAGGTCTCCATCTCCGCAATCCATTGTTTCTCCATTGTCAACTGCCTTCTGAGCACCTTGGGCATTGAGGATTGTACCTCTTCTATAAGCTCTGCAATTCGGGCATTGTTGCTCTCAATTCTTGCTTTGAGTGATTTCTAGGCCTCCATTGATGCTTGGTATGCCATCGGACCTAGGCAACATAACCTCCCACTGGGCCAACTTCATTGATTGGGCCTTTGCTCGCGCCTCTCCCCTCATGGAAGAGGCTTCTCCCTTGCCTTTGCCCTCTGGTTTGGCCCGTTTCGTAGTGGCCCCTCTACTTGATCCTTCAAGGAGAGTTCGTCATGCGAGGGGCTTTCAGGTTGCAGGTGTGTCTGGGCAAGAGGCTGGGTCTTGTGGGGTTGGGCATCCAAATTGGGATCGAGGTAGGGGACTACATAAGTGGCCATGGTTGGTTGGGGCATGGTGGATGAGGTCCAGGCAGAGGCCGCGGCAAAGTGGAGGTATCACTCAAAGGATGTTTTGGACGCTTAGAATCCAAATGGGAAGTCAAAAATGCCGATTGCACAAAGTTTGAGCCTTGAAAGCAAAACCCTAGTGAGAGAATATGTAAGAGAGACGTTTTTGATGCTTATATAATTGGCATATGAGGCTTAGAATGTAAGATGGCTGACCATTTTTCTGTTCACAGGGTCTGCATGTAGACTGATTGAGCTTCCCATTGTCCTGGAGTTGTGCGTCATGATGGTTTGATATTTTGGCTACGTTCTTTGCTTCTGATGCTCATGTATTGTATTTCTTTTTATTACGTTGTCATGGTTTAGTAGCACTTTACTCACATAGGATCTATCTTTGCTTGTGCTTATGTTCTTGTTATCCAAGATTTCCAAGATATTCCACCCATGCAAAGGCATATTTGGGATCCCCATTTAATCACGAGGATTAACCCCATTGAGTGCATCTGAGTGAAATGAACAAGGTGATGTTCGGGCTAGTGGCAGCAGTGCAATTGGAGATTGTAGTTGAGTTCTATAAGAGAAGCTTCTATTTGATTTGCTCAATTGTGAATGTATTGAGGATAGTATTTCCTCTAGTTATTACTGTATCTGATAATGGATATTGATCTTTGATTATTATGCGTAAAGAAAATTTAATTCTTCACCATATTCAATTGTTTGTCACACCAATCTAGAATTTGTGCCAGTTTTGATAAGGTCCCGAGTTGCCAGGAGGTTCAACTTGGTAGGCTCGTCACATACACCTACTGTAACCTCTTGAATGCCAAGATTTTAATACCAAAGAAGAGAATATAATAGAACATCTACAGAGATAAATAGGCTATGGGGTCCATTATGTTTGCAAATGCTTTTTACATTTTTTTTGTTGGGGAAAAAAGTTTAATTAAAAAATTTGGTCTTTTTTTTGTGCATGGCAAATCATTATGAGTCATAAAAAAAAAATACACGTTTCTATTTTTTTTATTTAAGGCCAACTGAAGGGGATATTTTAAGAAGGTTGCATCAAAACTATAAAAGGAGAGAGAGCAATAGTTGTGCCACATCAGAATAGGCTGGAGACCTATTTGGGCGAGCTGTTTGGGGAAACATGGAAGCGACAACAGCATCAGAACAACTAACATTATAGCAGGGTTCAACAATTACTGTAGCAGGAGGCCAAGATCGGCATTGGAACTGTATTATGACTGCCAGCATTCCGGCTGAAATAGAAGATCTTTCCATGTCAATTTTCTTACGTCAAGGTAAGTTAGTCTTCATTCTTGTTTGGTGTCCAATGGGATGTTGCCATGTGGCGATCATACTAATCAAGAATGGCAAATAGGTAGAGCATTCTTGATGAATCCGAGACAACCGGTCTGCTTACCATCTGCCGAAGCTCAACTGCATGAAAACTCTTTCACCCTACTTACCTTGACGTCGTGGAGCAGCAACAATTCGCAAATTCCTGCTCTGGAATGGGAGCTGGCCACCGGCAGCAGCCAGCAGCGCCGATTGGACCAGCTCCCATTCCAGAGCAGGAATCTGCTCATAGTTGCTGCTCCACATTACATCACAAGGGATTTCTTGCATTCCGGCCAAAATTTGGTATGGCGCCTAAAACATGGGGTTTTATATGTCTGTGGGCGTACATGATTCTTCATAATTTAGGGTTTGGGACAGACATGTTGTTCACATGATAATCTTTTTACATGGGATTTAGAAGGATTGGCCCAGTCTGCGGGTGTCCCCTGTAATATCATGCTCTGAATTGAATATTAATATAAATTTTAGTTGTGGCTCAATTTTTAGTGCAGATCCATTACAAATTTGCTTTCTTTGGTGCTGAGCTTGGAATAAATCGGCTCACCTCCCTCTGGAGATTGTTTGCAAAGAATTGCTTTCATACCCATATCTGTCCTCATTATATCTCATCCATGATGGGTGCACTATAGTTTCCATGCTAGTGAAAACTCTTGGCCTTACATCCCATCAAGGGTATTCACACAAGTTCAGGCACAAATTAAGCATCTGAATCCAGTAGTTTGGCCCTGCATAGAGCATGAAAAATAACAGAGCCTTTTTCAGCCTCGACTGCCAAGGCTCAACGGATGCTCTAAATAGAGTTTTCTTTGTGGCATCATGGCGTAGGCATCTTTGACGGCAATGTACATGTTCAGATTAAAAGTCACTATAAGAATTTCGACCATGAGTAAAAGCTAAAGACCAGAGCCCCTACTGGATACGTCAAAGAGTACTCCAACTCCAAGCTGTGGCATTAGGAGCTTCTAAGCATTTCGTATTATAAAAGAAAAACTTAAATTTTTGGGAAAATTATAAAAATGCCCTTATATGTTTCACTATTTATAAAAATACCCCTGTATTCCGTTAATTTACCAAAATGCCCCTATGCTGTTCTATTTCAGCATCAAAATCACCCACGAACACAACTCTGGAGATCCGGCTGGAAAGACCTTGCCGCATTCTGCATTTTCAAGAATTAGAATGCCTGTCTTGAAGTCCGCCTTCCAATTATGGCCGTTGATTGTAGTTCCATGAGCCATTACCTTTAGTCTCTAAATTATGCTAAGTGAAGCTCCGGAAGATGCTCTCCTTGAACGGTGGTTCTAATTGCCCTTCTAATCGTAATTGCCCTCCCCTTCTAAATCCAGAGCCTTCGAAGAACTATATTTCAGATTCAGATAGAGAAACATTGCATATTTCCATCCTTATCCAAATTGAGAAGGGTAAGTGCAAAATTAGATCTCTACTCAAAAGTATTCTTCGCAACAGGGTGAAGAGTAGCACCACCGTGCTGCTGCCGTGAATGCATGAGAACTGGAGATCATAGTAGGGAGGATTCTAGATTTGTGATATGATTTTCGTAAGAAATAGAGGGAGATAAGGGAAACAGAGGGGCATCTCAATAATTTGTGAAAATACAAGGGCATTTTCATAATTTTCATTAAATACAGGGGCATTCTTATAATTTTCCCTAAATTTTTTTGCATCCATATACTGGCATAAGTGAGTATTTGGCGGCCGCATTTTGTATTTTTTTTTTTTTTTTTTTTAATCTTTGTTTTGGTGTGTTATGGGATATATGCTATACTTAACGATTTATATGTCATTCCTGAACTTCACAATGTTTTTGAATTTTACTTTTTTTTCAACCAAAAAAACAAGATCTCCTAGAACACACCAATCAATTGCATACAATGGGCTAGTGCAATCCAAAACTATATGAAACTATAACTTGGATCTGGAACTATAACTTGGATCGAAGGCCAGACAATCAAACCTTCTAAATTGGTTTGCAAAAAATGTTGAATTTATTATAGCCTTTTGTCTACAAATGAGGTCGTCTTTAGAATCAAAAAATGGAATATAAAGATATTTCTACTTGTACTATCTTAGGGGATCTTTTTGTACATATGACCATACAGGCACACCAGGTA
Organism: Isoetes taiwanensis; assembly: GCA_021234155.1. Classification (NCBI taxonomy): domain Eukaryota; kingdom Viridiplantae; phylum Streptophyta; class Lycopodiopsida; order Isoetales; family Isoetaceae; genus Isoetes; species Isoetes taiwanensis. The sequence continues at coordinate 9,303,808 of JAJEKV010000038.1, read as the reverse complement.
CGACTCATTCATTCTGAAGGAGGAATGACGGCCACATCTATGATCGTGTCTATTGAGAGATGGACACACTTATTACAGTTAATACATGCCTTTGTTCCAGACCCTAAAGCCCAGTATGTGGGCACAAGTGATGCCTCAGTACAGACATTAGATACAGAATTACAGCCACAGAAGAAATATTGTGTTGAAGCAGAGGTGCAGACATTGGAAAGGGAACATGTTGAGGTGGGCGTACAGACATCTCCACAATCCCAAGGGGACCAGGAGTTGCAGTGCCGAGCTAGCAGCCAGGAGCAGGCTGCCTCAGTATCTTCTATTAGTAGGAGCCTGAACTTGCGTATTATAGGGGTTTCAGAGGCAGAAGATGATGCCGTTTCTGATATGGATGCTGCTTTGCATTTTTTCACTAATGTCATGCATGTGAAGGCTGGTGGAGTTGTCTCCGCTACTAGGGTGGGAGCGGCAAGACTTGATCGTCCTCGCCATCTTTTGGTTCGGTTTCAAGACACTCTTAGCCGCTTACATGTTCTTCAGCATGGAAACCATCTCAGAGGGACTAGTTTCTCAGTACAGGAGGACCTCTCCCCTCTTCAATTGTGTAACCATAAGGAGGAGCTCTGCAAGGTGAGGGCAGCCCGCCTGCAAAAGAAATGGGCAGTGTACAGGGGAGGCGCAGCAATTATTCTAGATCAATGGCCTTCCAATCCTTGGACTGGCTATGTCTAGATAATTTTAGAAGCATAACTTTACCAGTAGCATTATCTTATCTTATTCTCGGTAGCCTTTTAATATTTGGTCATTGTGTTTGGTGATGGGGCCTAGTCCCCAAGTTTTAGATGGGTTGTTGCCCTTGCATGTGTCGTCCCATAACCCGTTGGGTTCCCGTGGACGTAAAAATTCATCTTATCTTATCTTATCTTTTATCTACCTAGAGGAATGTAGTTAATAGCATATCAGATCAATTTGTTTATGTTTGCGAATTTGTTTAAATAATCTGTTAAGTCCTTGACATTATATACTAATATTACTTTGCTTCTTGACATATTGTAGTCCACGACTAGATAATGGAATCATTGTTTTACATATCTATTTGTTTGAAAGTCCATGTGCTCTCATTTTTTAGCTACACCAAAATAAAGAAAATTGTCTTAATGATAAATTGTTGCTATCCTAACATATATAATGCAGTCTTATTTTTTGTTTGAGATGTAATATTTTTTTGAATAGCTCTCGTAATGACACCTGGAGATGGAAGGTAAAGACTAAAAAAGACCGTGACGTCATTTTCTTGCCCTGCAAGCAATCTCTCTCCTTCGCCTGTTTAGAATCCGTAGTTTTTCAATTACCATGACAGGCAGATTGAGCAAAATGAACTAAAGGTTTATCAGAAGAAGGATTTGTGCAATATAGATTTGAGCTAAGAATAGATCTATGCCAAGAAGCACTTTTTCTTTTGTTTTTCTTGCACCTCGTTGAGAGTCTTGCTCATACGGTAGGGCATGGGCTTGGCTTGGCCTGGTCGGGTTGTGGGGGCTAGCTCTTAATAATTGCTTCTCACGGATTCTTTAGAAGCTTTGGGCTGCAGACTAGGCTTTAGAGTCGCATTCTCTCTCGTGTTTGCTGCATTACCCTCTGCTTCCTCTGTGTTTCAAAGATTTTCTTGCACAAATCCATGTTTGATCTATCAAATTGGCTTTCCGTGGTGGTGTTGTTGGTTTGTGGGCTGTCCCAGAGTGTAAGTTCTGTTGGAATACGGGCTATGGCTATGGCGAGTGTATCATAGCCATACCGTCAGAATGGCTGTCATTGATGTCGGCACAAACTCAGACTGACTTTTGTCTAGACCTTTCTGCTTAGCTATGTATTGCTTGGATTTACTACTTAGCAGGGTGTTATATAGAATGTAACAACGGAACTACATGGATTTTTTTTTTTTTTTTGAAGAACGACAAGCTTTATTCACCAACTAAAAACCAGAGCAGCATAAAATGCAAAGACAGGATTAAAACCCCAGTGGACAAACCGATCTTTATGCAAAGACAGGATTAAAACCCCAGTGGACAAACCGATCCAACTGAGCACAACCACCTGCCTATGCAAAAGAATGAATATGAAGGTAAGTATGCTAGATCAGTACTTTCTTCTCTTGATCAAGAGAAGAACAATTGTAAGCCATAGCAATTTTATTTTTCTTAGCGAAGAACAATCTCATCTGCGGTATCTAAGCCCTTAAGATAAACAATCTGGTTCTCTTCGGATTGACCATAAAGCCAGCCACATATGAGATGAAAAGCTCATTTCAGTAGTTTGGGCCAAACATCGGGATAGATAGCAAGCAAAATTTCTTTGGCTAGATCGAGGCGTGCCAAATAGGGTCAACAACCAAGACCATGTCTTGCGGCGCTCACACAAGAAAAACAATGCTCAATACTCTCAACCCCTTTAGCGGCATAAAGAATGAGCTCGCGAAATCCGATTATCCATTTTATGGACTAACCTGTTGACTCAACGAGGCATCTATGGATCACTTGCCACTACAAAACTACTACTTTGGGATGAAGCGACTCATCCCATACCCATATCAAACCTTTTCCATTGTGGTGAGGGACCTCAAGATGCCACCTATTAGATGGAGGCAAGATTTGGAATGCAAAGCAATTTATACCACGGAAGACACAAACCATACGGTGGCGGGTATCCGATGGCAACCCCATCGACTACCTCAATCACGTGGACGAATCCTATGGCAACAATGCAGCAATATGATTCAGTTACTCGTCCCCATCGTACAACAAGAACTTTGTTCTAAATGCTTCCCATGACATGAGATGACCGGACTCATACCAAGCTGCAATAGTCTTGATTCGGTGCTATTATTCATCGTCGTTGTGTCTTTGGATGAACAACACACTTAGAGGCACATTTCTGGGGTGTCGCAAAGGAATCCACCGGCATGGGTGGACAAGCGAAGACATGCCTCGGGGTTAATATGGAAAAAGACGACAAGTGTCCCCGCGGTAAGCAACCCTTTTAGAAAGGGAGAAGCATTAGGATCTGGATGCATATGATAAAGCAAAGCCAAGGAAGGAGGGGGCTTAATGGTGGCCTTATGAAATGGGAGACAATCTTTGAATCATTTGCACCAACAACCTCGGGCTGGAGAATCATCTTACCAATGAAAATCCTCCAAATGAACTTTGATATCATCATCTTGCTTTGGAGGTGAAAATCCAACATACCAAGACCACCCGGCTGCCTTAGGTCTAATGCATTTCACCCAAGCTACCTTAACCACCGCTCCTAACTCATTTCCACCCCAAATAAAATTTCTAACGATCGCACAATCTCCTCCATCTTACAACTGCGGAGACTAATAGAGCAGGCGCCATGTAGACATGAGTATTACCAAGAACACATTTAGCCCACGGTGATTCTGCTCGGGCATGGGCCGGTTTAGTCAGTACTCCACCAAAACAAGTGCTTTTGCAACCCACTAATGATTTCATCACAAGCATCTGAAGCAGAGATGTGAATTTCAACTGGGATACCAAGCAACTTTGTGGTATTGCCATGCAGAAGAATCTTCTATGGATAGTCAAAATCTGAGGAGGGATGGAAGCGTCCAGCGTCCACAAAATTTGTACATTTTGCCACCCTACAAGAAAACCTGATGCTAAGGAGAATGTGTCCAATAATACTTTAGCATTACGAAGATTCTCAACCTCGGCAATTAGGAACAAAAAAAGTGTCATCGGCATATTGGTTACATACCTCTAACTACATGGATCTACATGGATTTATGGACGGCCTTCTCAGCTTTTAAGTTTGTAGTTTTTAGAAGGCCACCAGCAAAAGGTTCCCATTTGTTTTGCCAGCATCAAATTTGAAAATTTGATCGCAGCTTCAGGTAATACAACTTTTCAAAATGCCAAGGCCAGGGCCTCGGCCATATGAATGTTTTTACGAGCATGGCATAGTGATAAGCACTAATCGCTGAGAGGCAGCATTACTCAAGAGATTTTCAGGTGGGTTCTCCCCTTTTTTATCCTTTTTCTCTGTTTTCTCTATTTTTTCTTTGTTTTTCTCTGTTTTCTCCAACAACGCTATTTTGGCTCTTGCTCCAAGCTTTGGGCACTGTCTTCCTCTTCCCAGCATCTCTATTTGGAGAGATTTCAAAGAAATCAGAAAACCTGGTTTGGCATTGCTTTCTCTGCTCCGATTCTTTGATCCATAGCAAAAACAAGATTTTGAAACTTTTCCATCGATTGTTGAGGTACTAGTTTTCCTTTAGCCCACAAATCTCAAATCCCTTCAATACTGTGCAAATGTACTCTATTCATTTTTTTTTTGGAACCTGAATCAGAACACACTTACAAGTTGGACTAAAACAGAGCGGAAGTTATGTTTTCATGGTCTGTTGGGCATCCATTAGCATTCTGAACTCCAAGGGCTTTTACAATTCACACGGTTGAATCATGGAAGAATTTGTAGGGTTCATTGAGTATTGCATGGATGATGCAAGAAAAGCTCTATCTATCTGTATCCTCATTCAAAATAAGATTTCTTCCACCACATTCTACTGAAGTTTTTGCTGGGTGTTTACAGGTGTAGACAAAGGCCAAGTAGCAGACAACATTGCAATGGGGTTTCAAGTATTTTTGATGTGTATATTTTTGTTTAAAGGTTAAGGCCTGCAATATCATTACTGCCCACATCTACATTTGCTATGATGATTCATTTGCAAGCTCTTATATATGTCTCAAAAGATGCGTGCATTGAGTATAGTGAGTTTATTGAGTACTATTCTATTCTATTCTATTCTATTGAGTACTGCAAGTAAAGCTCTATTCTTACATGCCTTATTTTCTGCCGTGAAGTGGTGGTGCTTAAGCATTGCTTTATAATGAAAAGCTTAACACCAAGGCTCCAGCCAAAGCTGCTGTTTCTAAGGGTGTAAAAATATTGTTTTATTTTTAATGAAAGTGACTATAATGATAGTGATGAGCAGGTAAAGACATCCACTGTTATAGTATTTGAGATTTCTATTGTAATTTAGCCTTGAGGTTGTATAGTCTATTCCAAAAACCCAAAGCAAAAGCACCAACTCAGCAAGCTAAAGCACCTGTAAGTTGCTGGATGAAACAGAAAAAACAAGACAAATTTGAAACGCTCAGATGATGAGGAGTTGCTTTGTTGTCCAAGGTGCATGTTGCTATTTCGAAATATTCCAAAAAATTGCATTTAGCTTAGAAGATTCAGAACATAGCCATGTTTTTATAGCCACGCAACAGTGTTATTTTGATGCCTTGGCTCTCCCTCCCTAAGATGTAAGAGACATCAGGTCAACATAATTTTTAGTGTCGATTTAGTAGATGTGTCACATGCTTAACAATTGCCATAAGGCCACATGCAACTTATTTGCTTACACCCATTGCTAAATGGTTCCCATCTGTAATATTATCATCCTAAGTTCCTTAAGTGGAACCATTACAGGCTTTCTAGATGCACCATTGTTCCAAACATGACTCCAAATATATACATCTTTTGCTTCTTATTCTCCACCTTTCCATAATGATATATACACAACAACGATTAGGCATTAAGCACCCATCTTAAGTATGTGAGATGGGGCATTCACCATTGCACATTTGGGGTGGATGCAATTGAATGAGTCATTCCAGTTCAGCATTAATCATGCAAACCACACTTCACATTTTCGTACTTTATTTTTTAATCTATAGACATGGCAAATCCACAACTTTTCATTCCACTTACAAACTCCATTACATCTACCCATGCCACACGTCCATGACTAATGCCCGGCATTGTCAGACACACGTTTCTAATTTGGATTATCATTTCACTTCATATCACATGTTTTGGAAACTTGGAATTGTATTTTGTATTATTGAAAGGCAGCACCATGATTAATGACATCTCTAGATGGTGCAAGAACTGTTGGGCATCTTACCAAGAACTAACCTCTTTACTTGTGTTATAACATAATATTGGAATATGAATATTGGCTAATGATAGCACAAGTGCCTCCCACAACATGCATGTGTTAAAAAAAAACCCAAAGCATAGTCCATTATTTTCCCATCAGCATGTAACTGAGCATTCCTTTACTAAGTAAAGTTCTCCGTTTCTTGCCATTATGACTTTGTTCCCTTTTTTGGACCATGTTTAAAAGTGGTCTCATTAGACCCATTGCTCGATGATACCAACAAGTTATCATGCAGAACAAAATATTCATGTGTATTTTGATGTATGCAAAAATAGCAGTATCTTTTGCATGCAAACATTATGTATAATATTGTGTTCAATAATTCTAGGCATATTAATTAGGGTAGAAATGTAGATTTGTGCCTTGCATGTTCAAGAACATCTTTTGAACCGTTGGAAAATAGACAATCCAACAAATAACATCTTCAAACAAATTGTAAAAGATCAAATTGCCCAATAATTTTTAGACTTCTGTAAAAGTAATCAATTAGCATTGAGCCCCTGTGTGTGAGCTGCCTAGCATTTAAGTTGATGTAGCATTCTAGTTTTGAACTGACACCAAGCTGGACATCACACAAATCCACCTATAAGTCAATCAGCAAGAGAAATGTTCGTGGCGGCCTTGGCCGCCGCGATAAATTTCTTGTAACTTCTAATCAAGTCTAGGCCTAAAAGAAAAAGGCACCTATTTTTTTTTTAGGGCTGCCAATTGTATCTTTAAGTTCTGAAGGCATCGAAATGTATGATAAAAGGTCTTTATTGACTTAGAAGGTTTTTTTTTTAAATGCTACAAAATAGCTATTTTGGCTAACCTTAGCCATTATTTTATTCCATAATATGCACGTCGATAGATAATGAAGTGAGGACCATATTTGGAAGTACTATATATGTGTTCATGAGCTTTTGATTTTTGTCTTGATCTTCCATTTGTCTTTTATGTTGTGGTGGTTGGTTTTGATGTAATAAACATTTTTTCCTCCGAGTATTTAGCCCACATTTGCTTTATATATAACTTTTGTTGAATAACAAAGGTTTGCGTCTTCCAAATAAGGGCATAATCGATTTCTTTTACTTGATTCAACATCCTACTTAAATTAAATTCAATTTTTCTACGATTGCTTACTCTCGATTGTTCAAAGATTACATCCTGCATATGGTTATCATAGTCAACATTGACATGGCTATAGATGTGAAATGCCAGAAGGTATATCTTTCTATCCACTAATGTAGTGAAATACAAATTTGAAGAGAAAAAATATCTAATTGTTATTCAAAGAATTAGAAGAGAAAGAATATCTAATTGTTTAAGTCTATATCTTAGAGGTGATCACACAAACCCATTCAAGCAATAAAGAATGCGACTCAATAAGTTGTATTAAGACCAAGAGAGCAAAAGGTGATCGTGGAAGGCTCATGGTCTTATTTGGATCACGTTATTAGTGAATGATAGTTTTTAAATAGTTGAATCATCATAAAGCAGGTGCACCACACTTGAATAAAAGGAAGAAGCAAACCTTCCTCTTCTTTGCTAGTCTAAGTAAAAATTTCAATAACACAAAGGTTATTTCCCACATAAAGACAAAGGCGGCGACATTTAAGCCCTTTTTTCAACCAATTTAAACTGTAATAGTTACATTTCCGGATCACTTGAAAATCGTGTGTCTTCTTGCCGGAAAAACCGGTCGGAGGTGCTAAAATATGCCGGGAAAACCGGTTTAGGCGGGCAAAATGTCGCCCGTCCTTGTCTTTTATGTAAAAAAAGGTCGGAGCTCATTTGTTTGCGATTAAACGGTATTTGCTTCATGACTGCTGACTCACCAGATCATATGTTTTAAAAGTTCATCCATGTTCATATCACAAATTAAAATACGTAAAAAGGTAATGATATACTTTGTTTGATGGAAGTTACTCCAAGTTACCTATGTCTACGATAAGAGGCAAATAAAATCATAACAATAACTTGCAAAGATTGCCATTATCGAACAATGCCAATCTTGGTCATGGTATTTGAAATTGAGATGCATAAGGGGAAGAAAAATAATCAACACATATGTAATTGTGTTTACAATTTTCTTTTTTCTTTTTTTTATTTTCATGGTTCTCCGCCGCAATCGTAGTTTCGCTTCTGTTGCCACGTTTTTCCTTTCGACAATCGCTTCAAACATTTGGCGGTCGCTCCAGCTTGATCTGATCGGGCTATGGCAGCCATGCTCAAGCTTTTCTTGCCACATTCTTGGGATCTTTGTGGCATTTTTTTGCTCAAGCTCTTGTTGCCACATTGCCACATTGTTTGTGGCTTTGGGGTCGCTTTGGGGACGGCTATGCCACATCTGGCGGCGATTTCTCCGCCATATGTTTTTGAATGCATGCATATTTAAGAGCCCACTGGCGGCTCCCTACTCTCAAATCGGGCTGCTTGGATCGTTTATGGCAAAGGGGCTTCTAAAGCGGTTAGTATTTCGGTAAGCTCTCGATTTTGGTCTTCAATATTAGATTAAGCTGGTGCGGGGTTGTTTGCTAGCCTAGAGAACCGAGTAGGCAAAGGCGAGCTATGGCTATAATGTCCGAGATATCTACGTAAGGCCATTTCTTTTTGTACGGGCCACGGTTGTTAAGCGCACATAACGGGGGCCTTCTAAAGGCTCATAACCGTGCGGTTCGGCTCTTACGCCCCATAAACCAAAGCATACGACCTGGAAAGAGGCTCCAACTTCCAAATCCTTGCAAGCGGGCTGTTTGCAAACTAAGATTCACATCCTTCAATGAACGCATGCAGCAATGAATGCATAGTGCAAATAAGCGGATCATGTACGTGATGCTGCGATAGTGTGAGCTCCTCATGACAAATCCGGCAAAAACTCGGTAAGAAAAATCCTAATCAAAGCTATGGGCGTGCTCGTGTTAAGAATTAAGCGAAACCTTGGCTATGGATGTCCGTCAGCGACCTTGCTACCCGCCATATAGCCATCAGGGGCCGAGCAGAGGGATCAAAAAAAATACGAGCAGGGAAAAGTGGTCACATGAGAGAATCGGTTTGCGGTTTAAGGGATCACATAAAATTTGCGGTCTTCGCGGTTGTCGGCTCTCTTGCAGCTGTACATTGCAGATGTCCGCCTCAGTATCGCACCTTAGGTTTGTCGGTGTTGGTATGGCGATCGTGGGTCCCGATATCAACCACCCCTAGGCATCTTTCTCCAACTTCTTCTTAGTCTTCATAAGTTCATGTAGAACCTTAAGACTATTTTGGCCCTTGATTGGCGTTGGCTTGGCTCGGCTGCCAATCCCCTGTTGCCCCTTTTTGGGCAACATGGACCATCATGATACCTAGAGTTTCAAGATTGGAAGATACTTGTCAGAGTTTGGAAGACTTGTGGTTTCTTTTGAGGTTTCATCTTAAGTTACTTTCCTATTACTCATATGGTAAGAGTTAGTGTTATTTTGATCCTGCTAGAGTTTGGAAGAAATTGGCTCAAGTTTGGAAGACCCTTGGGATCTTGGTTGTATAGCCTAATTCTTTCCTTTGAGGAAATTTTCTAGTTACATTCTTATTTCTTGAAGACCAGGCAAAGGATATAGCAAGCTATACAAGGAGTTATAAGCATGTTGCTCATATTCACTCATATGGAGCTAAATGGAGTTGCACCAATGGTTTGGAAGTCACACCTATGAAGATGTCACTTTAAAAGGTGAATTTTGCTCTTGTTTAGGCCTTGAAGATTGGAAGACCTTTTTAGAAGTTTGGAAGACCCTAGGGCCTTGAGCAAAGTTATGAGGTATGATTTGAGCTTTGGAGATAAGATCATGTGCTTTCTGGGGGTTTCCATCCTTTATCCATTTCATCCATTCCATATCCACTTTCCTTTCATCTTTTTTATACCCCATTTCCACCTTGTCATGCCTTCTTTCATTACTTCACTACCTATATTTTATTGGCCTCACCTCCACTTGTGAATTGCTCTCAAGAGATCATGAAAAACTTCAAGAGCAAGGAGGCTTGAATTTTACTTTCATCTTATTTCCCTAAATCACGCCATAGCCTTTTTTTCCTATCTTTTCACCCTCTTCCTATGATTTTTTCACCATTCCCAAGGTTGAAAACTCATTGACCATGGTCAAAATGGGCAAAATTTCAAGTATCTCAATTTGACTTGAAAACACTCTAGATTTGGAGCTTGGCAAAAAATAGCTATGTTGGCCTTTCAAAATTCAAAAAGACCTTGGAAAATTCCTCAAATATTATTTCTTGGGATCGTGCCAAAAAAAAAAAAAAAAATAAAAAAACCTATTCTAGCCTATCTACCCTATTTTTCTATTTTTCCCTCTCAGCCCCCCATTGGTCCCCGTGGCGCGAGGCGGGGCCTCGAAACGGTGGCACAACCCTTGCGTGGCGCGCCAAATTCAACATCTTGATTTCGGATTATTCAATTTATATCCTTATCTTCGGAATCATTAAACTGTGGGATATATCGAGCTTTGAAAAAAACCCTAAACTTGGGCACACTTCATCGGCAAATTCGTGCCCAAATCGATTGAATCCGCCCTTTTGCTCGAAATCATCTCCTGAACCTTTTCGAGACCTCTGGAACCCCGTGGCACTTGATTCAAGGGAATTTGCTCAAATTAAGCCTAAAATCACTCAATAGAAATTTGGTTTTGGGAGGGACGATTTTATCAGAATGGACATCATTTTCTTCACCCCCCTCGGAGATATACCTCTGTGATCTCGGGGCTTTCTATATCTTTGATATTTTATTGATCTGTTCTACTCCAAATTCAGCTAATCATTGAGATTGAAGATTGGTGTATTTTGATCGAAGAAGGCCGTATGTTGTGACCTACGACACCAAAACTTCTCTTGCAATTCAAAATTCCTTATTACTTTCTCTTCGGACAATTTCTAGATCATCGAGGAAGCTTACTATGCTTTGGGAGTTACTCTCAAGCATTGTTTTGGATATTTTCTCACGAGATTTCTGAACTCTGTGATATTTTATGATCTTAATGCATATTCTTTGCACGGAAAAATAGTGTTGCCATCTTCTCAAGTTATAAATCATTAATGCTGTCTAGACCAATAGAAATCAGATATTTTAAGTTGAATCCCAGCTAAATAGTTGTGTCCGGTACCTTAAATAGGATTGAGTATTGTTTATATGCAAAGAAAACAAAGAAAAATAGTTTTTTCATATCATCAAAGCGTGTGGAATTCAAGACTTTGGTCTGTCTCGGTTAAATATCATAGTGTTTGCTTGTCAAGAAAACCCTATGCACGTGATTTAGAGTTCATTCTGAGGTCATTTGCACAAATTCCAACTCAAAATTCATCACCAAACTCCATTTGCAAATTTTGGCTCTCTGTTTTGGCATTGACCAATTTTTGGTGAACTTTGACATTGATTTTCTTGGTCTTCCCCTATCCAAATCGGGAGCGGACTTTCATCATTAGTTCCCTCTACTTGTCTATAACTCATACCAAAACCAAAACTCAAAAATCTTAAAGGGTGTATTTGCAAGATTGATTTTTGTTTCGGACAGTTTTTACGCGAGGGGGATTTGTAGTGATTTTGACAAAACCAGCATTTGAAATTGAGTTCTTTTGCTTTATATGATTAAGGATTGATCACCCTAAGTGATCTGGAGGTCCTGACCAGTTTGTTTACACTTCCTTTGAGGTTAGGCTAAAATTCCAGGTTTTAGGCTAACATTTTGGAGGTCCTACCGAGATCTTTACCTGGAAATTGAACTCAAATGGGGCCAAAGAAGCATGCTGAGCCTGCTGAACCACATGAGGAGACAAATCAACCAGAATTAGTAGGAGTAAGCATGAGAGTGGCTACCAGATCTATAACCAATGCCACAAACACTCCCAATGTGCCTATTCCTCCACAAGCTCCTCTCTATCAGTCTACCAATGTTACAAATATTTCTACCTTGCCCTCGTCTTCACAAGTTCAAAATCTTTTTGAGCCAACTCCTCCACCAGCCCCTTATCATTTTGAGCTAACTGTACCTGTTTCTCCTCCTTATTATGATTCTTCCATGAATGCCAACCATTTTTTGAAGAATTTTGAAGAATACTATGAGGAGCATGGGAGAAAAAAAGGCTCCAGATTTTCTGAGTTCACCAAGTGCATGAAGGGTGATGAGGCCAGGTCTTGGTTGGATTTTGAGCTCTCCATTGGTACTAAGTGGGATGAATTGGAACAAAAGTTTCTATCAAGGTTTGGTAAGACTACTTCGCCTCAGGATCTTGTTTTTGAACTCAATTCTTTCTCTATTAGACCTGGTGAAAGTGTGAAGCAGTATGTGGAAAGATTTAACTCTTATTTGCTAGTTTGTAACAGGAACCAAGTCTCTCACCCAACTTTGCATTTGGTTGCTTCTTTTATCAAAGGTTTGATGCCCAGACCCAGGATTTATAGGAAATTGCTAAAACTTCAGAGATTTGGTGAACTAGATTCTATTCATAAAGCATTTGTAAAGGCTGTGGATTTAGTAGAATTGCTAAGCTATTTGCCTGATGAAGAAATCCGAGACCCATTCTATCCTTCTCATCATGATTCTGAGCATGAGCTACACTATACTAATGCTGTTCCTGTATATGCAGTTCAGAAAGAAAAGAAAAAGCCAAAAGTTGAGGAATTAAACCCTCAGGTTTCAGAGATGAAATCTGAGATAAGTAAAGTATCTGAAGCTCTTTTAGAGGTGACTAAACAACTCATGGAGTTGAAAAATGGAAATGGTACTTCTTCTTCTAGCTCTGCCTCACCTGATTGTACAAACTGTGGTAAGCCTTTTCATAGGGCTGAGAATTGTTATGCTAGGCCTTGTCCTAAATGCAACAGGAAAGGCCATTTTGGTAGAGAATGTCCTGTCTGTTCCTTTTGTAAAGAGGTAGGTCATGATGACAGGTTCTGCAGTGTCAAGAATTACTTTGCAAGACAAGAAAAGGATAAACAGGTGTCAAATGTTAGTTTTATTGAGACTTGTGCAGGGGGACAAGAGGAGCAAGATGTTATGGTTGTGCAGAACCGTGCGGGCCTTATTCAGGGTAACCCTGCAGGTTCTATTCCACCAACTACACCCCATAAGGTAACATTTCAACCAGATCCCCAGAGTATAGCCCCTCCTCCTGTCCAAAGGTATAAACAGAAGGATTCTGAACTTGATGAATTTGAATTGCTCATGAAAAACTCCAAAGTTACTGTAGACTTATTAACTCTGCTGAGAATTGCACCATCTTATAGGGAAAAGCTTATCAAGAGCACTCAAAATGTTGAAGAAACTGTTGCAGAGACTTGTCACAATATTTCTGAAGCCCTACCTGAGCAAACTGAAGATCCAGGTGCTTTTACTTGTAATGCCACCATAGGTACTTTCCATCTGGATAAGGTTTTGCTAGATGGAGGTTCCTCTCTAAATGTCATGCCTTACCATGTCATGAAAGCATTGGATCTCAAGGTAGAAGACAATACTTCTATTGTTCTAAAATCTTTTTCCAATGCTAAGGTAGTGCCAAAGGAATTGTGAGGAATGTGTGCATTAATACAGGAGGTATTATTGTGCTAGCTACATTTGTGGTTGTTGATTTTGAGAATGTTCATCATTCTAACATTTATGATTTATTATTGGGAAGAAGATGGATGAAAGCTTGGTAGATGCTAGGCCGATATGGTCTGAAGGCATCTGCACTATTTCAAATGGAGCAACCTCCATTAAATTGGTAAACAAGACTGATCCCTCTGCTAATATTAGGTTCATAGGTGTGGATATTTTGCAGGAAGAGGAGCCAGGAATTTATAGTTTAGGTCTGGATGTTGGTATAAAAGAAGAAGTGGTCAACTTTGCTCATGCTGAATCTTCTGATCTGGAAGGAAATAAGGCCTACCTTTGGTTTGATGGAGGTATGTCAAAAAATTAGGAATTGCTTCTTCTGCTGCTATTCTAAAGGATACAAATTTAAAACTAATGACCAAAATAGGGAGAATTCATCCTAATATTTCCTCTAATGCAGAGAATATAGAGCCCTCATTGCGAGGCCCCTAGGGGAAGCAAAATTCATGAATATTTCCTATATTATTATTTATGGAGACTCACAGCTGGTTTGCAGACAGATTTTGGGAGAATACCAAACAAAGCATCATGAGATGGAGGATTTGAACACTCAAGCTCGAGATTTGTTAACTTTTTTTGATCATTGGGAGATTCATCATATTCCAAGATCTAAAAACTTTGAGGCTGATTTATTGTGCAGGGAAACATTATTGGAGCACTTATCGGAAGGAGCTATCCAAGAAGACTTCTTAGATGAAGACGAGCTTTCTCAACTTCATCCTATCTTAACTATAAACTTAGCCCAAGAAGAATCATACAAGGAGCTTAAAGTGAATAAAGAAAGGTGTGCCTAGGACTTTGCAAATGGGAGACCTATATGAAGAGGGGATGACAGAGGTAAAATGGTTGAGTTGTTTGAGGATTGGGTGGATGTTTTTGCTTGGGAATATTCAGAACTAAAGGGGATTGATAAAAATATTTGTGAGTTTGAAATAAAAGTTCGAGAAGATGCTAAACACGTTATGCGAGAAATTGAGGAGAATTAATTCTTCACTCTTGGATCTTATCAAACAAGAGTTGTCTAAAATGCGGGAGTCAGGTGGTCGATAATGCCTATTGTGAATCCTTCACGGGTTTCATGCATTGTCGATTTTAAAAAAAATGGTTCTTTGAGGATTTGTGTAGATTATAGAGATCTTAATAAGGCTACCATTAAAGATTGTTATCCCTTGCCTTTTTAGAAGAAATCCTTTATCAGTGGGCTGGTAAATCCATGTACTCATTTTGGATGGTTTCTACGGGTTCAATCGGATAAGCATTAAACAAGAAGATCAGCCCAAGACATCTTTTATCACCCCATGGGGAACTTTTGCAATGAAAAGGATGCCTTTTGGTTTAATGAATGCCCCTGCTACATTTCAAAGGGCCATGGACACTGTCTTTGCAAGCATGACTCCAGAACAGTTTAGAGTCTTCCTGGATGATTTATGCCTAGGTACTGAAGGAAATGACCATGTTTCAGAGCTAACAAGAATATTTATATTGTGCAGACAAGCTGGAGTTAATCTAAATCCAAAGAAGTGCATCTTTTTATCATCTAGAGGCCAACTGTTAGGCCATGAAGTTTCTGCCCAGGGTCTTCAAGTAGCTGAGGAAAAAATCATTGCCTTAAAGAAGCTTCAGACCCCCAAGACACTTAGAGATGTTAAAGAATTTATGGGGATGACTTCTTTTTTGAGAATTTATGTGCCTAATTTCTCTCACCATGTTAGTCCTATTTCCAAATTAACCAGAGTGGGCCATGTTAGTAAAAAAGAAAGTAAATACAAAGCTATTGTTTGGACTGATGAATGTGAGAAGGCTTTTTTGCTTGAGATTATAGAAGCTATTTGCCATGCCACTCGATTGAAAACCCGGATCTCTCACTTGCCATTCACAATTTACATTCTTGTTACTAAAAAGCTGTTGGGATTGCTATTTTGCAGGAAAAGCACCCCATTGCTTTTGCAAGTAAACAATGGTCTCAAACTGAGGAGAGGTATCCTAAGATAGAGAGGAGTCTTTCTTTGCTCTTATTTTTTAATAGAAAGGCAAGGACATCTTCTACAAAATCCCAAGCTCTTTGTTTATATGCAGCAGAATCCCATGCCTTTTTTGTATGGTAAGAAATTGGAAAAACCCAAGCTTCATAGGTGGGCTTGTAGGCTCCAGTCTTATGATCTAAAGGTTAAGGTCATCCATGTGGTGAATAATCCGAGTTTGTATTTACCTGCTGCCTATTTTGAGCATGAAGAAGTTGTGCGAGGAAGAAGGAGAGATGGCTAATCTTGTGGCAAATGAACAAGATCTTTTTAGGATAAACAGGCTCAAGGTTGGCGGCAATCTATTAGAAAATTCCTCAAATATCAAAGAGATACCTCCTGAATTTTCTAAAAGTCAAGCTTACAAGTTTAGGCTGAAATGTTTAACTTACACTTTGATTGGAGATATTTTGTGCAAGGTAAACAGGGATGGTGTTCTTTTAAGGTGTGTTGATGAAGAGGAGGCTGCCTTAGTGCTTGCTGAGAATCATAAAGGTGTTTGTGGTGGTCATTTTGCGGCAGATACAACCGCCAAAAAATATTAAGGTGCGGTTATTTCTGGCCTCATTTATTTAGAGATTGCTATGATGTCATTAAAACTTGCCATCAATGCGGATCTTTGGTAAGAAAATTTTGCATCCCGCCCCTCTTCTTTGGGATTGTGTCCCCAGGCCCATTTCAAGTTTGGGGGCTAGATTATGTTGGCCCTATAAATCCCCATCTACGCTTTCAAGATGAATACATTGTTGTGCCCCGCATTTATTTACCAAATGGTCGAGCAGCACCCTTGAGAAAAGCAAATGCATATACTCTTTTGCTAGGTTTTGCATGAAAATATTTGTTCTAGGTTTGGAATCCCTTTCAAAATTTTTGGTGATAGAGGCTCTACTTTTATTAATGAGGTTATTCAAATTCTTGTCTCAAGTCTCAAAATCGGACATGTGAAAAGCTTCGACCCTATTATCCTCAAGGAAATGGTCAAGTTTGAGTCTACTAACAAAGTGCTTAAGGGAATTTTGCAGAAAACGGTTTGCCAAAACCAAAAAGATTGGCATTTGAAATTATATGATGCCCTTTGGGCTCATAGAATCACTGCTAAAAGTCGCCACTAATGCTTCTCCCTTCAGTTTGGTTTATGGTGTTGAAGCAGTTATTCCTGTTGAGTTGGAGATTCCCTCTTTGAGAATGGCACTCAAGTTGGATCTGGAGTTTACTGAAGCATTACAACACAGGTATGAAGTTTTGCTAAAATTGGATGAGGATAGATTTGATGCAGAAAACTTCAATCTACTTAAGAAGGCTAGGAGTGCAGCAGCTTTTAAAGCAGCTCACAAGCTCCAGGATAGATTGGCTCCATTGGAACTCGTGCTCAAATGGGATGTTGCAAATGAAGGTAAGCTATCTAAATTTGAAAATCCTTGGGAAGGCCCTTACCAGATTGTAAAAGAAGCTGGCTGTTCATCCTATTGGCTTAAGGATCTCAAAACAGGTTTGGAATTACCAAATCCTACAAATATCCAGCATTTGAAAAGATATTGGCCTCAACATGCATGTTTAGGCCTTTTTGCTCCTATATGAATACTTATTTTAACTTAGAGTAGGTTAATTGTTGTTGAAAATTGAAGATTTAAAACTCTTTTGATTGGTTCTGTTCATTTCCCTTTAGGCTTAAGCTGTAGATTCTTGTTGATTGGATTTGCTAAGTTGTTTTTGGTTAGTTGTATTCAAGGTTCTTAATACTTGTACCATCAAGACCATTTTTCCTTTGAGGTGAGCTAATTGTGTGTTCTGTTTGAAGCAGAAATATTTTTTTCAAGACCAGACAATTTCAAAAAGAGCAAGAGAATTTCTATTCGTCAAAAAAAAAAAAAAAAAAAAAAAAAAAAAAGGGGTACACAAATTTACAGATGATCAGATCCTCTCATAGGAAGCCAATGCTATCAGTATTCCCTGAAGGGATAGTAGGAATCTTGTCTGAAGGAGAGCCATCTGCAGCATCCAAGAGACCATTATATCTGGTAAAAAATTGTTCATGGTACCAAAAACATCTCGATCTTCACTCCGGAGATTCTCTTTCAGGAGTTTGAAATGCATCTCTTTTATCATGAGAAGCATCAAGGAACCATAGCTATCTCCGCTAGCATCCTGTGGGAGTAGTATAACTGCCTATACCTGTCAAATTGAGCATCTGTCAGCTCATGATGATGCTTACACAAAAAGTAGTGCATATGTAGCATCTGAATGCATTCCCTTGTAAAAATTCTGGCCCACAGAGCCTTTGTGTTCTGATACCATGCGGCAAGGCGCTAGTTTTTCTTGATAAGTCTTTTTGCCCAAGGAAACACTCCATGGCAAGGTGATCATGGTTCATGTCTTTTTGTAGAGTTCCTTTTTGGAGTCGGTAGTTTTGGTCAACATTTGTGCCTTCCCATATACACACGCCTCAGAAATGCATGTGCACCGAGTAAATTTCCACGAGGAAGAGGTTCTTCATTAATTAAAACATTGTCCCATTTCGCATCGTATGCAATTCTTGCAGTGTCCTGATTACACCATAAGGAATAGGTACTCCTCAGAGTTTGGATCAAGCTCTCGGGAAGCACTCCTAAATTGCTCGGATCAGTTGTTACATTGTCGGATAGGTGTATGGTAAGAAAAAGGAGCCATGATCGGCAAGGGAGGTCGAGTTTTCACGAAACCAGCAGGAGGAGGAGCAAATTAGGGTTCGAGCTTTCGATGGTTTGAATTTTTTGGTTTGAAGGTTTGAATTTTTAGTTTGAAATACATTCAATGGTTGTATGAGCCAAATTTCTTGAATAGTAGAAGTTTAGTTAAATAGGGTAGAGATTTGCTATGCTTTAACAATTTTGAGTGTTGTCATTTCAGGTCCATTTGCTCATTACTCTTATTTGTCTTAAGTTGGCCTCTTTCCATCTAGCCCTTGCTTCCATATGAAATTTTAAGAGTGCTAATCCTACATTGTTACTCATCCCTTTATTTGGCACTCATGCTAATTTGATTATCATTGTCATATGCAGGTTCATCCACTTCTTCTCCATATTCACTGTCTTGAGTTGTCCTACCCTCCATTTGATCTTATTTTCTTATCACTCTCTCCATTACCTTATACTCACTGCCTCATATTTCCCACCACCGCAGAGTAATTCTATTCCCTCCACCACTTGTTGATATTTTGAAGACCTTCAGTTAGCATTTTTTCCTTTGAGGCTGAGGGGACCAGCCTCATTCTTTTTTTTGAGGAGATGTTGCCCCTTTTGGGCAACATGGACCATCGTGATACCTAGAGTTTCAAGATTGGAAGATACTTGTCAGAGTTTGGAAGACTTGTGGTTTCTTTTGAGGTTTCATCTTAAGTTACTTTCCTATTACTCATATGGTAAGAGTTAGTGTTATTTTGATCCTGCTAGAGTTTGGAAGAAATTGGCTCAAGTTTGGAAGACCCTTGGGATCTTGGTTGTATAGCCTAATTCTTTCCTTTGAGGAAATTTTCTAGTTACATTCTTATTTCTTGAAGACCGGGGCAAAGGATATAGCAAGCTATACAAGGAGTTATAAGCATGTTGCTCATATTCACTCATATGGAGCTAAATGGAGTTGCACCAATGGTTTGGAAGTCACACCTATGAAGATGTCACTTTAAAGGTGAATTTTGCTCTTGTTTAGGCCTTGAAGATTGGAAGACCTTTTTAGAAGTTTGGAAGACCCTAGGGCCTTGAGCAAAGTTATGAGGTATGATTTGAGCTTTGGAGATAAGATCATGTGCTACAGGGGTTTCCATCCTTTATCCATTTCATCCATTCCATATCCACTTTCCTTTCATCTTTTTATACCCCATTTCCACCTTGTCATGCCTTCTTTCATTACTTCACTACCTATATTTTTATTGGCCTCACCTCCACTTGTGAATTGCTCTCAAGAGATCATGAAAAACTTCAAGAGCAAGGAGGCTTGAATTTTACTTTCATCTTATTTCCCTAAATCCTGCCATAGCTTTTTTTCCTATCTTTTCACCCTCTTCCTATGATTTTTTCACCATTCCCAAGGTTGAAAACTCATTGACCATGGTCAAAATGGGCAAAATTTCAAGTATCTCAATTTGACTTGAAAACACTCTAGATTTGGAGCTTGGCAAAAAATAGCTATGTTGGCCTTTCCAAAATTCAAAAAAGACCTTGGAAAATTCCTCAAATATTATTTCTTGGGATGCGTGCCAAAAAAAAAAAAAAAATAGCAAAAAAAACCTATTCTAGCCTATCTACCCTATTTTTCTATTTTCCACCTCAGCCCCCATTGGTCCCGCATTGGCAGGGGGGCCTCGTAACACAGTGGCACAACCCTTCTGCGTGGCACGCAAATTCAACATGCTGACTCGGATTATTCAATTTATATCCTTATCTTCCAGAATCATTCAGGCCTGTGGGATATATCGAGCTTTGAAAAAAAACCCTAAACTTCGGCAGCTTTAAATCGGCAAAATTGCCCAAATCTGATTGAATCCAGCCCTTTTGCTCCGAAATCATCTCCCTGAACCTTTTAAGAGACCTCACGGAACCCCTGTGGCACTTGATTCAAGGGAATTTGCTCAAATTAAGCCTAAAATCACTCAACCGAATTTGGTTTTTGGGAGGGACGATTTTATCCAAGAATGGACATCATTTTCTTCACCCCCCCTCGGAGATATACCTCTGTGATCTGGGCGCTTTCTATATCTTTGATATTTTATTGATCTGTTCTACTCCAAATTCAGCTAATCCTGTTCGAGATTGAAGATTGACTGTATTTTGATCGAAGACCGACTGTGTTGTGACCTACCTGACACCAAAACTTCTACTGCAATTCAAAATTCCTTATTACTTTCTCTTCCAGACAATTTCTAGATTATCAGAAGCTTACTATGCTTTGGGAGTTACTCTCAAGCATTGTTTTGGATATTTTCTCCTCGAGATTTTGAACTCCGTGATATTTTATGATCTTAATGCATATTCTTTGCCTGGAAAAATAGTGTTGCCATCTTCTCAAGTTATAAATCTGTTAATGCCTGTCTAGACCAATAGAAATCAGATATTTTAAGTTGAATCCCAGCTAAATAGTTGTGTCCCAGCCTTAAATAGGATTGAGTATTGTTTATATGCAAAGAAAACAAAGAAAAAATAGTTTTTTTCATATCATCACAAACCGTGATGTAATTCAAGACTTTGGTGCGTCTCAATTAAATATCATAGTGTTTGCTTGTCAAGAAAACCCTATGCACGTGATTTAGAGTTCATTTCGAGGTCATTTGCACAAATTCCAACTCAAAATTCATCACCAAACTCCATTTGCAAATTTTGGCTCTCTGTTTTGGCATTGACCAATTTTTGGTGAACTTTGACATTGATTTTCTTGGTCTTCCCCTATCCAAATCGAGACAGGACTTTCATCGGTGGAGTTCCCTCTACTTGTCTATAACTCATACCAAAAACCAAAACTCAAAAATCTTAAAGGGTGTGACTGCAAGATTGATTTTTGTTCTGACAGTTTTTTCTGCTTCAGGGACTGTAGTGATTTTGACAAAACCAGCATTTGAAATTGAGTTCTTTTGCTTTATATGATTAAGGATTGATCACCCTAAGTGATCTGGAGGTCCTGACCAGTTTGTTTACACTTCCTTTGAGGTTAGGCTAAAATTCCAGGTTTTAGGCTAACATCCCCTGCACAATCTCAAGACAAGACCTCAACATTGCAACATCCTTAATTGAAACTTGAATAAACTATACATCAAACAAACAGCATTTCCCTGAAATGAACCCAAAACGAATAAAAAAGAGATGAAATAAAGAAGTTGGAATAATAAAAGGATGATGTAAAGAAGTTCGAGAATTAAGCTTCTAGGAGCGAAACGATTAAAAGGATCATAATCTAAAGCAGAATATTATAAAGCACAATCTATACAAATGGAAAAGGGATTTTAATGGTGACGATGGAATGCGAGGAAGTTTTTCAAGAATTTATTGCGAAGGGAATGTTTTGGCTTAGGAAATGTCTTCGATGCTGCCGCTTCAAAAATTAATGCATCAAGAGCAACTGCAATCACCCAAAAGTGAACCTTGCTACACAATCCAAGAAGGAATCTTGCTACATAATATTATGGAAAGCACATGGGGCCAAACCATATTAGAGGCAACATAATAATAGTTTTGAGAGACAAATATCTACTACTTGCCCTTGCACTAGAAGTGACAAAACATGCCTTGTTAGTTTTTTTAATTAATTAAAAAATGACGAAACCTCTATTTTTTTGGATTGGTAGAGAGCATGGCAATAGCCTCCTATAAAACTCCAACCGCCGATAACTTTGTAGATAATATAATCTGTGAGTATATTGACCTTTTCGAATCTATACATCCTTGATCTCTGTGATCTAGGACTTTTAAACCTTTTCCTACTATGTTTCCTGTTGGAGCTCCAACTTTCTGCGTAGGTATATTCGTAAGTCTATTCGTAAAGATGTTTTTGCCCGAGGAAAATATCTAGAATGTATATCTTTTCACTGATATCTTTACTCGAGAATATACTAAATTTGCCTTGGTGGAGTTGCGCATCTGTCCTGATTGTTGTTGTGAGTTCATCATATCTGCTTGAAGATAGAAACTAGTTAAATTTTCAATGGTTGCTAAGGCATTAAAAATAGATAAAAAAGGCTAGCCTTAAATGTTTTCATAAAATATCTAGAGTATCTAAACCTTGCCAACAATCTTAAATACTAACCAAAAAATTAATTAGGCAAATTCTCATAAAAATTTTGGTGGCTGGAAATTTAGCTTTCTTAAATGTAAGGGATTTAGCAAGTGCATTAACACGTTTGTTTCATATTTCAGTTCTTAAGAAAGGTGATCTCCAATAGTGCAAAGCAAATAGGAAACGAAAAGTTTAAATCGGGTAAACTACGTTCTCATGTTGTTTAAGCAAGCGTCACGGATGTGTCGATGACGAAGTTATTAAATATCACTTAGATAAGGTAGAAAAACAAAACATGGATGATAATGATAGAACTGTATTAGAGAGATATAGAGAGAGAGAGATCGACAAAGAGCTAGAGAACGATACGCAAAATTATCGGAGGATGATAGGGAGAGGGCACGATGTAGAAGAAGAGAACGGTATACCAATCAACCTGTCAATGATAGGGAGAGCATAAGACAGAGAGAGAGAGAGCATTATAAAAACCTAAACGAGGAGGAGAGAGGGAGAATTCTACAAAGAGCGGCAGAACGATATGCAAACTTGGCGGAGGAGGACAAAAACAGACTACGACAGAGAGCGCAGAGAAGCGTTATGCAAATCCTGTCCGACGAGGAAAGAGATAGAATTCTAGAGAGAGCGCAAAAAACGATATGCGAACCTCCCCGAGGGAAGGCATATATAGAATAATGAGAAAGAGCAAAGCACAACGATATGCAAACTTGCCTGAGGAGGAGAGAGATGGGATACGACAAAGAAATATAGAATGCTATAGAAATTTATCGGAAGAAGATAGAGTGAGAATCCGGGAGAGAGAGGTAGAACGCTATGCAAATTTGTCTGAGGAGGATAGAAGTAACATACTACAAAGACGGGCAGAATGCTATGCGAGCTTCCTCAACGAGATAGGTTTAGAATGCGAGAAAGGGCTAGAGAACGTTCTGGACGATCACAGTCTAAATCCATAGTAGACAAAGATCCAAGATATGCATATGCAAGTCATATTGCATTATCCAACCAGACAAACATGCAGGAAGATAATAATTTATTGGAAATAATGCTACCCGCTTCGGCCCATTGGCAGGCACAAGCTCGACAAATGAATTTAGCCATTCATCGAAGTTATGTAATGTGTACATGGAATAAACAATGTACATATTGTCACATCCCATTGCTCAACCTTCAAAGACGATGGATTCATTTGTAACAAAGGGAGATGGTTGCTACCACCTTTACCATCATTGCCTATGGTACTACAAAACCTTTACACCGTGCCGGGATTTGTTGAGCTATCAAGAAAAGTGAACAATCTATTTTGCTTTAGTGTGCTTGGAGTGAGTGGTGGATTTGTAAATTTAGATTTTCCTTAAATGGGTGACTATTATTGGTCGAACTTACCATCGGTTACGCCCATTGCGTAATCGGGACATCCTATGCATTGGTATATCTACGATGAATCGGAACGATACACACGGGCACGAAACCAAAACGTGCCATTTCAGTGGGTGGCAATTATTGGCTCAATCCTCGATCAAGTAAACCCATTTATTCGGAACCTCCGAACCATGGGAAGTATGGGCCTGCCATCGGCATACATAACAATTGAGGGAGCAGTTGCAAGCAATGAAATTGCAGCTATATCGTGGATGTTAACAACACTAGTGAGATTACGCCACGAAGTTGCAGGATTTTGGGTACAAAATGAAGGTGAGCCAACCTTCATGAACATTCTTGATCCTATGTATGAACCATTACAATATCCTCTCTTATTCCCACATGGCACTTTGGGTTGGGGACTTAGAAATGAATATGGTCTTACACAATTACAATGGTATAGGACTAGATTGTTGCATGAAGAACGGTTTCTCCAATTAGGTCGTTTATGCGGAGAATACTTGGTTGACATGTATTCAAGAGTTGAAGATGCTCGATTGAATTATTTTAGGACACCGGCATTTCGCAATCGGAGAGTGCAATATGATGAGGATTATTCGGAACGTGAGAATGACGATCGAAACGACATTATATTGCCCTCCTCATTTTTGGGATGTCAAAGGTGGTGCTCTGTGCAAGTCGCAGATGCATTGGCACCGTTTCTAGATCAAAAGGTCGATCCAACGTTATTCATCACTATGACTACAAATGTGGGTGGCACGAAATACGAAGTTAGACTCAAACCGGACAAAATGCATCGATGTCCCTATGATTGTTGTTTGATGCTTTCATGGAAGATTACAACGGTTGAAGGAGCTCCTTCATAAATTCTTCCAGCGCATATCATATGTGATAACAGTCATAGAATTTCAAAAACGTGGATTACCACATGCCCATCTCGTCTTGCGTACTGAACCCGACATACCAATCGAATGTATCGATGACATCATCTCTGCTGAACTACCTACAGATCCAGTCCTTCGAGCACAGGTTCAAAAATTCATGATACATAGACACTCAGGAAGGTGCTCCCCAAATGGCAATCCATGTTGTTACAAATATCCAAAAGACATTAACCCCACAACGCATCTTGATTCAAAGGGTTATGTGCAATACAGGAGGAGGAGCATAGATGATGCATGGGTGGTTCCCTACAATGCCTTTCTCCTACATGAGTTAGATTGTCACATTATGGTAGACATTAAGGCCCACAAATCCATTTATTCTCGTGATCTTTATGGTTACATTTACAAGGGATTTGACAACGCCAACTTCGGGTAGCCCAAGAAAGGCACTTTCGGCTTCCATGCCATCGGCATTAAACATTCCAACATGAAGCGCAACGGAATCCTCGTCAAGGAGCAATGATCAAAGAGAAAATACCATATGCCAACCATTAGAGCATACACTATTTCGCGGGTCGCTTGAATCCTCATCGAGGAACAATGATCAAAATGAAAATGAAAATGAAAATAGCACATGTCAACCACCAGGGCATACACCGTCTGAAGAAACTGTTAGGCGACCTCCGAGGAATGAAATACAGGATTACTTGAGGGCACGTTATCTATCGATGTAGGAGGCGTGGAGAACAATGTCATATGATATAACAAATAAGTCTCCTGCCGTCAAATGCCTACCTTTGCACTTGCCACATTTAAATACTGAGGTCGTTGTTAGATCGATACTTCTTAAGCGCCCTCTGGATAACGAAGTTTGATGCCTTCACGCACATTCAATATTACGAACAATATACGTTGGGTATATAATTCAACATTGGCAATTGAATCGAGCCCATATGGAACAAGAGCGAGAGGGGTTCACGAGAAACATAGTGAAAAAAAAGGGTAAGGCACCCGGTTATTGTGTAGGATACGATTGCTATTGCCTCAGTAGGAGAAGCATTTTATTTGAGGCAACTCTTTGCCGCATCGTCTTTGTGAGAACATGGGATGAGTTGAAGATCGCTCATGAGCAACAATATGAAACGATCAACAAGCTACGCGAAGCAAAAGGATTGCTCGCCGCACACAACGAAGTCGGTATTAGTCATGGAAGAAGCGGTTCTCTATCATCGAGTCCCACATACGGTTGCGATTTCTTTTTGCCATGTTATTCTTTTTCGATCAAGGCCCAAACGGTGGAGCTATGGACTAGGTTCAAAATACCAATGAGTATTGACCTATTAGATGAATACCCAAACGATGAAGCAATTGCATTTAATGAATCCCTTCATCTGATCAACAATATTCTAACACAACATAGTACTAACATCATGGCATTCGGTCTCCAATGCATCCTCGCGTCTTGGAAGAAATGTCATCGTGAACTAAAAAAAAATTTTCTCGACCACCGGACATACTTAGATAATGTGATACAAAATGACAAGTATAATGAATACTGACCAACATGAAATATACAGTTTCATTCAAAAATGGCTTGAAACATCAGAAAGCAACCAAGCTATATTTGTCGACGGAAAGGCTGGTAGAGGAAAAACCTTCTTGCTAAATTGTGTATGTTTGTCTATCACGAGGTAATCAATGTATAGCACTTCCTTAGATTATAACAAACATTAGCCGCTCTTCAAGATTATCGGGCTTAACGGCTCACTCACATTCCAGATCCCCGTGGAAGAAAATAATGCGGGGACTTCATTCAATGATAGAACATGATTAAGGCGCGGAATTGCTCATTGCATCTAAGGTCATTATTTGGGATGAATTCCCAATGGCCAATAAAGTCATCATAGAAAGCGCCCATCATCTTTACCAGCGACTATCCGGAATGATCTTCCCTTTGAGGGAAACACTTTATCGCCTCGGAGACTTGAGACCGGTAGCTCACTGTTGTCAAGGGAGGAGGAGAAATCACGACATATAATGCATCTATAAAATCCTCGCCACGGCAAAGTTTTCGTGTATTGATTAGAACAACCAATACGTCACGGGGAGATCCTGGAATCGATGCGGTTTTGTTGATCGATTATAGGAAAATTGGGAAGAATCCACGGTCTCATTGGATATCTTCAACACAACTACTAGCGTTGAAAGTAGCGTTGATTTTCTCTATCCATCTAGCATCCTTCAAGACTCGACAATATGCAAAAAGCGCAACTTTTGTCACCAATTAACAAGAGTGTTGATAATATCAATGGTTTGCGTTCTTAGTAAGATTTGTTTAGTAATGATGGTTGTATTATAGTCATGATCACATCTCCAACAAGATGAAATCATACATGACCATCCCTATGCGACATCGTTTTTTTAAATAACTTCACCCATTACGGAATACCCAACCATGAACTAAAGCTTAAGGTAGGTGCAATATGTCACATTATGAAACGACTAGACATGGAAAAGGGTTTGGTAAAAATGCAAGAGTTATGGTGATTTGATGCACACAAAATTCGTAATGGTAAAAGTATTAGATGATCTGACTCAAAGAGGATGCATGCACATATCAATCTCTAGAACGGACTTTTTTATCGGCCGGAGAATGCGTACTGGACCATACATAGGCGGCGGTTACCTCTCCGATTATCTTATGCAACCACCTTCAACGGTGCCAGGATTAACATTGGACCGCGTCGTTATCGACTTGCGTCTTGATGTATTCGCACACGCCGTTATACCGCACTTAGTCGATACGGCGGAGAAGAGAAGACGCCCTCATCTTACTTCGCCCGAGAAAACACAATGAAGCGCACTAAAAAATGTCGTTTATAAAGAGTTGCTATGTCTATAATGCATGTTCTCCTCCTCTACAGGTCATGCAAGGAGATGGTAAGAATTAAACTTGAATAAAGGTATGCATTCTCTAACTTTTATGGTTATGACAAGCATGTTTGATCGACCATTCTCTTTATCACTGGTGTGCATGACTTCTCTAGCACTCTTTTTTGGGGAATGATACTATCACATATGAATTTTGGAGGAGTTCATATAAAGATACGTTGAAAAAAAAAAAAAAGAAAAACAAAAAGCAAAAGAAAAACTCCCTTTCCGGCCGATGCGATAGATGGCGTGCTATTCAATTACCATGGGATTCCCTCATCTATCTTTTTGATGTATCGCGATGATGTGACCTAGTGGTCAAGCTATTGGTAATGGGCGACCCCCATCGGGGCCCAAAACCCAGCGACTATCATCGGGATGCGTAAAAAAAACACAAAAGGGGGGATAATAAAGAGTATTCATCGCGATGACAATCTAGTGGTAAAGCCATTGGTAATGGGCGATCCCCACCCGAGCTCAAAACCCACCGACTCTCGCCGGATGCACATAAAAAAAAAAAAATAGAGTAAGGGTGGTAAAAAGAACATCCATCGCGGTGACATTCTAGTGGTAAAAGCCATTGGTAATGGGCAATCCCCACCAGGGCCCAAAACCCAGCGTCATCATCGGATGGTGGAAACAAAAAGGACCGAAACAAACAATAGTGGGGATCCATGGTGGTGAAGCTATAGCACCTCTCTATCCTACGGGCACAAAACACATGGCAATAGTGCGGGTTCAACTCTGCATGTTTTTAGCTATTTGCCAAAATTAGTACATCAAGTAGTCATAGCAATTCTAAACTAAAGCGAAAAATTAGAACGTCAAATAATAAGTCTAATTGCACGAGTGTAAACAAAACGAAATGGTCCAGAAGTTAGTTTCCTAATTGAGAATTTCTCATCATTGGACATTGGTATCACAATATCAAGGGAATAGATTTCGCAGATTTAAATGTTCTTGCCCTTTAGCTATTGCACTAGTTAACATGATTAATCAACGAATTGTATAGTTGATTTTTTTCTTTTTCTTTTTTTTTTTTTTAATGCCCTTCGACTGACACGAAGTCGGTAAAGAGAAATGTTCGCGGCGGCCTTGGCCGCCGCGATAAATTTCTTGTAATGTACAATTTGGATACATACAAGAAGCTAAATCATTAATGCCTGATCATGCAATTTATACGATTTATATGCATTGGACAATATTCTATTCTATTATAAATCGAATTCATTTGAGGCGACCCGAAAAATCAAAATACCTCCGATATCAAATTTAGGGTTATTATTCACAATTTGGAGGCGAAAGTTTCACGAGGCGGCAATTCTTGGATTTGTGACTACAATGAGGACAACCGTGATGCTGGAAATGTTGTAAGCTGTTAACGCAAGCCTATTATGACGATCGACGACTCGAGCTCTGTCTATGTGGGAGGTCTTTCTTATGATACTACAGAAGATGCAATGCGGAAAGCATTTGAAGAATATGGAGAGATTAAGGCAGTGAAGGTTATTATATACCTTCAAAACTTTCCCTAGTTTAGGTCTTCTCGTTCTAGCATCAAGCTGAAATGTGTTTGTTGGTCAATTTCGATGGTATCATTTAGTTTCTTCTCTGTTTGCTGATATCTAGGAACTTTTAGGAAAAGGCTTGCAAATGTTTTGGGCGTATTCCAATTTTTCATATGACACTGCCACCTACCTAAATGGTCTTCGTTATTTTTCTCATAAGTATTGCAGCAATGTTGTTTGAATGTTTTAGCTCTTCAATCTTTACCATGGAATAGAAGTAAGACCGCATTCAACTGAAGCTTGATCATGTCGCAGCATGGCTGTAGCTATTCTTGTTCAACTTCTTTATGTTGAAGACAGACTGGCAATGAACTATCAAGACAGCGGTTGGAAGCTTTGTATTTCACCGTGCTGAGGTTTCTTGTGTCCAAACGTTGGAGAGTTATATGCCTTTATACACCTTTATGTTCATTTCATCTATTGTTTCAGTGATAGTGGTTGCCAAGACACAGAATTCCGTAATGGAAACAGTGTTATTTCTATATTTACTACTTTTGGTGCTCGATAA
Organism: Isoetes taiwanensis; assembly: GCA_021234155.1. Taxonomy (NCBI): domain Eukaryota; kingdom Viridiplantae; phylum Streptophyta; class Lycopodiopsida; order Isoetales; family Isoetaceae; genus Isoetes; species Isoetes taiwanensis. Next base: position 9,274,140 of record JAJEKV010000038.1, on the reverse strand, counting down.
ACATTCAATCAAGCATTATGCGGGAATCTGGAGAGATGGTCACATTGGATCAGTTTTAAGCAGTTACATTTTCTATCTATTGCCTCTGGTATTTCCTATTGCTTTATGATCATGCGAAGAAGCTTCAGATGGTATTATGGTGACATGCTGGCGTTTATCCACCTGTGATGTGGTCGCAGTTCCATGGTTTTGAGTACTTTGGCTTTTGCTCTCCTGAGTACCACATGTATAAAATACCTTGTTGGTTACCATCCTCGCTTTTTAGTTCAATGTATACATGCGGTAAGTTTCTTTGCATTTTTCATAAAAAGATTCTGGGGGATAATATTATTTATAGTTGTTGGAAAGGGTACTTAGACTGCATCCCGACTATTTGATTTTATTTCTAACTGAACCCAACATTACTCATAGGGAGTGTCCTGGACTCCAGTCCACATTCAGCCAGGAGCAGACTACACGATTCCTTAATTCGTTGATGTTTAATAGTGCTGCTCCATGGCATGGTGATGGTTATGACATGGCGTGCTTTTGGTAGATATAGAACCAAAGTTGGACTATTTATTTTCTGGAGCAAAACATTCACATACAGCACCATGAGGTTGGACATAATCAGTCGATCTCAAATTTGATTATGGAGATGGGCATCTTATGAGGACAAAGAATGTTTACTTGTTGCATACATATAAAGTGTTGCATTATATTTCGAAGGAGGCTTAACTTAGTCGTAACTACATTTTTGGTGAAGAATGGACAAATGCCATTCTGGTATACTATTTGTTATGCTGGGAAACTTTATTGAGTTTTAGGACAAGATTGAAGTTTCTGGTGAGGAACTTTTAGTTATAAGTCAGGCTGCCTACCATTTTTTTAAGGAAATTAAGATGTTATAATTCTTCACAAGTGAGTCGTTCTGGTTTGCTCTTGACCACTCATCTTACTTCACAGGTAGTGCTTGACCCAGAAGGGCAATCACGAGGATATGGATTTGTAACATTCAGCAATCCTCGGGCTGCAGCTGATGCCATTCGTAGAATGGATGGAAAGGTATGCTCAAAGTGCCAATCTTCCTTTTTATATATGTGAGATATTGAGCCAGTTTTCTTCTAGCAATGGTGTTAGGCCTTTTAATCTTGAATTATAATCTATGCGGGGCCCACTTGTTGTATTAAGGTATAGCTGATCATGCATTTTTACCAATGGGCAGGCCATTGATGGAAGAACTGTGAAAGTGGATGAAGTGAAGAATAAGACTTCGAGAGTACCAGGACGTGATTTCCATGGTAGAGACAGAGAAAATAGGGATAGAGACAACAGAATGAATAGAAATAGAGATAGGAATGGGTAAGTATCCTTTATATAGTCCGTTATTCTTGTCAGTTAAAGTATCTGTTCACTCTGTATATTGTTTCATATAGGAGAGGCCGGCGCTTTTCCCCTGTCGGAAACAGGAGACCGTCCCCTAGGAATTTTCGATCATCACGTGGTCACTCTCCTGTGCGCCGACGCAGTAGATCTCCAAGAAAAGGTTGTCCCCATTTTTGTTAGAATACCTTGTAATTGTTTGAAATAATTGGAGGTAAATGCCTGTTGTAAAGTCTTGAATTTCTGAAATTGTGGCTAGAACTTTATTTGGATTCTGTATCATTCACCCTAACACAACTACATTTGGCGAACATCTCATGTGGATAAAATGTACTTTTGTGTTTTAGGCCGTAGTCATTCTGGTTCTCAACATGTGCAACATAGTCAATCTCCACTTTCTCCTGGAAGTTCTGATGGGTAAGATTCATAGGCGTTTTGCTGGTAATCCATTTTCTAGATTGATGGTTTAACTAATTCAGTTATTTTGTTAATGAACAGGTTGCGATATTCCGATGAGCCCACAAGTGCACCAAAAGTTGGTGGCAGGATAATTAAAGATAAAAGTTTGGACCGTTTGAAGGTAGTATCAACCTGTTCAAAAAGTTATTCTGGATTACTTAATAATACTTATTTAATCAGCTGAAAGAGGAATTGGAGAGAAGCTTACAGAAGAGCCAAGAGCTTCAGGAGCAGGTTTGGAGATTATAAACAAAAGGTATCAAAAGAAATATAACATTACATCTCGCATGACACAATGTTTTTAATTGTAGATTTCGCTGCTCGAAAGGGATATGGATCATGCAGATCAGCATATTGCAGACCTGCAAAGTGCTGGACAGGTGCCTTAGGTTTTCTAAAGCTTTACAATAATGGGTGCAGTCATTTCCATTTAGTCTGATGGTTCGTTTCCATTTTGTCTCTTTGATATAGAGGTTGGAGGAGTCTTTGGCAAGTGCGCAAGCAGCAGCTTCTCATCGTCGCAATCAACTGCGAAAGGTATGGTCATTTTCAGTCACGTATTTAATTTTTTCTGGTGCTGGAATCTGAAAATTGACAATAAGTTTTTCTTATTGTTAGCTTCAACAAGCTGTTCTTGACGTCAAGGATTGTAAGGAGAGATTGAAGCACAGTGAAACAGAATTAGAGGTTATTAGTTTGTAGTTTGAGCCTGTCTGTTTCATGCTGCGTTTAATTTAGCCAGCTTTCTTATACTGTCTCTTTTTTCAGAATGTTATTGCAATGGCATCAGCCATGATGGAAGGAGGTGATGTTGAAAATAATCACGAGGGAAATGGTGGCAAATATGATGATGACAGGGCGAATGATGGATATCAAAGTCCCAAAGAAGGGAACTGATTATATATTTTTAAATTCAAGTGCTGATGAGCGTTTGTTGCAATTGTGGATTCACACGAGTCCTGTCTCTCTAACCATAATTGAGAAGCTTGCTAACATTTTGAGCAGCAATTGCTGCCTTGTATAGACTCTGTTAAGGAATGAATCTACACAAAGTATAGGTCTGCAAGAGAGTTTAACAAACTTTTTTTTTTTTGTGGATGAAAGTGCTTTGTTTTCTTAAGATTGTCTGAATGACATCAGTTTCAACCAGATCATTTTTCAAGCACCTGCAACAGCTCCAAAACTACTTGCGCCACAACATTCTATGACTTGTGTCATGGACATCGTGTTTTCAAATTGAATTTAGGCAAAATTTCAAATATACCCCTCCTAAATTTACAAATATTCTAAAAATACCCTCAGAAACATGGTATTTGGCTGAAATGCCAATAACATTTTTGTAATCTATCAAATAAAAGAGTGGCTTTCGAGAAATTTATAGCGGGTAGAGAGACGTATCAAGCAGCAATAGAATCATGGGAAAATTCCAAATATACCCCTATGAACAAGAAGCCTTCTATTCCTAACAACATTGCAGGCCATATTGCTTCAGGTTGATTGGAAATAAAACACCAAATTTGTTAAAGATACTCATAACAAAAATAAAATACCATCACAAGAATAGAATAAAATAGAATAGGATAGAATAGATTTTTTAACGTCCACGAAGACCAAGATGCTATGTGACCCATATAATGGCCTAGTGCAACCATTACTACTAGGATCATTTGCGAGTCCTTTATATTTAGTGTATTTCAATCATCTCCTTTACTGTGCGTCTAAGTTAGCGAGTAGGTCATTTTTTGTTCCACTATATGGAGTTGTAAGTAATATATTTGGATCTTGCTTACCTCTCGCCCTAGGTAAACCCACTATAATAGTAACATCAATAGACAAGTCCTTTATATTTAGTGTATTTCAATCATCTCCTTTGCTGTGCGTCTAACAAAGCGAGTAGGTCATTTTTTGTTCCACCATATGGAATTGTAAGTAATATATTTAGATCTTACTTACCTCTCGCCCTAGGTAAACCCACTATATCAATAGACATTGATTGAACATTGATTCTACTCTTAGAGGTGATCCATAAATCAAGTCTAACTATTATGTGCTACAATTATTTGAAAAGATATTATCCTAGTTGAAGCCCTATGCTTCTTTTTTAACCCAAGCGATATCACTATAAAAGTTTTAGTAATAATGATCAACTTGCATTATCACGTTTTTTAAATGCATGCAACTCTTTAGGGGCCCTTTTTCTAAAGAATCCATTAATGACTAATACGTTGCTTTCAAATACCACCTAGTAGTTCTATATAATAAGTCACTTGTATAATGAATAGCATTGTGCCAATTGACACTAGTTTGAATTTGGGTTCAATGTTTGTTTTATGCAAGCATTATTAGTGTTGAAGGTATTCCTGGCAAACCTTCAACCTCAGTTGTTGAGAACCTCCAGCTTGCTTCATGCAACTACTCTGAGCAAAAAAAATTGTAAATTAAGGGCTCAAATTCTGAGTTAGAAGTGCTTTTCCAAAACAAGAAAAAGTTGACCTTAACAAACTTATGCCATTTGCTTTCAGGATCGAATTTTAATGCAATTCAAATTAAAAAAGAAGCTCTAATATGCAAAAAGTCTATGTTCAAAGGGTTGACTCAAGAAAATATGTGGGAGACCTTCAAATTTGCAATCTTGACCAAGCCAAAACTTGGTCAATACTCCTGGCAGCAAGCTGAATTTTGAAAATGAAATAATTGACCACTTTTTTCACTTTTGACAAATTCTAACAAACCTGTAAGCAAGGTGCATCAAGTTGTTTGACAAAAATTCAAGCAAATATGTTTAGAATTTTTATTTTTTTGCAAGAAAACTGTGCAAGAACCAGCAAGCAAATTTTTTCAAATCGAGTTGTGCAATCTTTTTTAACCTCTGCTCTAACAGACCTTTAACCAAGGTGCATCAAGTTTTTGACAAAAATTTGTGCAAATATGCTCAGAAATTTTGATTTTTTGCAAGCAAAACTGTCACAATGCAAGAACCATCAAGCAATTTTTTGCAAATTGAGTTTGTGCAATCTTCTTTCACTTCTGACAACTCCTGACAACTCTGACAGACTTGTAAGCAAGATGCATCAGGTGCTCTTCAACAAAAAGGATGCAAATTTGCTCAACAAGATGTTTTTTCAACGGTAGTCTGTCATAAATTTAGAACAACTAGAATTCAAGGATCCTGATTTTTTTGAAGATATTTTTTGAATGGTTTTCATGGAATAGAATGTCTACAATATGTTGCATACGTGCACAAATCCTAGATGTCAAGTCCTAGATGCTAAAATGCTTAACCTTTGCTACCCCCCCTCCCCCCCTTCCCCTTTTTTGATGCAATGCTTTCTAAGGTTTGGTAATGCGCTAACCTGATCTTCAGAGAAAGATGTATACTTTACTTCAAACCAGAATTCTTACCACAAACCACAAAGTTTGCTTGCTTTAGTGTTTCTTATACCAATTCATTTGGAATTTCTCACCAAGGGAATGAATTTTTGTTGAAAGGGATTTCATACAAGAAATTTTGTGCAAACCCAAGCTCTAGAGTTTTGGGCACTTGATCAAATATGATAAATCAGATATATCTTGAAGAATAGAAAATTGTCCACCTTCGGTGGCAATCCATGTGGTTGCATGGCAATAATTTTACATTGTTACAGGATGGAAGTGCGGTGGCAATGCTACTGCCAATTGTCGGCATGTGTCATGTTAAAATCTAGGTATGAGAAATTAATTTGCCTTGGATGTACGGTTAGTGGTAAGCAACCTTATGGAACAACGTTCAAGTGCATTGAACAATGCATTTCATTATTGAATGAGAATGAATAAAAACAATTTCAAATTTTAATTTTTAGTTGAAGAAAAATTCACATTTATACTTTGGATGTGGAGGAAAAATAATCATTACCGATAACTAGAAAAAATTAAGGCATATATCAAGCAAGAGGCTTTTCACAAATGGAAAACAGAAGGGTACCTTATTTCCATTTGACAATAAAAATGGAAAATGACTTTTGGAGCATGACGGATTAAATCCTAAATTAGAGCATGTCCATGGTCTAGAAGTAAAAATACACAGTGCTTCAAAACCCAGATTCAATCTGAACCGCCCACTTCCGTCAAACTCATAAGGTTTTACTATTTAATCAATTTGTTAGAGAAAATACAAATCATGGAATACTACACGAAATAGTTGTGGCATCATCAATCTAGAATCTTGATAAGAATCTTCTCTTCATTTTATTCTAGTTATCTCTGCAGCTATTAACTAGGAATGAAATGTAACGCAAAATGAATCACTAGATAAATTGTACAATATAAGACATGGCCAAACTTAAGATTGGCACAGACATACTCATATTTTAGAATATTGATGCAAGTAATGGATTGCATAAGGCTCCAGTAGCAATATCAAATACGATCTTTACATCTAAGAAAAGCTCCAACCATCTCAGCTTTTCTAGCAAATCAATCTGCAAAAGGAAAAAAGAAATCATTAATTAGTTCAAGCTTACAGACTTGCAGATCAAGTACCATATCTGCAACAACTAAAATGAACTCCTTCCATAAGGACTGATTTCAAGCAAAAAATAGCAAGAAATTGAATAAAGAATGGCACATTACAATATAAAGAAAGCAAGGTAGAAATCAAATGGAGAAATGAATATCTTATCTTTCAATTTCACCTTCTGTCCAGCATGAAACGCACACAGATTGGCCTCATAAACTCTATAAACTATTGAATATTACATTCACTCATGATGATCATTTCAGCTCATACAACTGATCCGAATGCTGCATCAATGTGGTTACTTGAAGAAGGAATGCCATAACCAATTTGCAGAGCTCGTTGTAGGAAAACCGCTCATTATTGCAAAGTAATCAAGTCCAATGATAGTAGTTTTATGCTTTGGGTCGATAATGTTTAACATCAAAACCAGATTCCAGATTCAAGTCACTGTCTAAATTTGTAGTAGATCGCATTGTGCGAAGAAAGAAAAAAGGCAAAAGTATTCTAGAAATTCAAATCCATATGGCCTGCCAGATTCAAGTCATTGACTAAATTTAAAGCAGATCGCTCGGTATATCCACAAGCATGTGTTACAGGTTGGCATTTACACCACATGAAGATGCATTAAGCATTCTACCTCTAATTCAGAAAGTAAACTCATTTGCTCACCTGCTGTGCAGAAGATAACCTAAAACTTGAAAGGTCGTGTATTATACTCTGCAAAACTTGGTCCAAATTGCATTCTGTACCAATCCTTGAATGGATCATTCTACCAAGTTGCAAGAAAAATTTAAAGCCCCAATGAAGAGAATCGTGAAACCAAAGTCCTGTAATCGTTATAAATCTCTAAGTGTCATGAAGGAAATATTTGCATGCTTTCATTGAGGAACAAACAAAACTTATTGAGGCTAGAAATGGCAAAGAAGAAAAGGAAAATACTTAGATCCAAGTCACGGCAATGGCGAGGCCGATGCGGCAACAATCTGGAGGAGATAAGGTGTTGGTTGCCCAAGGCTATGCTCTCTTGCCAAGAAGAAGACAGAGAAGGTGCTGCCCTTTCTTTCAGGGTATGGTCACATGAAGATGTCAACAGAGACTCTTTCATGTCAACATGAATGCAGCAGTAGAAACAGGGTCATATGAAGATCCAGAGGCAGCCTCCGTTCCTGCCGTTCTTCTTATGCCCGCTAATTTTTGGATTGCTGCCAAGTGCCCTGAGATCCGCCACGTGCTGATATCCAAGAGATTCATCTTGACATGAATCCATCCAACCGAGGAGAGAGCCGGTGGGATGGATTGATGTCAACTTGGAGGGATTCATGTCAAAAAGCTCCATGTGACCCCTCCGTTTTGAGTTTTTGACGTCTAATGGAAGATGTTGACATCTTCATGTGACCGGGCCCTTATAAATGGCAAAGAAAATACAGACTTAAGAGCTTCCATACCCTCGAAGAGTCGCGTAGAACATGCATCAGAAGCTTGAGTTTTTATAGTGTTTTAGAACCTTGAGGAAACCAAATACGACCTCAACAATCCAATGGTGTTAAATTTCTTACACGAGGTGCTTGCCTAACGAGAATGTTTTTCTTGGCCGATGTGGAATTTTTTGATTCGTTTGAAACATGCCGGCGTGGCATTTTTTTTAGATCATCGATACAAAGGATATACATTTCACCATTTGAGGTTGTTCAATGCCATAAGAAGATACCATGCAAACAGTGTGGTCCTTGAAATTTGTTTGCCCACAATAAATAAAGCATTTTATCATGCCCATAAGGTGCTTACCTAACACGTGCGCTTATCTAACACTATGCAAAGTATGAATGTTCACTTATGATGATAATTTTTTCTTTGATGAACGTGGACCTCTATTACTCAAAAGAATACAAAGAGTACATGGGGGACTCAAAACCCAGTGGAGAAGATATCCACTAGAGCAACACTACCCACCACATACATAACATAGAAAAGCAGAGAACACAGATCACCACGAGCACAACTATTTGCTATGAGTAGGTCTGAATCTGAAGATATTGCTCCCAAATGACACTTTTGATGTCATCCTTTAAGGAAGAACACTTGTACGCCTTCACAATGCGACTACGGGCATCGCTAAGCACTTGTGTATCTGAAAAGACCTGTCCCTTGAAGATGAGGAGATTTCGTCTCTTCCAGATGGACCAGATGATCCAAGCAGATGCTAAGTGGAAAGCCCTCTTTGCCAACTTGTCCCAAGAACTAGGATAGACTGACAATAGGACCTGCTGACTATTCAAGTCACAATGGAAAAGACTCAAAAGCCACTGCCAAGCAAATCGAACATGGTGACACAAGAAAAAGCAGTGCTCAATTGTCTCATCCCTTTGCATGCAAAGAGGGCAGATCACAGAGACTTCTGGACAAAATCGAGAAACAACAGTGTTTACCTGCATGCGTCTATGAGTGATCTGCACCATGAAATAGATAGCTTAGGATGAAGCAATTTATCCCATACCCATCGCCAGACTGCTTTACGATGAGGCTCAGGGAGAAATAAAGGCCACTTTGGCGATGGAGGCAACACTTCAGGATGAAGCAGGACCACATACATCGAGCGCACCAGGTGCTCCTCCTTAACACTGCCATGAACCACCCAGAGCTGGGGAGCCACGTCTTGTGGGTGTGGAGGAAGTGTAGCAACTACTTTTTCCCAAATGCCCCAGTCCCAACGAAGGATAAGGAACTTCAATTTGAGCTCATTCCACGTCAACAATCTTGTCTCATTATACCATGCAGATACCGTGAGCACACCTGCTGCTCGCCACCGACGTTGCATCAATGGATGGACAGAAGAGACCAGGGGACAACCTGCCTGGCCGTCACCCAAAGGGATCCGGGTGAAAGTATGCTGGTGGGTATCAAAAGCATGCGTCCGGACGCATGCTTATAGCAGGGTTTTAGCCCGCTTAAAGCACCCCTGCTTTTGCTTAATTTGGGGTGCTGATGGGTGTAATTGCCCGTCATTTTTTTTTACGCCCTTCATGTACTAACACGTCCGTGGTAGTACGTTGCAAATTGGATTATTTCATCATGGGCCGCGAAAATTCTCCCTCCAATTCACTTATCCTTCCTCTCTCAGGAATATCATGGCGCTCCCTGATACCGGCCTGGAGGCAATCACACGTTTAGCATTGGATTTTTGGCCTGATGAATCCCAATATAGTGTTCCAGATTTGTTGGATGTCAATGCAACACAGGAAATATCACGTGAAGATCCAGTTTCCTCTGCAATTTACAAGAAATTGGATGCAGCGAGAAAAGAGAGAATCTGATTCACGGAATAAGATGAAAAGAGTGGTTGAGCGGGAGGATTCGAGCATGAGGCGCAGGCAAGAAATAGCCAAGCAAGTAGTTGATTACTTCAATAAGCTCACCAAAAAGCATTCACCCGAACTCAAGGCTGATGTGATGAAGAGGGTGGTTCATCACCACGAAATGGAAATCTCAGAACCTGGACTTTTGCCAAATCCAAAGGAGTGCAAGGCAGCGGGGGTGCTGCTCAACAACTTGAAACAGACAATGGCAGCCACAAAGAGGCAAAGGAACCATGATATTTGGAGAGCCAGAACCTCAACACTTGTGATGGCTTCTTCCACAAATTCGAGATGCAATTCCACTATAAGGGGCTGTAGGGTACATCTATTTCTTGCCTTCATGCCTGTGCTTCTTCATGCTTTCAAGTGCTTGTATCTGCTGAGTGATGCTGGCTGGGATATGTTCATTGATACATGTGCAATATTTCTTATGACAGGTTGCATGAGGTCAACAATTGCAACTGCTGCATTAAGAAAATCGAAAGCCTTCCTTGGAAATGGTCAGGTGGTTGCGCTTTCCAAAGAGGTTGAGGTGCGATTCTCTCACCCTGCTTGCAAGCAAAGCATAACGAATACGGAAAGAAAAGCAGAGTCTCTCCTTGCAAGAAAGATGTTGTGAATTTTTGGAGAGTCGGGCTTAAATTTCTTATCCCTTGCACCTTATGGAGGTCCTGCAGGTATAAGTTTCCATACAAACTTTTTTTTTTACGTTATTATTGCATAAATATTTCTAACCAAAGGCCACCATTCAACTCTAGCTATATCAACAATACAAAAGGCACATCCCGAACACCTTTTTTGCTTAAAGGCTTTCAAGAAGTTGAAGCCTATTTATGTAAAAGAAAGTATCGAAAGGGAAACCTGTTGTTGCATATACCATATGAAGTTGGAGTATGCGGGGTAGCACTGAATGCATTAAGGTCGAAAACCGGATTCCATGGTGAAGAGTGCAAGTGCACCTGCAGGTCTGTGGACACGGTGAGAAGTGTCACAGCCAGCCAACATCATTATGACTCAACCGGTGAGCTCTGGAGGGATGTGGTTTGCAACAAAAGCGAGGGTGAAGAATGGTATAAACATGCGGCGCTTGATGCGGACATGTCGAACAATGGCATAAAAAGTCTTCCTATATGTCCAAGAGAAAGAGAGAATCACGAGTTCTTGCTTGAATGGAAGGCGTTTGAAAAGGTAATACTCTCCTTATTGCTTCTTTGAAGCATCTTGATAATGTCTTGTCATGTCTTTGCTGAATCTGCTTTTGTGCTTTCAACTTGCTACCGATCTTCTTTTTTATGCTCTGAGACCTTATTCTGATTCAGTGGAGGCGAGGGAAGAAGTTGGTGGAGTTGCAGCGGCGTTACCAAAGGAAGTGCCGGGTGGCAGCGTGAGAAAGAAAAGATCCAATGCCACCAAGAAGGGGAAACAAAAGTAAGAAGTCCAAGGTAGCTGGTGGGACCACAACTGAAAGCTGCGGCCTTTTGAGAAGAAGGGAAACAAAAGTAAGAAATCCAAGGCATTTGGTGGGACATGAAGGCTGGCAGCAAAAGACAAGTTGAGAAGAAGGGAAACAAAAGTAAGAAATCCAAGGCAATTTTGGTGGGACACGGGAAAGTCAGCACACAAGATGAGACCTCAAATGGCAAGGGAAAAAAAAGAAAGGACCAAAGCCGGGTCCTTAGATTGTCTTACAAGAGAACGGCGGTGAAGGCTTTCATTTCATATCCGTGTTCCACGTTGAAGATATTCGTGTCACACAATTAGAGGGCTAGGTGGCAGGCCATGCAATTCAAAAGAGTTGCTTGGACAATATCCAAGATGGCACCATTGTTTTGAATTGATTTTGCTGAGAACTACAAACATCAAAATACAAAGGAGGTTCAAAGCCGCATTGGCACAATGACCGGATAACAATTCTCGCCCACATCACGATAGGATGGACTTGACTGGGATCGGGAAGCTATTGAAGGAAACCCATTTTTACTTGAGTGATGACAAGCTTCATGACACTCTTTTGTGCAACACTGTGTGCTTTTAGAAAGCACAATTCATGGCTAGTATCAAATGGTGTAGAATTCTCGGGCATATAGTTTGGTGGATGGTTGTTCTAGCCAATTCAAATGCCCGACCATTCTATTTCCTACCAAGATATCACCACGAGCTAGGGAAGGAAATAATATGGAATTTCTTTGGGACAGCCCATGGTAAGGGAGAGCACGATGGTCAAGGGGCAGTCCTTAAAGGGGCATTCACTAGAGAGCGGCTCAAGTATGATGGAGTGAGATTTAGGGTGCCGATGCAGTGGAATTCGCTATGAGTTGGTTCATTATCCTCATGTTGTGTCCGTGCCCGATTACACCATTTATGTCAAGCACCATGCACTTCCGATGCGGGTGTCCATCCCTCGGCGTTTGCAACCATCGATGGCTGCCGCATCGTGGCTTATGTCTGTCTTTGGTTTGTCTTTGGGAAGTGCTATCACGGGCGTCTTTGGAAGTTCTTTGCGTTTTCTTTGGACTCACGGTTTATCTTTGCTACGGTGATGGAGAGTGCTGATAGCCATAGCTAGATACATCCTTACTAGTATCTCCACATCCCCAATGTATGGGTGTTTCACGGCTATCGGTAACCCGTACCAAAGTGGTGGCTTAGGGTCCTTGGTCTCTGCAAAATCAAAAGTGGTGCTACAATTACCAAGCTGGCTGGCGGGACATTATGCCAAGTGAAATAAGACAAGTAAAATAAGCTGCTTGAACTTAAATATTGGATTGCACCTTTTATATGTAATAGTTTGTTTTTGCACTTTGGTTTCTTCATTATCTCAATGCGAGTTCTCTCACTATCTTGGCTTGATTCGATGAAAGCACCACTTGTGGCTGCCTTCTCTATGCATGCAAATGCATATTGATCCCTAGGTTGAAACTTCGAAACAAATTTTACAAAGGACACAATGGGGAAAAAAAACATATATTATGGTATTACACAAAAACCTTTTACCGATCGTTTTGGCAAGTCTTGTGCAAACAAAATTGGGCCCGAAACAAGCACATATAAATTACATTAGATGGCTGGTTTTTCCTAGTGCCGCCTATAGGCACGTCCTCATCAACCGAATCATCTGACTCACCCTCACTCTCGGGCTCTATAACCTTTTTGGTCCTGGACCTTGTGAGCCTTGTGATTCGGCCCACAACCTTGTTCACCTGCTTATCCACTATATTCGGGTCTTCAACATCCTTGTCTACCCCTGCATCAACGGTGTTAGAGGAGGCCTTTGTAGGGTTCTTTGCTGCGGAAATTTGGAACTATATTGTATTTCTCAGCATCGTCAGAACTACTGGAATCTGCTTTGGACCGTGTTGGTGTCTTTAGCCGCAGTGCTTTTCAGTCTTTGCAATGTCTGTCCATTTGCCCTTGCCTCATCTGTTCCTTGTCTCTGAGGCAGCTTCTAATGTACCCGCCGAGCTCGCGTGTACCTTTTTGGTTGTTCTTGCTTGTGGAGTTAGTCCTTGTAGACTTGTGTGGGGGGTCCTTTACTAAGAGGTGTTTTTCACATGCTTCCTTTTTCACATTCTTTGTCACGGGTTGTAGCTACCACCTCATCAGTCAATTGTCTCAACTATTTGTTTGTGTGCTGCCCGACATATAAGGGTTCTGCTTATTTGTCTTCCCAATTCCTCCACTAAGCACCGCTGGAAGCGTTTTACGAGCATTGAGGCGATTGTCTTCTCCATAAACAAACTCGGTGACATGATATCATTGGCCACATTTCCCCGGACTTAGGGTGTAATCATCTGGAATGCCGGCCGCGTATTGGAGCATCTCTCCTCATCTCCAATTGGCAACCTGAATGTCCACGGGATAGATGCTCACAAGGTGGCCGACTCTCCTTGTAAGTTCCTAAGCTGTTGAGATTGCGTAAAAATCTTTGCTTGGCTTTTGCAAAATTTGCACTTCATTGTTTGCAACCTCAAAATGACTATAGTGGCCACTGTTGAACTATCCCCTCATCTATTGGGCCACCCCATTTCAACCGGGGCTTTGAGCATGTACTCTGCCATGTCTTTCTCTCTCAAGCTCAAGAGGCTCGTGAGGCACCAGCATGTCGGGGACACTTGACGCTTGAAGACGTGAGATGTTGTCTTTAATTTTTCTGCAATTTCTCTTGTGAAGCCAAGAAGAAAGCTCCCTTAGCCACGGGAATGGACAACTAGCTCCTTCTTGGAGACTAAATCAGCTGTTGCGTGGTCTAGGGTTTCCTGCAAATCTTTGCAGGGACTTCAGCGTGATATATGTTCTCCCCCAACAAGGCGGCGTAATTTGTTGGGGCCGATGCAAAGCTCCTAATGGGCGGCCTCCCTTCTAATTTAATACTAGTGCCTCCGGCCTTTACGCTATGCTTTTCGGTCTTTGGGTTTCTTGAGATTTGCTGGCCTCTGCTCACGCTTGCGGAGCACGCGCCGTTCACTTTTAACCTTTGTCGGCGTAGGCTCCCCTCTCTTTTGGCAAGCGCTGCCCAATTAACCTTGAACTTTTTGTGGATCCTGCTTTGCTCTCAAAAGGGTTATTGAATGCAAATAGGTATGATATTGTCTTTCTAACTTCTGTTCTTCAACCCGTCCGGTATATTTTGTTGAAGCTCTATTAGAGCTTCTTCGTGGCTCACCTCACCTTGTCAATGGAAGTTTTGCCAGGAATGACCCGTTGGTATCCCAAACTTCATTGTACTCTCTTTGCAGAGATATGAGATACGTCAAATTGAGAGGGATGAATGCCCTCGTTTGGACCGCATACGCATGGAAGTCTTCTTGGTTCGACAATCGGCCAGTCGGGTCTTAAGGGAACGTTTCTTACGGCCTGGAAGAATGCAAGAAAATCGAATTAATGGGGTTGAACCCTAAACCCATTGAAATTTTGTTTTGTTGCTTTTGCTTACCCGGATAATGGGTTCCGTTGGAATTCTTGCTTGGCGGCGGATCAATCACCTTCTTTTACCATGGTTGATCTGTTTTGTATAAAGTGGAAATCGAAAAGCATAAATTCAGCGGTTGCTTGGCGGAGTAGATAAAGTTGGGGAAAAGAGATTTGGAAAAACACAAATTAAAGTCTGTTCGTTTGTCTAGTGGTTCCAGTTGGGAATTGATTCATTAGGAAGCGGCAAAGCGGTAATGATTGTATAAACGGGTGCTACTAGGCGAATAGACGGGCAGAATATAGGTGGTACTATATAGGTGAAGGGTGGGAAAAAAAGGTATGACGGGTGGGAAAAAATGTATTTTGGGTGCTGGTGTTGGTGCTGGCGTCGCATGTTTTTGCTACCCACCAGCATACTTTCACCCATCCACCAACAACTGGCTGTAGGATCTGTGTGGGCCATTGAATGGAACTGAAACAAAGTGCGCACAGTCTCCCAAGCAGCCAGCAACCCCTTCAGGAAAGGAGATGCATTGGGATATGGAGAAAGTGGTAGAATTATCTATCTATAGTAATGATTAGCGATGCCCACAAACCCATTAGGCAAGCCTCGCAAGGACTTGCATGCATCTAACTTGAAAACTATGATTAGCGATGTCCACCAACCCATTAGGCAAGCCTCGCAAGAACTTGCATGCATCTAACACATTATTGTAAATCATTAATACTTTCCTTGGAGTAGGAAGTCGTCACACTGTTAGATCTATGCCACATGGCGCAATGTAGGCACTATGTAGTCCCTGATGATCAATCTGCAATGGACCAAAGATGAACTTCTCCAAACAAATGACAACACTTCATTTGACTCTCTCTGGCTTGTTGCACACATAGTTTACTTCAAAAGCTGATTTTAAAGCATGCAGAAAAGATTGGAGTTAAAAAATTTGAAGAATGAATTATCGCTGCCCTATTGAAGGATGTCGTTGAAACAACCTTCACAGAAACATGTTCTGAGGGAACAAACTCCAAAAAAAGCCCAGGAATAGAATGCCAGCATTGTTCTGAAGGGATTGCTGGTTTGCGAAATTCCCAGTTACAATTTCTATGAGCAATTCAACCACATCCACAATCAAACGGGAACCCTTTGTATCTTGCTTATTATTCGTGATGTCCGTTGCATTAAGCTCAGAGGTTGGTATTTGACACCCTTCAAGCTGTAACAATAGTGGAAATATAACACCAATTCCCCCAATGCAATGGACTATAAGACGCCTATAGCATAATTGGGTACCCCTCATTATTCTAGCTTCATGCAATTCTTTTGGTTCCATTATAAGAGATGCGCAGTGACCAGAACTTGCCTGCATCACATTGCAAATCAATACATAAAGCTAGTAGACGATAAGAAAAATTGTCAGATTATAAAGAGAAAACAATATGCACTATGAGATGATTCCAAAAAAAATGAAGATAAGCAAGAATAGCTTGATAGAAAGACAATATGGCTTGCAAAGTCATGTGTATCAGATGGTTGTGTCGTCAGTGAACATGTGTATCAGATGGTTGTATCATCAGAAATCAATGAGTGGGTAGAAGCATGAAAGGGTGGGCAAAAAAAGTGCCCGTATTTTACATTTACAAATTCAAAATGTAAGGAAATCCCTCCCCCCCCCAGAAATTATTATTCTTGGAATGAATCATTAATAGGGCAAATAATTTTGAACTCTCCTCCCGCGCTCTGTTCAACCTTCCTCCCGCTCGAACCTCCATAGCCGAAAGCTTGACATCCATATTCGAACTTCCATAGTCGAAAGCTTGACATCCATATTTGAACCTCCATAGCCGAAAGCTTGACATCCATATTCGAACCTCCATAGCCAAGATCAGGACCTCCATAGCCAAAAGCTTGCATTTTGGTGAGAGTCAAGAGGGGAAGAGATCATGGCAAACTTGACTTGGAACAAAGACATCTCAGGAAATCTCCTGCTAACAAACACAGCAAAGCCCATGCCAAGGTCTCCCACTAGAAGCGCCACCGAAAACTCAAGAGTGGGTCTTCTTCAGATCGGAGGTCTTGCCCGAAGTTTGACAAAGGTAAGCATCAGGCGACTTAGGAGCAACAATTTTGATAGCATGTTTCCGGGGCTAGTGCAAATAGTGGGATGTTTGGGGTTGAAGCCCTATTTAGTTAGGGTTATCAAGTCTGGGATTCGCTTTGGTTGGATAATGATTTTTTTCGTGTATGACACGTTTTTTGTAGGAGGACATTGCAAATCATCACATTCCATTGTATTTTGCCCGAACATATGCACTTCATTACAAAGGAGTGCGCATTGATTGGGATGAGGTGAAAGCAAGTGCAAGTCTTCATTCAAAAAGGCTCTCAAAAAGAATCGACGTGAATTAGCTCTGATAAAAGTCTTCCAATGTTAAAGCTATTAAATGTATGCCTCGGGGTAGAATTGGGGCAGCGGTTGGAAATGATGAAAATGTGGAGGGAAACAAGAGCATTAGATTCTCGCCTCCATGCTTGGTGAAATCTGAGACTTTAAAAAAGAAAAGGAAAACAATGGAAATTGAGCTGTTGAAGCATGAGAGTGATAAGAGCTTCTTGACAAGACTTGTGCGAGTAAAAGATGCAAAAATATGTGAGCGATTCAACATTATGGCGGGAGTTTAAAAGCAAGCGGGGAAGCCAATTGATGTGCAAATGGCTTTGGCATCCCATTTAGAGGAGGAGAAATCAAGTTATATTCTTGACTTAGATGCTCTAATGATTCCCATTGATTGTTTTAAAGGCTGATTTGCAACAATTAGAAGCTGCCATTGAAAAAAATCAGCAAGGATTTGGAAGTTAATTCCAACTGTGAGAATAGAATAAAGGAGATGACTAAGCATTTGGAAAGATCAGACCCGATAGGCCTGCAGCCAGCTCCCATACTCGCATGAACAAGGCGAGTGCTTCATTCTCACATATAAGCAATACTTGCGGCGGTTGCAATGATTGCCTTGACTTCGACCATGGTAATATCTCCACTTTGTGGTCATACATATTGTCTATTTTGTCTTATATTCAGGGTTTCAACGGCGAATACATGTGTACATGATTGTTCATGGTCCGGGGACTGCGACCTTTTTTAGTAATCCCTTCCGAAGGTACATCTATTTCTATTTTAATTACATAATTAGTTTGAGTGTACTTAGATGTAGTTAGTTTCCATCATGTACATATCTGTATTAACATTTGATTTGGCGTGGTTTTGTCTTTCTTGTAAAGAGGAAATGTATTTTTATACGCACTTTACATTTACATGTGCCATGAAGTGCTTTTTCTGAAATTCCTTACAGGTGTATTAATAGAGTGTATTGCATTGGATTGTACTTTGCATTTACATGTGATCAGAAATGCATATGAATTTGGTATTTGACTTTCCTTTACATTCAATGTTGAATGATGTATTTGATAGGGTGTATTGATAAAATATTTTGTTCTGAAATACATTTGAATTTAGTATTTGGTTTTCCTTTACATTGTGATAGCTATGTACACTAATGTACTTCTATTTTGTCGTTACATTATCGTGAAAGTTTGCACGTAGTAAAACCTACTTGCATGTAATGAACATTTGTTCTGTGTTTTGATTTGCATCGATTGTTTTTTTCTTGATTTTGCTTCTATCTACTCTACATCTTCCCTTGATTCGAATCAAGTGTTTACATTTCTTATTGACACCCAATTGTGTCAATGCAGACATGGGTAGTATCAAGAAAGGAAGAAGTAAAACTGCAGGTAAACTAAACAATTCATGTTTGGTGCACTATGCTTAAGTTCGAATATAGCAAAATTTCATGTTGTAGGTGAAAAGAAGAATGTTATTGAGATGGGGTTGCATTTACCATTCTCCGGACATCCCAATTCTTTGAACACAGCACAAAAGATGTTTCTTTGCTATCGATGTTGGAAGTCCATCCACATCTACATCACCTTTGAGAATTGCAACAACTCATAAGCAATCGGTCGCGTGATTTGGAGACAACGGGGGTATGTGGAAGGTAGGGCGATGACATTCTGATTACATTAAGATTGCATCTGTTGTAGTTAGAGTTCACTAATGTTCAATATTTTCAGCAGAGGTTGTTTTCCAAAAAGAGATCCCACCTGTTGAAGCCGGGCTGCTATTATTGGAGCAACTAGATGAAAGCCTAGAAAGTAATTCTCTCTCCTTTTCAGGGTTTCTATTTTTTTTTTTGTATTTTGAAACTTACGTTGGCGTGTTTACGAGATAACATTCTTGAAGATGTTGGTGGCGACATTGAAAAGCGATCCTGAAGCCTTTGTTTTTCAAGTTGAGGAAAAGGCTTGTTCTTTGGCAGGTACGTGTTTCTTTTTTTGTCTTGCTTTCAAAACATTAGAATGAAGCACTTTCTTGTCTTGAGACTTGCGACGATTCAAAGGAGCTAGATGATGTTGAAGAAGCCTTGGAGATTGCAGCCAAGGCAACGACTAAATTTATGGTCAAAGCCGATGCCAAAACAAATTTGGAAAAAGAGAGTGCAAACAGGGCGGGGGACATCCGCCGCAAAAACGGTAATTGCTAGCTTACATTGACTTACTTATACTCGGTAGTTTTATTATATTTTACTCGTTTTGCAGGTCTAAACCACTGGAAACAGAGATTGGAAGGTATCAATTTATGCTTTATTGTCATGGATCAATTGTTAATATGACACTAACATTGACTTACTTATACTTCAAAGAGTTTATTATATTCTACTGTTTTGCAGGTCTAAACCATCGGAAACAGAGATTGGAAGGTATCAATTTATGCTTTATTGTCATGGATCAATTGTTAATATGACACTAACATCTTGGATCGACAAATGTAAAATGATGACAAGGATAAATTTATGGAATTCACGCCATTCACGCCATTCAAGAACGGGGTCCACCGACTGAAATGAAAGTGGTTGCATCTGACATAGCAATTTTATGTGCAACTAACTCTAAAATGAGTAGCCGCTTAGTGGATCTTTATGGCAGGTAATAACCTGATTGTAACCGAGCTGTATTTGTTGCTATTCCTTGTCTCTAATGTTAATCTTAATCTAATCCAGGTGCTTGTATGAGACATTGCCTTTCGAAAAGTGGAAGAGCAAAATCTTTTTTATCCGCTTACAACTATATAAGGTTTAGAGAAGCTAAAAGCAGACAAAAGAAAGGGTGAATTTGAAGGATCATCGAATGTCATTGAAATATTGAAATCGGGGATGAAGGGATTGTGGTAGCTAAATGCCATCTATATCCTTGCACCTATCCTTGAGAACGACCATTTTGTGCAATTTGTTTTACGCTTTCGCACCATCTGATTCAAGATCCTACCCGCACCAAGAATTCCGTCTTGAATCCTCTTACGGGTTATCACGCGATTTAAGAGAAAGCAATCAAAGGGTATGTAATACTTTAAGTTGTTGCTTTGCTTTTCTTCGCTAATTTTGATCTGCTAAATTTAGTGATATGTAGTCGCACACACAAATGTTAACCACATCGATCGGGTCAAGTATCTAGAGGCGTCGATTTCATGAAGAGAAACAATGTTAATCGGATTGGCAAGTAGAGGTGCCACAAAAGACCCGATTTAACATCATGTGGGTTGTATGTGATGGGATTTATGCACAAATATGTTGAAGCTCTTGTCTACGGTAGAGATATGGAAGTAAGTTGTATGCCTTCCCTTGTATGTCTTTGCATCTCATGTTCCTTTAAATATTTCTAACCTTATTTATGGATGTCACAGATTACATCTAAATGGTTCTCTCATGAATATGCAATCACGGCGACAATTTCTAATAGATGCTTTGGTCATGCATTGTGATGCCAATCAAAATAACGTATCGACCCGGCGGTCCTCCGATTTACGGTGATCATGAGTCTGATGTCGATTTTGCAAGATGAACTATGTAACAAGCTTATATATATCTTTTGTTCACATTTGTGTTCACATTTCCTATCATAAGGAATGTGTAAATGACACTATCTTTGAATAGTATACTACTACGATAGTATACTTTATGACTATGTAAGTTTTTTTTTTGAAGAAAAAAGATTTCTGATTTAAAGAAGCCTTGTACCCTTTTTGGTCAATCAAAACAGTTACTTGATTGTTTCGACTGATATATTTTGTGACCTTGTACCACACCAGAATGGTGTGGTGGAATGGTGTGGTGTGTGGTGGGGTGTGTGGTGAATGGTGTGGTGTGTGGTGGGTTGGCAGATGCTTCAGATGCTTCAAGATGCATTTAAAGAAAAATACTCTGAACATATTTTCCTATTGGCTGCTGGTTACCATATTTTGTTAGTGTGCAGATCATAAATTCTGCACCTTGAAATTCCTTGTTGGCTTTAATGTTTGTTTTGGTATACTATTTCAGTAATTGTACTTTGCATTTTATAATTAATGACAAAAACTGTCATTAACTTGTGTTGCACAAAAAACGTGAGTTGCAAACTAAGTACCAAACATGTTTCTTATATCTATACGAGAAAAGGATAGAAATAGTTCAGTTAACTAAAAAAACAATTGGAAACTCGAGAGAACAGGTTAAAGCAAAAAAATAGTCACAATAATTGAGAGAAGAGGAGTTACATCATTAATGAAAAAGCTTTACAAAAATGGAGTCATAAGGACTATTGCTTCCGTATTTAATTAAAAGTTTTTTACAAAGAATAGTCACAAGGACTATTACCAAAAATTGAAACCACGGATTACAAAAACAAGGCTTGATCTTGAGGCCATCTTGACTCTATATGAAGGTCGTCCTCCATGGCATACATCTTCATTTTGGGAGGAGTCGCCTCCTCGTCGAGGTAAGCCTCATGCACCCACTCGATCACCCTTGAAGCGGCGGCGACTGATGATCCATGATGAGCTTCTCCACCTCACGGTGGAGTGAACTTCGCTCGATCAGAGGGTGGCCTCCCGGGGAAGACCACGGATTCTCGGGAGGAACCCACGGATCCTCGGAGGAAGAGGAGGACCGTCTTTGTGGGGGAGGAGCGAGCACAATGGCGGGATAGTGTTCTGCTGAGGTGTGGTCTTGAACTTGGCCATGGCGGAAGTGAAGGAGATGGGCCGGAATGGGGAAGGAGTGAAGGAGATGGGCGGAATAGGCGATGGGGGACGGAATGAAGCTACGAGGCAGAATTTTGGGAATAAAAGGGATGTTTGCATGCATACGATTTTGTTTTGGGAATTAGGCGAGAAGAGGAAAGGGATGTATCCATGCATACGATTTCACACCTCGGGCCCAGATCCACCCACCTCAATATTTTTTTGCAAATGTAAAATGTATAGGTTTTGAACCATATTATGAGACCAATTGCTTGGTATGCGATTAGCACAACCCTAACACAAAGTTAGCAATATCCCACATGCATATATCACAAAAGCGTCGCATATATAAATAGGGTTTTGCTGCTTCATTGATAAGTGTGGATAGAGATTAGATGTTGAAAAGTTATGGCTCGCTGGCTTGTAATCTTCAGTTATGTCCAAGATGTAATCCTAGTCCACCCTTTTTTTTAGTAATGGGCTCAAATATCCCACATGCATTCAATGTTCCACATGTTACCAAATCAACAATCAACAAATGCCAAATGAATAGATTATGTTAAGGCATATTGTGTACCTATGCAGCGTGAGTCAACAATATAGAGATAACAAGGAATATTCCTTATTACCTTGAAAGGAATATTCCTTATTGCATTGAAAGGAATATTCCTTTGCGCCTAGTTATCAGAAATATTCCTTATTACCTTCAAAGGAATATTCTTTAGTTTGTTTAAGTGCACCCATATACAAGGAATATTCCTATTACCTTGAAAGGAATATTCCTTTTTGCATTGAAAGGAATATTCCTTAGTGCCTAGTAATCAAGAATATTCCTTATTACCTTCAAAGGAATATTCTTTAGTTTGTTTAAGTGCACCCATAGTTACAAGGAATATTCCTTATTACATTGAAAGGAATATTCCCTTTCATTTGAGCTAGGCTTGTGGGATATATGCCAGCATCAACCATTGGCCAATTGGGTCAGAAAAAGAGGACAGTGGGATAGATTTTGAGAAAAGGATGTTGAACAAATCATTGGCACAAATCATTGGTTAAGGAACAAATCATTGGCATGGTGCGAGCCATGCTCGAAGCTTGAGGGAGAAGGGAATAAGCAGGGATAAAAATTCCTTTTTACTGTGGTGTATTTGGTTGATTAGATGGCGGGGAGGAGATCGAGCGACTAGATCACAATCCATATCCCCAATTCAAATGCAAACTCACACGGCGCCCGATTCTTGAGGAGATCAATCTTAGAAACAGGGAAACCAATTGAACTTACACTAAGTATAACAGTCTTGGAAGTATATAAACAATATATTAATGTTTGTGTTTTAATCGGTTCACATTCGATTACATTCGGTTTGCAAGTCCATGCCTTAGTGCATAGAAAAGTTACTTCAACAACGGTTAGCGTATTACAGAGATTCTACAATCTCGGCAAATTTCCAGCAACATTTCATGCCAATAGTTAGTCGGTTCATATGCATAAGATGTACCTTTAATCTTATGTTTATTTGGATCAATGGAAATCTCACCCAATTCTTGACTCGGGATGGACAAGAACTTTCTTTCCTTGAATAAGCTTTGTACTTTTTGATGGCAACCAGGAATCAATTCAAAGTAGTTACCGGCTATAACTTCATTACCACAATAAAATTCATTTCTATAGTCATCCTTGGTGTCTTCTTGAGGGGCATGTTTCATACGTGCCTTTGGATGAGATAATAAGGGACCCTTTCATAATTATGCGGGGATGTGAATGATGCAAAATAATCTCCAACCACGCACCTTGTCTCATCCACATTGTCCACGTCATTTGCCCACAAGTCCTACGCCTCGTACCCATCTTCTTCAACATTGTCCTTTTGTTTGTAGGCTCTAGTTTTCTCAACTCCCATACATCCGCCACAATGATCGGCATTCTCAAAGCAGGGCCAATCAAAATTGATGCATGCCTTACAAAAACATGAAAGAGATCTACACATTAACTTTGTTGGATCATTTGGATCTATGGATGATACGCAATGAAAGATTGCACCCTTTCCTTTGGGAGCACATCAAATCTTTGAGAGCGGTCAATGTCGGACACCTTCCAAAATACCCTTTCCACATCAGAAATTTTCTCTTCAAGAACCTCACATGTAGTTTACGCATTTTTATCACTTTCCCATCCTTTTTCTTTGTTACGCCTCGAGCCATAGTTTGGCTATGGCTCCTTCTCAAATCATGTGTGCCCTTCCATGTCACGAGCCAAAGAAATTCCGGTGCATTCCGATCTTATGCTCTTGATGATACCTAGTTACATGATAGAAAGCTCTTCTCGACTTGAATTGCACTTTTTTGGTCGGACCAAACTAAGTGTTATTTCATATGACCAGCACCATTTTCTTTCAGCCAATTGAGGGTGCATCTTGAATGCTTTTTGTACAAAGTGAGTATCATGTGTTTTGTCATCCGAAATAAAGAAGTGCACACATTTCCTCATTTTACCACAATACCTTGAACATCGTGATGTGGACCAATATCTTTGATTTGTTCATTGTACCAATGTTGTGCTTGAATCTCGTTGAATGGCTTCAAAGTATAATTCTCCAGAAATCGACAACCGATGATACAGTATCATCGAAGGCTCTTCATGGATTCCTTGAATTGTTTGCTCGCCAATGTGCCACAAAGTTATGATATACAAACTTTGACATATGATCAAACATGTTATCCAACATATTCTTGGAGCTGCCTTTCTTGTCAATTAGCTTTTAGTCTTCGTGAAGTTCCTTTCTTGAGGGCTCATTAACGTAACCATAGACTTGCCAATCAGCGTTTGATCAATGCGCTCCTTGTATTCTCTTGGACACAACTCAATTAATTGTTTCCCACAATTTCCACAATCGATTTGATACATTGTAGCTTATGCCACTCGTTTACTTCTTTGCTTTCTGTCACATACCATAGCCCTCCAAAATGTGCTAACATTATCAAATGTCTTGTCCTTGGCTTGACATATTCCGGCATGAGCTTGGATCACTACACCACAATTGCACGAACAATTTTCATGGAGTCTTGATCTCATCAAATTAAATGCACTTGTCATGCAGTCGATTGCTCATGTTTCCGCAACAACAACATGTGTTTTCTTTCCTTTAGCTTTCTAATGCAAGAAGGTTTTAAGTATTCAAATTGCCTAAGCCCAATCCGAACCTCGGATCTTGATCCACAAAATTACGGAATAATTGACTGTAAAATTACGATTGAAATAAAATTAGTCACCTCATTACATTACATTACATACAAATCTTTTTACATATTCAAGACCCTAAACTCCCACACATACATGTACATTCGACATGAATTTTATTTCATTTACTATGAAGTCACATAATTTTTTGACAATTAATACATCTCCACACTAATTTCTTCTTAATTCTTTTGCCTACATCTACAATACATCGAATATACATGTAAACAAATATACATCGAATATACGTATACGTGTTGCCATGAAATAATTTGACATTTCCATGTAGAACAACCGGTGACTGCATCTACATTACATTCAAAAGTAAAGAAATGCATTTACAAACTTTACATGTTACAAAATAAAAAGACATCTTTATTACGCCAAAAAAGTAAAAGAAATCTACAAACTTTACATCGGTGTTACAAAATAAAAAAACATCTTTATTACGAAAAACAAGATGCAATTCTGACTAAATTAAATTCATTACACATGTAATGTCAATATATTGAATTGGTTGTGTCCTCTTCTTCATGACATCTCTAATTTTTGGTGAAACCTTTGAGTTATTTAACCAAAGCCCGAGCAACCATATCCTTCATAGCCTGATCTATCAGTATTTGTTCTTGGATTTGACACCGCTAATGCCCACAGATTTGTTCCACCTAGTGACATTCTTTTCCTTCTCTCCTTTGCTAGTTTCATATTTCTAGGATGTATTTTCAGCAACTTAGCGCTGCTAGTGAAGTCTTCGTAATTCTCCTTCCTCTCCAACCACCATAGATGTGTAGAATGCTTTGCAGCAAATCTGTCATTGCTATTTGCATTTTTTGGCGTCTTGGAGGCCATCCTTTAAATTCTTTACCAGATCTGTTTTCACGATAGCCTCTTGGGGGCCTTCCAATGTGGCTCAAATAGGAATTGCAATCTTTTGTCTGCAATAATCTTCTTGCAAGTATACTTTCTTTGTTTTGGAGTCAAATTAGATACCTCATTCATTATGAGATTTCTGAAGGAAGCATTCACCTTTCTTCTAATTGGCTTTTATCCGTATCCACCCTACAAACCCTCTGTTTCGATTTTCTTTGCACCTTTGTGCGGTGCTTTCGAAACTTCATCAACAGGAGGATTGAAATCTGAACCCGATCTTGCGACCTCGAGGTGCTTGCATGAGGTCCAATCCTTCTTCCATAGTTTCTTCTTCAGCCCTGGTGCTTTAAGACATCGATCCATTCTGCGAGAAAGGGGATACAACATCCTGCACAAAAATCAGTTATTAACAGTTGTACTCTTTGCTTGAAGGATTTGTATTTGCTTGAAGGAAAGGGATTTCAATTTGTTCAAGATACATTTGTTTCTTGAAATGCATTCGATTTAGGAAGCGACTATAATCGATTCGGGTCAAGTTTTCGTTGAGGTAGAATCGAGGAGCCATGTTTGATCGATTGAGGAAAGTTCAAAATGTCGCCAAAGTTTTTTTTTTCATGGGCAAGATACTTAGATTTTTATTGATAGAAGCTAGTACAAGATTTCGGGAGGATTTGGTATAATTATGGAGAATATTGTACGTCAATCGCCTTTATTAATGATAGGCAAGTCCATGTAAAATTCAAAATGTACATTACAAACACTTTAACCCAGTTCAAATTTTTACATCAATATACAAAAAAATTCAATCACCCTTTCATGCTTCTACCCGAGTATGTTTGAATTAGCCATTTAGTATGAACTGACTAATATATTCCCACTTCCGAGATCACCCAAATGACACCATATGCTAACGACATGACACTATATGCCAGTTTCCATATAGCAGGTCTGCAGAAGGTGTTATTTTCAAAAAGCAAGCTGCTTCCTCCTAGCACAAAATAGAACCCAATCAGATAGTGCCTCTTATTTTTGCCCTTAAGCCTGAGAAAGATGTAAAAAAAAGCCCTAAAGAACACTCCAAATGTTAGGGTGATAAAGAAGCCGGACCATTTGCTAGGTTGTTACATGCTGTTTCTTCGAAATTTCATACCCAGTACATAGGCTGAAGAATTCAATCCTGCATGGTGGCTTTTCACAAAATCTCAAGAATTTCAAAATAACCTGAACAATGGTCTGATTCACCTTAGACTGCAAGGAGATGCCATACAGGATCTCAGCTCAAGTTTCGATGCAAGTAGTGCCTCTGCTAAATTCATTGATAAGAACAGCTTCATACGGGTATTTGATGAGGGAAAGAAAGCAGAACCAAATCCAAATACACTTAATTTTTAAGCCATTCTACTTATATTCTCATAGCAAATGACAATAGCTTTCAATCCAATAAAAGAGAATCTTTACCAACAGTCCTTTCAAAACATTGACAAAAGTCCATCTTTGTATTGCAGCTTGGGCAGATGATTTATAATTGCGACTATACCTGAGAGTTGCACAAAATAGAAGACAATACAGGGTGAAGATGATACTGAAAGATAAACAATTTTGATACTCTACGTATAGGATCAAACATCATTTTGAGTTGTTTTCTTGGACTAACAAAAGACCCAATACTGAAAAAACAATTATTATACATAAATTTAGTTGCTGGCAGCCAATAAGGGATCTTAACATATTTGAGCAGGGAATCCACATTAATGTTTCTGCCCTTCATCTTTTAATTCATACCAAAAGAGCAAAAGTATTTTAGCTTCAATGCTATTCTAATACATAACAAAACCTTCTGAAAATGCTGAAGAGTGAGCAATACATGAAAAGCTTAAGCATTTAGCAATATAGCAGCTAAAAAAATATCAAAGCTTATGCGCATAAGTTCGAAAACATTAGTTAATCATGCCATCAATGAATCTAATAGATTCTACGCGTTTGCTTCTCAATGGTCTTATAACAGGTGAGAATTAAAAACTGTAAAGCTAATGGCCATATCAGCAAATTGAGATGCCTACAAAATAGGGTTATAAAGCACAAGATAGTCACCCACAAAGAGACATAGTTTCCAGAACCGTTTTAACAAAAAATGCATGATAGAGACTAAAGAGCGAAAGAGTTTGTATATCTAATCTGCTCTAAGATTGCTTGCTTTTAGCCGATGCTTCTTCTGCTGCCTTAAAGGGGTAAATGAAAAAAGAATCCGTAATCTCTATTGAAACAACTTCTAGCATGGGAGGTCGACTTTCTAGTTGTCAAACCAAACACTACATTTCTGTATCCAAATTATATAGGCAAAAGTAATCTTTTCAACAGCATAGCAATGTTGGAATAAAAGAGGCGAATTCACTTTTGTAGGATATGCATGCAATAACGGATTACCTTTGAAATGAAACTCGTGAACGATTCTCTGCCATGTACATTCTGCAAACAAGCCAGAGAAGAAAGGTATATTATAGCTGGGGAAACAAATTAACAGAAAGGCATATATTTGTATTTAACATTATCTGTTACTGAACTCTGACCTAAAATCAAGACTTTTGGAAGCAAGACCATCCATCTGAACCCATTATTTCGCAGAATCCTGATATGATGTAGCCTAATCTATAGAGGTAGAAACAAACTACCTTGGCATTAGCAAAGAAAGAAACAGACTATTATAGCAGCTTAGATTATATGCAAGTGCAAGAAAAAGGGGCCAAAATGGTATTGCATTAAGCTTAACCATCTGCTATAGCTATGACCGCTCAGTCTTACTCTTGAATTTATGCTGCTTGCGATCTAAAGCAACTGCAAGATATTTTTTTGGTTGGAGAGAATGCTGATCATTATCCTTGCAGAATAATAGGTTCACTAATGGAAATATATAGCTGAAAAAAAATATGGTTTGTACTTTGTCTGTATATACCAGAGAGGTTTCGTGCAGACAAATTTGTAGAAGATACTTGGTCGATGCTGCTTGGTTGTTGCTTATGCTTAGTCGATGCTTTAATGTTGGTGCAAGCTGTGCTTGGACCATGCTCTGATCCTGATGCTTGTGCAAGGAGCTTGCTGCAGGGGATTAAAAAAAGGCATAAGAAAGAGTAAGCAATACAATACAGAATGAAGGAAGCAGCCAAACAGCTAGCAAAGTATTCTTCCAATGTATTTTAGCTTAGAAATCAAGAAGAGCATGGAAGAAAGATTACTTGGATGATGATTCAGCTTCCTTGGACTGAAACATAGAGTTGAAAATGTCAGGGAAGGATTTGGCAATGCCATTTTTGCTTGAAGATCCTTTGTTCTAGCACTCTCGGTGCCTAGAAAATGCAACAATTTGGGAAGAAGATCAAATAGATTTTCGTCGTTGACTTTGCCAAAGCTTACGATAGTGTCCGTTGGGAGTTCTTATCTGTCATGATGTTAGCGTTGGACTGTTATCCCGCTTCTGAGAGGATCATGAAGGCTGCATAGGTCGGCCGCAGACTCTGGTGGTGTGCGGGTGAACCCTCCAGCCTTTTCTCCTTAAGGCTGAGGAGGGTGCGTCGAGGGGCCATCCTTTAGGCGCCATTTTGTTTACGATTATTGGCGGAGGCCCTGTCTCTCAGTGTTTTAGGGCTGATGGAGGGGGTGGTGGATGGGCTTGGGATGCGGGGCCGGTATGTGATTATTAACAGGTTAATGGGTGACACTTTCCTCTTTTGGTGGCGAAGAGAATCTGCTGAATGTGAAGGGTTCTTTGGATACTTTCTTCTTGGCCCTCGGGCATTCTTACGAATTGGGGTAAATCGCGCATTATGGGCCAGTGATTCGCCTCCCCTTGTTTGGCTCTATTCCTTGGAAGGTGCTTCGGGTAATGTGTGTACTAAGTCATTTGGGTATTCCCTTTGGAGGGGATGTTTCCATGGGGAGGGTGTGGGATGAGATTTTTGCGGGGTTGCAGAAACACCTCAATTGGTGGAAGGGTAGCAAGTTGTCCATGGCGGTGGGATCACTATTGCCAAGTCCGGTACTCTAGCTCTCATGTGTATCTGACATCTGCGATGTTAGCTCGAGGGTAAGATATAGGCTTTGTATAAGATTGTTGAAATTTTGTGTGGGGCGGGGATGATGAAGGTTGTTAAAGTGGCTTGGTGGAAGTGTCTACGCCCATTAGATGGGGGTTTTAGCCATCTGGATTTGGCGCTGCATAGTAAGGTGTTGGTCTCAAGTTTGTTTGGAGCACTTTCTGCGAGGATGGAGCATCTTCTCCGGTGTGACTGCTTTGTTGTTGCAGTCTCTTAGCCATTGTGTGTGGCGTTTGGGAGCTCCATCACATTGCATGTGGAGTTGCCACAGGCACTATTGTATGGTCTCGGCCTTTCCCACATGCATCCCCTTTTCTCCACGATGGGTGTTGCGGGGCTTGGGATCTTGTCGTGTGCTCTTCCGGCTAGATTATGCCTCGGTTTATCACCACTCTTCTCCTTTCTTGTGGGTTCCTCTACCCCCTCACGCGCACCCTTAGCGCCAGCATGCATCTTTCGGTTGAGCCCGTTAGAGAATGACGGCGTGCTCACCTTGGAAGATTGGTATTGGGGTGGTCGACTGGCCGTGGGAGTCCCTTCGAATTTCGCTTTGCACAGTGGCGTGGTGGGCTATCACGGGAGCAAGTGGCGGGGTATTCGCTACACATACCTATAGTCCACGGTGGTGCGGGTTTGGAAGGTTCATCCCGGATGTTGTGTCTTCTTGTTTTGTGCGGTCTTGTTGCGGTCTTTGGCTATTCGCTGACACTCGCCTTGCCGGGCAAGTGGTCTGCGGCTTAGGGTTCGATGGCTTCGGTTTGGGCGTGGACATGGAGCTCACTTCCCCACTTAGAAGGTTATGGGTTATACGTGGCGGTGGTGCCATTTGTCAGGGGTGAATGCCCTTGTGAGTGAAACAGGCGGGTGTGAGCCCTCTACGCTTGTTGTTGGCCTTCATCATGAGGCGTGGAGCATTATGCGGTTTTATACCCTCACTTGCGTTTACACGGGATTGGGTCGGGGCTCTTTGGTGAGATTGACTAGCCTTGGCCGATTCAGCGCTTCATGTGTATCACGGTGCTTGGCAGCTCTTGCGGCAACAAGCCATACATTCGTGGCTTGGTTGGTGTGGCTGATTTGGAAGCGGCGGTTGTGGATCTTTGGAGGATTTAGCGACTGCGGCCTCTCTAATTCCTCGACTTGGGTACAAAGCTATTTCAAAGCTTTACGGGTGTTCGAAGGTTAGTAAGCCCGGAAGTTTGCCATTGGTGAGGACTTCTTGGGTGTTGTAGATGGTGATGGTGGGGTTTGTCTGTGATAGAGTTCTGCGATTTTTACGTGAGTTTGTTGTGGAGTGTCGAGGTATCGCTGTCTCTTTGGGGCAATTCTCCTTCCTCCTCACTTGCTTTGTAACATTACCATTCTTTTAATATATTGATGACACAGTTCTTCAAAAAAAAAAAAAAAAAAGCAAGTTATTTACATTTGTTTTCATAGAAATAGGCTTCTTGTCTTTCAATGCATTTTGCTGAATAGGGTATTTCGATTTGGAAAGCATATCAAATAGAAACATCTATGAATGCCTTCATCAACAAGCATATGTTATCTTCGTGAGAGACGTAAAAAAGGGAACAACAATGTGAGGGCTTTTCTTGTTTATACTCTTGCGCTTCCCTTATGATCTTGGACAAATGTAAATCTTCTTGAAGAATTTCATCGAAGAGCTGTTGTCTTGTTGTCTCATCTCTGTTTTTGCATTTTGAAAGCTGTTGGCTATAGGTTGCCATCACAGATCTCAGTACACAAAACTTGCCATCAGAAAGTTATGCATTCAGAAAGTTATGCATTGATGTCTATTATGAAGTAGCTGCACATGAAAGATATAGCAAGGCCCACAAACCTTAAGCCAGAAATTGAGATTGGCCGGAGCAGAATTATTCCTCTTGGTGAGAACATAGATAAACTGGGGAAGTTTTTTCCTTTTTTTTTTGAATGGGCACAATTCCCAAGCAATTGATTTTGAGGTCCAAAATGAGGTCAAATTTCATAAAATTTTGGCCCAATTGAAAAATGAGAAATTTGATTTCTTGGGGTAAATAAGGGATTAAAATGGATGATGTTGCAAAAGTAAGGGTGTCTTGGCCCAAAAACTGATGACATGGCACTAATGAAAAGGTGATGTGGCAAATGTTGGCAAACCATTTTTTCCTAGTCAAAAACTTTTTATGATGTGGTGATGAGGTGGATGACACGTGTATGGTGAGGTGGATGATTTTGGTGACGATTTGGACACATTTGATGATGAGGTGGATAGCTTGATGAAGAATTTGACATTTGTGCACAAAAACATTGAAGTTTTGGTATCACTTTAGCAAATTCTGGCCTTTTCAAGATTTATGGTAGTAAATGTGCACTTTCTCCATCTAGTTTTGTTTTAAGAGAGAGAATGTGGCCTTGGACCTTAGGAATAGCCAAAATTGATGGATTTTTTGCATTTTTTCATTAAAGTGAGTGAATAATGGGTGTGTGATGTGTTTTAACTAAGAAAAAGGAGCCAACTTTAGCTTTTGGAAAATGGCAATGGTACATGGAGGGAGGAAAAAAATGAGATGTTTTTCAAGTGCAATCAAGATGATGGAGCCTAAGGGTTTGTGAATCATGCATTGGGAAATGGAATTCATGCCAAAAGAACTTGGATCTAGCAAAATACCATTGAAGCTTGAGGGGTCTTCCAAACTTTGACAAAGGGGTCTTCAAGGTTCAACTCCTATTCTTCATAAATGCTCTACTTGAATCATAACGTTCTTGCAATGCCTATATGATGTCCAATCAATGTCCTCCTTTGGTTCTTCATTATAAGGATTCGTCTTGAATATTCTTGCTTCATTAGCTCATGAACACATATGTCAACCCAAATGTTAGCCAAAGGTGTAATTCATGCTCATGGCTCTTCTATGCTGCCAAAATCTGGCAGCAATTAGTCAGAGGAGTTTGTTGGCCAAAGTAGAAAAAGTGGCATTTTTCTTTGTCTGGCTTGGGTCGTACAAACAACGTTGTTTCTAGGGCTCGCTCTTGTTCGTTTTTCCCTTTATAACTTGAGATGAAACAACAATTGTATGAGTCCTTTTTATTCACAACAAAAAGATCTTCAGACAAAATGGCTATATGGAAAGATTTCATACTTTTAGTGGATGATGTTGGTCATCCACTATCTCTAAGATGTACTTTATAATAACCTTATATAATATAAAGCAGTAAAAATGTTAAAAAATAAAAGGATCTCTATTTTCATGACAAGAAATATAGGTAAAAGGACCCAAGTACATTGCCATTTTTTTTTTTTTTTGATGGACGACAAACTTTATTGAAACTCCAAGCCAAAAGCCAGATACAAATGCACGGCGGGAATAAAATCTTAGAGGATAATCATGATCCACTGAGTAGAACCACTAGCCTATGCATAAGACAACACACTCAAATGGAACTCAAATATCAACTGTCGCTTGGGAGGAGCAAGCGAAGAGCAATGGTAGGCCTTAGCAATTATAGCTTGTGCGTCCTGGAGGACAACTGCAGGAGGAATATCCAAACCCTGAAAGATACACAATTTCCTGCACTTCCAGATGGACCACAACAACCATCCTGATGCTAAATGAAATGCTTGGTTCAGCAACTCATTCCAAGTATCCAGATAAATAGCCAGGAGTACATTGTGGAGAAACAACACACTTGATCCAAGATTCCACTAGTTTCTAGACTTGTTGGGAAGAAATAGTGGGCAAATCAGGGCTAACTGACACAATTTACATTCCATTGCAGATCAGCAGGTTGCTTATCGAAGCTTTGGTCATCATCCCCCGTGCAAGGTCCTCCATACGTAAAATTCTCGATTTGTCGCCAGATCATGAGCTTGCACCCTGCGATGGAACATCAACAGTAGTGTCACATGCTCATGTGTGGCTTTTGATTCGATCCCAGGGATAGTGGAATCTGGGCCCTAATGCACCCTAATTCATCCATATATGGACAATAAATTCCTTATGAGAAAGGATACGAAACTCATTTTGAAAAGGCCCTGTGACGTGTCTGGCACGTGTCTAACACATCAGCACAGAAGATGACTAACGTTGCATCCTAGTTGGATATGGTCATATTGGATGGAAAAATAACCCGAAAACTGTTGTTCCGACAGAGGAGGGCGATGGGGACTAGTGTTCAGCTTACGCCATTAAGCGGAGCTCATTCAGAGGGTCCGCTCTGTTACCTGCTTCAAGTAGACAACTATCGATTCCTTCTCGATTGCGGTTGGACTGATTCCTTTGACGTTACTACCTTGCAACCCCTTGCCAGGTTTCTGCATTTTTGTCTTCATTTGAATCATTCAATTTTGCGCTTTTATGATTTATTCAATGTCTTCAACTGCAATGTAGCTCCTGTTCTGTCGTAGCATTAATCCTCATTTTGCAGCAGGGTTTAGGGTTTAGAGCAAGGTTTCAATCCTTAGAAATAAATCACAATACACGGATTTTTTCACCTCCGACCTCTGTTTTCTATACAGTGTTGCATCCACGATTGATGCAGTTTTGCTTTCTCATCCCGACACTCTTCACCTTGGTGCATTGCCATATGCTGTTGGGAAGCTAGGTCTTTGTGCACCTGTTTACTGTACGCATCCTGTGCACATGATGGGGCAAATGTATATGTATGATCACTATCTTTCAAGACGGGTAATTTCTAGGCTCTATAGCTTGTTGATTATCAGTTTGATCTTATATTTCAACTTAAAATAAAAGAAACTGTACGTGTTTAATATGATAGAGGAACTTATAAATTCTCGCAAGGCAGATACATGTGCAGCCTTGAATTAGAAAACATCATTATATACAGAGATGCAAATTTATCAAGCATGCAACTTAGAATGAAAGACTTTACTTATTATTTAATAAGGAAAGCGGATGAACTTTCAGAACCAGAATATCTGGATTTATCAGAGAGAAATTCTTTGTTTCAATAACTTAGATGTGAGCATGAAAACCAAATTAGAATTATTCAGAAAAACTAAAAATGGTAAATCTAAAGGAGGACAAGAATCCTTGGAGTAAACTGGGCAGCAAGTCATTTCTAAACCCACTAGGGGCATGCCAGCATATGCTTTCTACTTATTCGCTAGCTTTGCCTGAGGAGCATGACGTGTACAAATCCTCCATCCATTTCTAATCCCTACATTAACCCATTTCTCTTTTCTGCTAAGAAGTTGTTGTTTAAAACAGCTCAATAGTTTTTTTGAAAGATTTTCCAACACCTTTTCTGATCTTCAGTGTGGGGCGGTAGTTTTTACATTTATGCAGAATAAAAGCAATTTCTTGATACATATAGAGTTATTGGGCATTCATCCACTGATATATTTTGTAGATGTTTCTATATTTTAAGAGGACATTAATTTAAACATAATAACTTTGGCAGGCTGTATCAAACTTCGACGTTTTTAATTTGGATGATGTGGATAAGGCGTTTCTGAAGGAAACAACTATACAATTGAAATATTCACAACATTTGCCACTATCAGGTCCATTTATTCTTACAATTGTGAGGATCTTCATGTTCTATTTTTGAATCTTCTATTCAATCCAGGGAAAGGTGAAGGAATAGCTATCACTCCCTATGCAGCTGGGCACTTGTTAGGAGGGACCATTTGGAAAATAACCAAAGATACTGAAGATATAATTTATGCAGTTGATTTTAACCACCGGAAAGAAAGGTAGTCATATTTTCCAAATGCCGCTTTACCAGTTTATGAATCCAAAATGATTGTTCATGGCGTTTTTGTAATACCAGTAGCTTGTTGAACCTTCAAACTTTGCGACAATAGCTGGGAAGAAATAAGAAGTGTCTTAATATTTTAGTTGGTCTCATGTCTTATGCAGTCTAGTAATTGGTCTCATAACCCATGTGGTCTGTCACAGATGTTAGCCCCTCCCTCCCTCCTCCCCCTCCTTTTCTTCCTTCCCTTCCTTTTCTTCTTTTCTTTTCTTTCTTCCGTTGTGCTTATTCCCACATTATTTGCATATCTGTTTTTTGCCTTTCTTAGCATTCTATTCATTTGCATATTTGTGTTCTTTATTTTCTGCATGGTTCAATTCATTGGCGGAGTATGTTTCATAAGTGACATGAAATATGGAGGTAGGGCCGCACTCCCATAGAGCACTTCTGAGGCCATTTTCCTCCACATTTTTGTGCTTTTCATGGATAGTTGGCCTACTTATTCATTGCCGTTGACGAAACACATTCTTTTTTAATCTATTTGTTCATTTCATGGGAATGCCCCCATGACGTTGTATTTTCTATAATCATTTACAGGTAAAATACTATGTAAAAATCATGAGATTGGGAAGACGGATTCTTAGATACACAGTAGCAGATTACTCTCAAGTGGGGTGATGTTTGATTTTTAAGAACAAGTAAAAGTATATCATGTGTATTACTGCAGACACCTGAGTGGCACTGTGTTGGAAATGTTTATTCGACCTGCAGTGCTTGTAACGGATGCATACAATGCTTTGAATTCTCAACCTTCGCGCAGGCAGCGAGATCAGGAATTTATCGGTAAGCAGCTTCTGGACATTGGTTGGGATATTTACATTTTTATCAACATGTGCTGTTTCCCCTGGATTGTAGATGTCATATTAAAAGGGTCCTTTTGCGCGGATGGAAACGTTATGCTTCTGCCTGTTGAAGCTGCAGGACGTGTTTTGGAGCTTATATTGCATCTTGAGCAGGTATGTTACCTTAGAATTGATTATTGAGCTTACAGCGTCACAAGGGATGCAATATGCATTCTGCATTCTGGAAATTTATACATGATATAAAGCCACAGGGATAGAAACATCACTGCTTTTTTCCCGGCACTTGATGATTGCTCTTGTGCTGGTGTGAGCAATTTGGTATCCTTTCTATATGATTGGAATGGTTTAAGCTATGGTTCATGCATTTGGACCTTTAGGAGGCATTAAGGGGATGAAGTTGATTGGCATTGAAGGATACTAACTAATTTTGTGAGATTGGCTAAAACATAACATAGGAAGAAGAAAGATTTTATTAGTATCTACTAGAGATCCGTAAATGATGAGACGAATAAAGAAATTAGTTCTTTATTATCTGGGCATCCTCCTAGCTTGAAAGGTGTTAAGGCAAAGCTAGCAATTAAATGACAGCTATGCACTAAGAAAACTTAGAATCTGCACCCTAACTTAGGAAACATATAAAAATATCTACCTTGCACTGACAACTAGGCGCCATGTTGCTTTTCATGCTGGTATCTTCTATTATCGGCTGGTAAATGCCATCATTATCATACCTCATAGAGAGATCATAAGGTCTTTCAAATATAAGAGGACCTTAATCATGAACTGATCATTGCACTATTTTTTTCTTGCGAGACAACTCTCCAATGGTTGCACCGAAACATTGCAATGCAACGTCAAACGGAATGAAATTTGGGCCTCCGATAGGCAATGTGCCCCGAAACACGGGTTTTTTTTTTTTAACCTATGAAGTTAACTTTTTTTCCCAAATCCAACGTGGACCTCTAAAAACGCTAATGGGCCAAATCTGGCTCAAATTTAAGGCCTCTGGCTTACATTTATAATGTTGGGCAGCGGAAGATGCCATGCAGATGCCTTGTAATTTGTCCAAGCCTCCTCTTCTTCTTCCCAGAGTATTATAAATACACGAGAAATTGGGATGCTTCATGTTAGTGCAACTATGCCTCTGGGGTCCAGGCTTAGTCCGGAAACTGGTATCTCATTGTGTTTTTGGGGCTATTGATGAATGAGAGAAGCTATCTTGTCTTTGTTGTGAATATGTTATTGATATTCCTCATGTTTCAAACATGCAGCATTGGACCCAACATCGGCTGAGTTATCCAATGGCTTTATTAACTTATGTCTCCTACAGCACAATAGAGTTTGCAAAGAGTTTATTGGAGTGGATGAGTGACTCAATTGCCAAGACATTTGAGCATACACGGGACAATGCTTTCTTGCTTAAGTATGTTTCTACCATTATTTTGCTACTTGCTGTATTTCTTAAAGTGTCTGATTATCCTGTACATGATTTGCAAGATGTCTCAAGCTGTGCAATAGCCGTAAGGAGTTTGATGAACTACCACCAGGGCCTAAAGTAGGTTATTGCTTTGTAACATAGTTTCTGTCTCGCTTTATAACCTACGAAGATTAATTTCTCTTTCTTTTTTTTTTGGAAGGTTGTCTTTGCATCCGAAAGCAAGTTTGGAAGCAGGTTTTGCTAGGGATCTCTTTTATCGAATGGGCTACAGAACCCACGGAATCTGATACTGTTTACTGAGAGAGGCCAGGTATCAAATAATGGCGTCCATTGCTTTAGACCATTTTTGATGTATCTATTAATATGTTAAATGTTTGGCAGTTAGGAACTTTAGCACGGTTGTTGCAAAGTGAACCACCTCCCAAGGTTGTTAAAGTTACCATCAGCAAAAAGGTTGCTTTAACTGGTGACGAGTTGAGAGCTTACGAGGAAGAACGAATTCGAATCAAGGAAGAGGAGGAAGAGGAGGCTCGGAAAGCAAGCTTTGCTGCTGAGGAGGCAACTGATGTTGTAGCTGCTGCAGCCGGGGATGTGAGCACATCTGAGACAGTTCTTGCCGAGTCTGGTGGTTCACAATCTGTTCCGGAAGGTTTGTGCTTATTGCTTGAGATATTGCTTACTCAAAACTATCATGGTAGAGTGTTAGAGTTTGAGTCGTTTTTAAAGATTATGTCACCAACTCTTGCAAGCTTGCTGTTAGATTTGAAAACTTTTTATGTCAGCAACTCTTGCAAGCTTATCCTATTAATTTCTTACAATTTTCCCAGTATTTTAGTTATCCAGTACATAAGTAGTTATCCAGTACATAAGACAAACCTGGCTGTAAATTTTCAGGACAGCTTCTCCAGTAAATTGGCATTGGAATCAGCCAACTTGATCACTAGCCACCACTAGTGCCAATCTTTAATTCGTTGTTTTCATGAGTAGACTTCGTTATCCCCCCCCCACACACAATCGGAATTCTATCGAACTGTTTTTCAATGGTTAAAGTCATTTCCGGCGATGTTTTTGGCCTTTTTTTTGCTGCTTTTTGCAGTTTTTCTGTTTTTTGGCCTGTTTTCCGACGAGGGGGGCC
The DNA here is from genome assembly GCA_021234155.1 of Isoetes taiwanensis. NCBI lineage: Eukaryota > Viridiplantae > Streptophyta > Lycopodiopsida > Isoetales > Isoetaceae > Isoetes > Isoetes taiwanensis. The sequence goes on along the minus strand of JAJEKV010000038.1, from coordinate 9,235,119 downwards.
GAATAACGAAGGTCTTCCTTTTTCATGCCAAGGGCTCCATCATAAACGTCCAGTTCAACAAGAAGCTCATCAAATGACAACTATCACAGCCACTGTGAAAAATGCTAGGAATTTTTTGTAAAATGAACAGAGCTTTCCTCCTCTTCAAGTTCGTTTTCTGTGTCCACCAAATGGACCAAAAATGTTCAGTGCCATTATATGTAAAATTGTTGTTGTAAAGGAAAAACTCCGGACTTAAGTGGCAACCAGCTAAACATTATATGAAATGTTTGAAAAGATATCTAAAATGACAAAAAATATAAGATGATCTTCTTTGTCTAATGGTGCTACTTTGAGTAATTGGAGTTTGTATTCAAAGGAAATGGTTGCAGTAATTGGAGTTGTATATTATGTTTGTATTGTGGGAAATGCCACAACGACACTACCAGCTAAGCCTTTGCATATGAAATAAGGATCATGTAGTTTCACCTTGTATATCTTCCTATTAGATAATATTTTTACCTTCTTTTCTTTCTGTACAGGATCTGGTGTCCCTGTTGTTGCTCCTCTACACCGAAATGTTCTGATTGATGGCTTCGTCCCTTCAGAAGATACAGTTGAGCCTATGTTCCCTTTGTATGAAAATAACAATGAATGGGATGAATATGGCGAGGTTATAAACCCGGACGATTTTGTCATGAAGGAGAATGAGACAGAGCACATGCTTTTACAGGCGGTAAGTAGTATTTATTTTTTGCTTTCTTTGACATTCTTTGACAAATTGATTAGGAAAGCAGATAGTGAACAAGGGACAGGCATCTTACTCAGGGCTCTGGCAAGTCTATTCGTCAAAGCACGCACCTTTCATGGCTGACATATTATTTAGACCCGCAGGAGGATAATCTGATAAGTGCATTTAGCTCCCAATAGCAATATTGGCACCCAGACATGTCTTCTTTTAGGACGTGAACAGTCATGAAACAGGCTGCGGATCTTAGTGCATATTTTCCTATTTTCCAGCTGCATGCTTATGACTTTCTGGTACTTGTGGGCAAGGAGTTACACCCAGTTGTTCTTGCTATTCAAGGGCCATACTTTAGTGTTCTAATGGGCAACACCTGACAGGCTTCAGGACATGGAGAGGCAGGTGAAAAATCATTGCAAAGTGGAGATACGATGGCGGACACACCATCAAAAGTTGTTATAAATGATTTGACTGTAAGTTTAATGCTGCTGGTTTAGCTTTTGTAGCTTTTGGTTTCGAGTTGATAGGCATTGTTTCGAATCTGTGGAATGTGGATCAGGTGCAAGTAAGATGTAGTCTCCAGTATATGGACTTTGAGGGGCGCTCGGATGGAAGATCCATCAAGTCAATCTTGGCACATGTTGCGCCTCTCAAACTTGTACGCGTTGCGACTGTTGGCATTCAGTGTGAACACCATATATCTGTTATATATCAAAATTTGGTTTTTCAATATCCAGGTTTTGGTACATGGATCAGCAGAGTCAACAGAGCATTTGAGGCAGCATTGTTTGAAAAACGTATGCACTTTCGTATATGCACCTAGAATTGGCGAGTCCGTGGATGCTACATCTGACTTGAGTGCATACAAGGTTTTTGCAATTTTCTTACTTTTGCCTAGTAGCAAATCTCAATTTATCTGTCTTACATGTAGGATGATATTTTGATACCTTATAAGGAGTAATTTACTTATTGGATACTTTTAGGTACGTTTATCCGAACGGCTCATGAGCACAGTACTATTCAAAAAGGTACTAATTACGAAGGGTTTTTAGTATAATTGTGTTCTACATTGCCTCAGCTAAGGTACTTCAAAACATGCTCAGCTTGGAGATTATGAATTGGCTTGGGTTGATGGTGAGGTTGGGAGTCAAGAAGAGGATATGCTGCCACTCCTTCCAATATCTGGAGTTCCGCCTCCCCATAAGGCTGTTTTTGTAGGGGATTTAAAGCTTGCAGATTTTAAACAGCTTCTTGCGGCAAAGGGTATTCAGGTAATGCATCATATCATTTCAAACGATCCGATTGTTGATCCTTGTTCTACGGTGTGTTCCAATAGTTATAATAGTATGACTTATTTTGCATAATTTTGCAGGCTGAGTTCACTGGTGGTGTGCTGCGTTGTGGGGACAACATTGCTGTAAGAAAGGTATATCAGTGCTTTTATAAGCATTTAAGGTCGCATGTGCTAAGAGTTTATGACCTAAAACTTTTTACAGAGTGGGAGTCAACAGCTTGTGATAGAAGGACCACTATCTGATGATTATTATACCATTCGGGAGCTTCTATATTCTCAGTATTATGTTCTATGAGCTGTTCTTATCCTAGCGGAGAAAGGAAAGAATCTCTTTTGTTAGATGTTATTTGATGTTTGAGATCTCTGCTGTGACTATGCTGAGGAAGGGACAAGGGGTACAAGTGGAGGAAACAGAAAAGACACAGAAAGAGGGGGCCTCCGATTTGGTGTGAGAAATTGGGGTACAAGTGGAGGATCAACAGAAAAGACACAGAAAGCTGGGGGCCTTCCATTTGGTGTGAGAGATCCTTTGCAGGATGTTCATGCTGAGAATCCTTAATAGGAGTAACCCTGTTCCAGCAGTACACTCCCAGCCCCGTTTCATTGCTGATGTCACTTTATGTGTAACGGGTAGCTGATGTTCTAATGCTTTCATCCGGTACTTCATATGGGATCTACGGTCATCTTCAAGAATAAAATTCTATCTGAGCAGAGATTTGTTATGCTGCTGTGTGAAAAAGGGAAGTCATCCTCATAATTTTTAGTTGGGGTATCTGTGTACTTGTCAATATGTCCGTTCGCTAAAGACTCGACCAAACACTATTTAAACTGTATTTAAGCTGTAAATCATCAAAATCTTACAAGAAAACAAGATGCTATTTAAGGCTTTATACACTACTTGGATAATGAATTGAGATCCATGCAAGAATGAAAATGCAAGTGCATTATACAAGAGTTATATATTTGTGTTTTTGAAGTCCACCAATTTCCCAGGTTCCTAGCTTAAGCCATGTCATACAAAAAGGTTGTCCAATTTGTTTTCAAGGCTTTAAAGGGTATTTTTCTAATGGTGGGACAATATAATTCTGATGATATGAGTTTGTTTTTAGCAACGGTTGCCTTTTAATTTTTTTGTTCTATTTTTATACCTTGGAAAGTTTTGTTTGCCCCTTTTTTTTTTTTTTTTGCTTGTTGGACTTGTTTCCCTGTCTGCGTTGAACATGCGGAACAGTGCTAGGATGTGATGAACAGGTAGACTTTGCTTTTGGTGGCCTCTGTGGCGGCTTCTTATCCCTTCTAATAGTCGGGTTCTTACCCTGAGATGTATATGGAAGGCCCGATTTTAGGGGGTCCTGGGAGTTTGTATGATGGTGTTTTCAATTCTGTATTCTACAAGAGATCGATCCATCCTGTGGCAGCCTGAAATGGATATTAAAGAAGGTAGTTAGCAAACTCCGTATATCTCAAGCGGGATGTGGGTTAATGTGGCCAAAAAATTTTGGGTTAATGTGGCCATGCCACATTAACCACTGGTTAATGTGGCCATCCGATATCAGCCAGGTGGTTAATGTGGCCAAAAAAGTGGTTAATGTGGCCAAAAAACCAGGCTTCAAACTGCGCGGCGGGGGCAAAAATTTCAATCGACTGGTTCTTTCTGCTCTATGGGCAGTTTGATTCGATCTAAAAACCATGCCAATCGCTTCATCTACCTCTTTTATGCTAGATCAGTGAAGAGAGGAAGAGATTTGAAGCAAAATGGAGCCGGATCGACCAAAAAACACCAAAAAACGCCCAAAACAGTTGGTTTTTGGGCTTCAAACCGCGCTGTTCTTCATGGCTGATACAGGCGGCCACATTAACCACATCCCGCTTGAGATATACGGCGTTCCGCAAACCAATAGCAAACCTTCATTGCTCTTTTCTCCGCTGCTCATGAAGTAGGTGCAAGTTGTCAAGTTCAGGAGCTTGTATTTGCAGGCCAGTGTGACAATGTGATTCACCATGTGAATAGTGAAGTGGATGTATGTGGTGAAGGAAGATTTAATGACTATAATAAGAGCCTACCACCTTTCATCCCAAAAATCGGAAGGAAGACTCTTGATGTGGCGGAGGAAATAATTCTTGCGCAGCGGATGAAGAGCAGATATCTATGGATACTAATAGTGGTAGAGGATCGATGAGAGGCGTGGCCTTGGACGTGGACGTAGACGTGCCGAGGTATTGAGAAAGGAAGGGGTAGAGGAAAACCGAGTATTATGGAAGAACATTGAGGTTGTCTACTCTTCTAGATGTCTCTCTGATAATTTTAATAACTGCATGCGATATTCATGAGAGCTTGTATGATCAAATGATAGAGTTACAGTCATCAATTGTGGCTCTGGAGAGAGGTTCTAGCCTGGATAATTTGCATCTTCAGTGCATCATTTGATCTCGAGCGTAAATGTTAAAACCAAATCCCATTTAGGATGAAATGTGTGGAAGCTGCCAGGTGATGTTATAATGTGCAAGGCTCTACGAGACACCAAATTGCACTGTTTCGAAGGCATGGTGGGCTATTGTTTAAAAGACATAGGGAAGATGCATTTTAAAGCGCATTTGCATAATGTCACAGAGCGGCAAATTCACATGGGCAAGGATTTGTACGCCATATATGGGGCCGGTGATATTAAGCATCTTGTTACCTTAGATAATAGGAACTTGATGCAGAAGGCGAAACATTTTGTTGTTTGGGAAACGGCAGAAGACTATGCCCTTCATAATATCTGTGAGGAACATGTTGAGCACATGAAAAATTATTTTATCCAACGCTTGGGTGCTTCCTTTGAATATTGCTTTTATTTCTCTAGATCGTTCTATAGCTTGAAGCTTCCATGTGTTGTTACAATATCTAATTGCCTTTGTGCTGGTATATTCGTGTGGGATTCATATAAACTGGTGTAGGCAATGTAGAGGAGCAGAATCGTCCTGTAAATGCTCCGAAATTCGCGATTATTGACGAGAGTAGCAAAGATGGCGGCAATGCTGCTATGTCCACTAAACAAAATGTTCTTGACATACATAGGGGGCATATAGCTCAGCACTTGATGGATTTAGAATTAATGTATTGAACTGTTTCTATAGCCATTAGGAATGTGTGCCTCTCCCTCAGTCAACTTCTAGATTACTTACAGGAGGTTGTGAATTTTATTGACTTGGAGGGACTACGTGCACATCTCAAAGGGAAAGAGGTCTGCTTCGAACACAGGTGAATATGACAAGAGGTCTGATGATGCGAGAGTTGCAGGAGATAGAGAGTTTGAGGCGACGCCATCAGCGTGGGATGAGGGGTTGAAGGGAGGATGTGCACAAGGGACATGAGATGTGAATAGTTTGTTTTGCGTGTGTTGTTTATATGAGTTTGGGATGTTTATGTATGTTTACGTTGTTGGATGGGCGTGTGTGTGATGTGGGAGGAGCAAATATGAGTGATATAGGTTGATTAGTGAAGAAGTAGAAATGTGAATGTACCTTTTGGTTGTTATATAAATAAATAAAGATTACAAGAAACTTATCGCGGCGGCCAAGGCCGCCACAAACGTTTCTCTTCCCCAACTCCTCTATACATTTACAGTTCTTGGCATTTCCTCGCAGAAACCACATTCTCATATAAATCCATCTATTAAAATCCTTCAAATGTTTTCACTCCCAAATTCTTTACAAAATGTTGATTCATAGGGGTTCTAGCTCCATTTTGAAGAAATAAAAACATGCTCACATTCTTAATTCATCATTTTGCTCAAATGAAATTGCTCTGATTAGGTTTTCAAAATGAGTTATTGCAGTATAGATGGCTATGCCTTCATACTCCATGCTGTCAAAGTATTCTAGAGGAACGTTGCATGCATCATGTCAAGCACATCCCCCAATTATAGCTGCCCACGATACCACATCGTAATCTTGCAATCTATGAAATAGTCTATGTGCTTCATCCAGGCACCCACATTTGGAATACAAATCAACACACATATTTCCAATCTCCAGTTCAAATTGAATCTATGTAACCTTCTCGTGGATGCACCTACCTTGCTCTAAAGAGCCTATAATTCCACATGCTTTTAAAAAAAATGCTTTTATGGCATAGGATTAAGATGTGCCAGATCAATGCGCACGACTGGGAAAACCATCAACGCACAAAACTAAAATGGCGCGTTTAATCTGAGCCCAAATTCAATATCCTCGCCAAGGTGGTGGATCTTTAGCAATAGAGCGGCAATGGGACTTCAAGTTCTCGACACTTCTGTCAAAACCTTCATGATCAGATTCCGCCACTAAGCTCGCCAACTGCTGAACCTGAATGCAATACATGTAAAGCACTTCAGTATTTTATGTTAACAACGCATCAGATTATATGCTATGGCTACAGCAGTAATCCAATAGAATCTATTTTTGTCCTTTACGGATTGAGCACTATTATCTTAGCATCCAATTATAAGGAAGCTAAAAGAGGCGATATTCACAAAAAAAACGAAATAACAAAATCACAATACACGTTGAAGCGAGGTTCTTGCGGGGAACAACTTCCTCGTGATTCGTTGTACAAAATTCGAGGCCGCAGTCACGCAATTGAGATAAATAAAAATTACTCTAGCATACAGTTGCACAACATGCCATCTTATAGGTAATAAGTACAATAAAAAGACATGGTGGCACCTTAAAATTGTTGCCAAATGTCACCCTTAATTTCCCATAGCGTACAACCTGCATAACAAACCCCAGTAAGATGTGAAAGGAAGGGACAACGGCTTCCATGTGGCATAACTTCCAAGCTATAGGTGGTGTAAAAAGGAAACATATATCAAGTTCAACAACCACTAATCAGGAAGGGAATTTTCGTAATTCTGAAACAGCGATTCATGGAATGCATTTGCATACTCCAAGACCACCTTCGGATGGGAGCACGCATTACTTGCGAGCAAGCAATATACCAGGAAAACGCATAAAATTTTGAGAAAAAACTAAATAGTGCATCCACAAGTCATGCAACATACTCTATGGGAATATCTAAAAATAACAATTCATCCACCACGCCACTGTCATATTTGATCTTGAATACTCGAGGCAAAACATCGTACTTGACTCTGCGCATAGAAAAAGCAGTAATCGGCACAAATGCTTCTCACAACATTTCAATGTGGACAATTATTACGGACGGTAGCCATCTTTTTTGTTTGAGACTAATTCACTTACCAAATCCCCGACCAAGGTTGTACACCACAAAGGTTGCAAAACCAATAATCCTGAAATGAATCAGCATGCACAAATAATAAGGACTCCACAATTGCTTGATAAAAACAAACGTTTGTTCAATTCAGTGGAAAAATTTTGTGTTTTACAACCATGTTATCCAAGCATAACATGCCATTCACTAGCAATTTTGAAGAAGTATTCTAAACTTGCACAGAGAAAACTCCTTTAAATAAAGGTACCAACCATGGGAAAGAGTCCTTGTGCATGTCGCCCCACTGGTGATTTGTTATAGCTAGTTAAACACCGTCTTTTTGTTGCTCCTTGAGCAAAACACTTCTGCACCAAGTTCCTCCAAAAACCTATATTGTTGTCCTAGTAGAATGAGAACGCCACTGTTAAACAACTAAGCAACTGTTTTGCCAAAAGAATGTGTGAGAATCTTTGAGCACTTGCACACAGTGGTTGACCATGCAGGTAAGAAAAATTTGTGTCATATATCAACCTTGCAAATAGAAAACCGTCTCATGGTAGGCTACTTAAAATAATGTTACTCGTAATATATAGATACCCAGCATACTAACTGACGACAGCAAACAATACCATATGACTCAAAACTTACAGGGGGTCTCTTTCTCTGTTCTTGAATGTAAAGCATGAAAACTTGTATACACTTTGGCAGCATGTGTTGGTGGTAATGGATACCGTCCACCAGTCTCCATTGCTCCTGCCAAAGGAGAACCTGCAAAAGATTGACCTAATTGCCTTGGTGCAATTTTCAAGCCTTGGAGGATGTGACTTTGAAGACTTGGTCTCCTGGCAAATGACCTGCCGAATTTTGATGAACCTGGTATCCTTGAGATTGAAGTAACTGGAAAGAATACGCCCTTCAGTGGCCAGACATATTTGCTATGAAAATCTCGGCACTAACGGCAATCTTACCTCTGTTTTGGCTATGGAATCGGACCCACAATTGAAGCATTTTCCGATTTTTTTCTGCCTCGACAATCGCCCTTCTCCTTTCATTCGGCCCCTGATTTGCGTCGCCAGAAAGGAAGAGCTTGATTCATTGCTCTGTGGGGTGGTTGTGCGGCCCTTTTCGCCCTTTTCTGACGGGCTGGAAGTACTTTGAGCTTTGCTAGTGACAGTATTGGCCTTAGCCTTAGTATAAGCTCGACAGGGCTGTTTTTTCTTCCTCGGAACATTGCACACAGGTTGCAATCCTTGACACAGTCCCCTTCCAGCTCGCAATCAGGGAAATGATTTGTTGAGCATATGCAAAATCATGTTCTGAACCGGACTTTATTTCTTGGGAGCCGGCAATAGGGCTTCCTTCATTCTAATCCCTTGTCTCAAACTTTTCTATTTATGCATACGCCTTTATCCTTCGGATGCGGAATTGAATACCATACGGTGCCAGGTTCTTGAGGGGCCTCTGATTTGTGGAAAAGCGGGGTGATTCTTGAATCGAGCAATTCCATCGGATTGCAGGCTGTAGATTACACAAGTGATTGATTTGCCTCATTCATTAGGGCGGATTTGGGGTCTGAAAATGGCCTCCTATCAGCCATTCCACGTCATATTTCCGCTCCCTTTTTCCCATGCAGCCTAGGATACCAAACTCTCATAATTACAGATTTGCTTAGAATATTCTTCGGAATAAGGGGATTGCACATTCATGGCCATATGTATTTAATTACGTTGGTTGTCGGGACGGGCGGTGATGCAACACGTATGCGCTTCTAAAATGCCACTTGCATTATAGCATACCAGGCAACTCATGGCGGTGTCTCTTGGTAAGCGTGGCGCCACCGCCTTCTACATTTCAAAATTTGAATGTGTAGGTTGAAGCTTTGTATCGATCAGACTTTCATTACAGTATTTAGCGAGCGCGCCTTTAACCGATCTTCACTTCATCCTAATACTGGGCTTCCAGCCCCACAATTCGAAATTTGGATTTGCTTAATGTATAAAAGCATGGATTGTAGGAGAATGGACTTTTCGATTTCCATGCACGTTGCAAATTTCAAAAACGGTTAGAATGGGGCCTTTCGGCTCACACGGGTTTAATTGTGTTGGGGCATAAAAATACCACACCTTGATTTTCAGGTGCGATCTACACAGTATGGAAGTTGCTTGTTGTCAAATTAAACTTAAACACAAGTGAGGTCGGCACTTTACGTGGTTTTCTCGAGGAGGGTTTGGAGTGTTTTTTTTAAATCCCAATTATCGACATAGTGTGGCCCGTAGCATCTTGGTATTAAATAGTATGTTAAATTCGAATTATATCGGTGTTCATTTTCAGGTTAAACTCAAATCATATAGGTTTAGGAATAAGGTTAAAAAAGGAAGATATTGGATATTTAGGAATAAGGTTAAAAAAGGAAGATATTGGATATTTAGGTATAAGGTTAAAAAAGGAAGATATTAGATATGGCTCAAATTTCGAGATATGCACATAATGGCATGTAATGATGGTTGATAGGACTGGAATACGAATCATTCCTACGATTTTCACGTCTAATCCAGCCTATATCTATTCCAGCCTAGATTGGCGCCCATTCTCCCCAATCTTCGCTAGATCCTCCGCCCAATTTCTCTAGTCCATCGCCATGAAGAGATCAGCTACGGAAGAGCCGGAGGTGTCCTCCAAGAGGCGCCTATTACGGCTGGAAGAGGTGTTCCCTCCGCAGTTCCCTCCGCTGCCCACGGTTCTTGCTCTGAATGCCTCTGATTCCTCTGATTCCTTTGACGAGGAATCAGAGAATGAGGAATCAGAGGAAATTTCGGAGCAGGAGTTCATCACAGGTGTTCTTGAAGGCTGGATAGGAGATTCTTCAGAAAATGAGTGGTCTACCGACGGAGAAGACGCCGAAGATGATGAAGAAGATGAAGAAGTTGAAGACGAATCCGCTGACTTCGAGGAGCTCATGGCGTTAGTTCATGGTACATGCATGTTTTCTTTCTTTTCTTAAGCATTCAACTAACGGTTATTTCTTATTTTTTTTTTTTCAGATGGTGAAGCAGATGAATGAAATTTGTTAGGGCAGAGCACCTCTTATTTTTTTTCCTTGTTCTTAGCCTCCAGCTTGCCTCCAGCTTCTTACCATATGACTGCAACCCTCCGGGCATTTAAATTTACAAAATGATGTAAAGCCATACGACCATAAAAAATTTTGAATGTAAAAAGTTTTTGCTTCTAATTCCATTTGAATACCTAACTTTTTTTTTTTACTGTACATGTGTTACCACTCTTAAGTACATAAGTCATTATCCCTTTTCAAAGAGCATATTATTTTTTCAAAGATCACACCAAGCCCCGAATAGTACATATGCAACAAAATGGAACACACTAAATTAGCATCGTGTGATCCACTTTCTTATTTGTTGTCAAATTAAAATTAAACACAAGTCCCTCATCAATAGTCTCCCATTTTCATATAAAATATCTATCATTCCAAGTTATATTATGTTTTATGAACTAAAATGGCCTCCTATCAACCATTCCATGTCATATTTCCGCCCCTTTTTTCCCCGTCGAGTTGCTTGGAATATTCTCGAATAAGGGGAATCGCATATCTATGGCGCCATATGTATTTAATTACATTTGGTTGTCGAGATGATTGACGCAACACGTGGCGCTTCTAAAAGCCACTTGCATTATAGCATACTCATGGCGGTGTCTCTTGGTTTGTCGGATACCAATCATGCACATCATAGATTCTTGTCTTGCCCTATTTTCATTTTAGAGTCCATTCCGCCTTCTACATTTCAAAATTTGAATGTGTAGGTGGAAGCTTTAATATTAGACTTTTCTTTTAGCGCTGCGATTGCGCCTTAAAGTTAAATAGCAGGGATCTTTACTTCATCCCAATACAGGGCTTCCGCCCCCTACAATTCGAATTTTGAATTTGCTTTTAATATAAAAGCATGGATTGTAGCGAGAATGGACTTTTCGATTCCATATGCACGTTGCAAATTTCAAAACGAGGTTAGTACCGATTTGAGCCTCAAGCGGCGAATTGTCTTTGGGGCATACAAATTGTACACATTCATTTTGGCGTCGTGCGATCCATGCGGTATGGAAGCTCCAAATGATGTGTGGATAAGGATCCAACTGACTCGGGGAATATGCTCCAGTCTTCAATCGCAAAAAGGAGGTCTAAAAATAAGAACTTAGACCTCGACATGTTTGCGTCTTAGGGCTCAAAAGTGTCGACATCTAGGCGGATGGCGGTTTATATCCATTGGATCCGTTGAGTGGCAAAACCGATCATTTGAACGTTTCAAGTTTAGTCGATTTTGTGGTGACGGTAACTCTCGGCCTCTTGGGATATTGTGAGAGATTGAGAGAGGATGAAGGCATTGAATCGAATACAGTTTCTTGAGATGAGCACGCCTCCATTGTCACAAGAGAATTATAACTTAAACCGGCTGACTCTTTTTCTCTCGCTTCATTACTCCAACGTGATGAAGGAAAGGAATGGCGGCTTGGGAGAGAAACGTCTTTGAGATCTGAAGTGGACAAGTCCAAATTGGTGATAGGGCAGCTAAGAAAAAAGATCCAAGAGCTCAAAAGAGCAAACTTTGGGCTTCAATGTAGGTTAAAGAATTTGAAGAAAACACCCTTGGCTTTGAGAAAGGAAGAAGCATTATCGGCGAAAGAGGAACCGAAGTTTGGATCAGGTGCATTCGGATGGAGGGTCCACGACCACAAGGTCCGTTTACAACACTAGCAAAAGGCGGTTAAGATGCGGGGAAACTAGAAGCAATCTTGGTTACGTGAGTGAAGAACCTAGCGACGAACAAGGAGATAGTGGACATGATTTGTCACCCTACAACTCTCCTCTCAAGAAGATGGTATTGAAAATGGTACTAGGGGAGATCTACAAGAAGTTAGAAGCGGATGGATGTACGTGTTGTTTGTGATGATGTAGGCATCAGTAGGAAGCTTGGTTACCGTTCTCTATTCAAGCCATTCCACGAGCGTTGAAAAGAATGGGCACAAAAAAGTATTAGCTCCCGTCCACAAATTGTCGAGAATACAAGGGTTACTAGGACAAAGATGGTGTATGCTATATTAGGAGAGATGCACCACGTTGAATGTCTTTGGTTACGCCATAGCCATAAAAGATAAGAATGGCAAGGATTGTTGTGATATAGTTGGAATGAATGAGCATAATAATCTTTGGGTTGACTGGTTACTCTCTTACAATTCCTTGTCAAATATTATGACTTAACAGTTGCAGAAACTAATGGTGAGATTGAAGTTTGCATAAAATTGGATGAAATGGAACTGACCAAGTTTGAGAAGTATGAGAGGGTATCCGTTGTCATCATGAATAGAGCAATTGAGAATGCAATTGCACATGCTAAATCAAAGAGCAACAAGAATAATAAAAAAGATGTAGAGGTGACGGACGAGGAGAAGAAGCGTGCGGAAAAATGGTTCTCATGTCAATCTGAAGATGACACCTGGTGGTTAGGTCTCTTTAAAGTTCAGAAAGAAACCCACGAGGTATTGACATCCTGAGTCTAATATCTAGATTCGAGGGAGGGAAAAAATTGCAAGCAGATCACTATGGATCTTACAAAGTAATTTTTCACTTGGCGTCTGATTTAAAAACTGAGAAAGCAATGTACAACATAAGTGGAGGAGGACAAGGAACATGCAAAAGTTGTCTCACTTGCAAAGGAAGTCAAGTACTTGGGAAGACTGTTGTTTCAACCTTGTCCCTTAACCAAGCAAATGCTCCTAATAGAGGAGAAGAAGATCCCAAGTTCCATGGCATTTTTCCCATTCCATTAGAGAGGGTTCATATCGCACTTTGCCTGCGGCTTTGTGAGAATCATCGACAAGATGATATTTTTGATGCCAGATTAGGTGTGGAACATTTCGGACAAGAAGAGAAGAGAGGAAGGAATTCGTAGAGTTGAACATGTTCTATCGAAGCAGGTTTGCATGGTGGCAATGTAAGATTAGAGCTCGATGAGAAACCGGGCGGGGAAGAACAAGTGTGCCTCGTAAGGTGTCAATTGGAGGGGTGAAAGCTCGGACGCTTCATAAAGAATCATAGAGAGGCTCGAGCGGAAACGGATGGGAGAAAAGGTCTATGAATTTGGAAAATTCTTTGGTTGATGCGGAGGCGGGACCGCCTGAGATGGCGTTCGTTTGGCATTGAGGAAAAACAAAGCATGGGATGCATTATGCGAATTGTTCCCATACATTGGAGAATGGACCTCACAAGAGAAGATCTTAAATGTTCGTGTGCAAGCGAATAACAAATTTATTAAAGCTTTCATAGGCGATGGGGAGAGAGTGAAGTCCGCACTACTTGCACATCTTTTGGGCTCATGCACCTTGGTTTTTAGGAAGTATGGAAGCCTAGTAGTGTGGAGTGCACAAGGCATGGAGAAGTCGCGACAAACAAGCTAAAATAGCCTTTCATCGTAACACTCAAAGAAGGGTGGAAATGTGGGAACCAACCCTCTAAAGACGGATGACGAGTGGTTTTATAGAAGGGCGATGGCTAAAATCGACAAGAAGGTCGGCTTTAAGGAGTAACCCGAAGTCGTGAAACACCATTGGCATAATCTTCAAGAGAAAAGGAAAGTTGCTTGGCAAAATTCTAGGCCCCTACGGGGCATCGCAACGAGTGGAGATCCAAGAGACAAAGAATCGGTAAAGTATACTTGTAATGTGTAGCATGTTCACACGACGCGAAGTACTTGCCTCCAACCTTGTTTGCACAACTGTAGCTTCGCGTCGTGTGATCTTATTTGTATCATACGGCGCGAACAGTGGAGTTCGCTATTGCTTGCATTTATGTGGCTTCGCGTCGTGTGAAGCTTTACAAGATAATAATAAAAAAGGGTTACTTTTGATTAAAGTTGTGAAAGATGTTACATTGAAAAACAAAATACAACGACTCATTGTTGCTCCAGTGCGAGCTCTTCTTCATTATCTTCATCATCATCATCAGCTCCGTCCTCGTCTTCGTCTTCATCTCTTCCCCTCAAGCGAGCAATCACCCGATCCAAACGTTCCTCCAATCTGTCCACCATATCTTTGTACATGTCCCGCTCCTGTGTTCTTCTGCCTGAATTAGCATCCTCGTTGCCGTCATAACCACCTCGGTCTGGGTTGTTGGGGCATGTCATCTGTCCGACCTTCTATTCAACCACTGATTTGCCTCTCACGGCTCTGAGAAGCATGAGAAGGTTCAATTCATTCTCTTCTTCTTTTTCGCTGAATTGTAACGGCGTTTTCCTTTAGAAGATCATTTTGCTCCTTCAACCTCTTCATTTAGAACACCCAACACTATGTCGGAAGGGAGTTCTATCCTCTTGCGTTTTTCCTTATCGGGTTGAGGATGTGGAGGCCATAGATGACAAATGGGAGGGACGTTAAGATTATAGAAGTGAGGAGCAAAGACTCTAACCGCGGAAGGAGCACAATGCAAGGACCTCAATTTATACATATTAGCGCTTGAACATATTAAACACACTTTCGGCCGGCCGCCGCCGCGTGTCGGCCGGATTAAATCGGTTGTCGCTAGAACACATTAATGGTCTTGTCGGCTGGAACACATTAATAACTATTCTAACTACTTTGTATATCACACCCGTGAAATACACGAAGCTTTAAAACCCTATGAAGGGTTTGGCCCGTGTGATCTCGTCTTTGTCATTCTCTCTACCACGGATATTGAAAATTAAAAATAGGAAGCGTAATATTGGCACATTTGTCAAAAACTTTTCCCATTGAAATAAAACCATTACAAACATTAAAAAGCGGGCCCCTCTAGGAGGAGCCTGATGCCTATGATCGCCGGGCAAGCTCTTCTGGAGGCGGTGATAATTTTTTTCTGCTCCTCCAACATGATTGCGCCCCGCAACCACGTTCTCATATTCCGCAACCTTATCTTCCCGCTCCATCGAGTTGAGCTCGGGGCAGCCTCTCCGGCCGATTGCAGCCCTAAGCCTCTCTTGGAGGTTATATCTCGTGGTAGCGCAATTGGCGGTCTAAGGCGGCCCAATGATTGTCGCGCACTAAAATCACCTCACAGTAGAAGGCGGCCTTTTTCCTGTCGCGAACCCGGCAGCGACGTCTTCATCATTCTTTTTCTTTTAGAAGGCGGATCCGTTCCTAAAAACCCGGCCGCGAGAATTTCCTTGACCAAAACTTGAGACAAGATCTCGGGAGGGGATGGGCGGAAGCTGGAGGCCATTGAAAGTGATGGGAGAACGGGAGAGATGGTCGAGGGATGTGGTAGAGAACGAGGAGATGCCGGATAGGAGAAGACAAAAGGCCTCCGGCGTTTTATATAGAAACTAGAATACGTTGGAATCCACGGTTCGCGAAAATGGAGATAAAGTTGTGTAATAATCCTACGGTGAAATTATAGCATGCAATAGGCAGCGGTAGCCTATGTTAGCATCATGGGATCCGTCATATCCCAGCCGATGCGATGCGTGTGAGGGCGTACAAAACAACAATGTTATTGTGGCAAACAAGATGCCACGTCCTTGGCGTATGTGAATAGGCGTTGTCATCCACATGCAAATTAGCATTTACGCAGTTATCACATAATCTAGCTAGATATTTGTGTTACATATACTTTTCCATTAATAAATTAGGAATTTATACATACAAGCGAGGGTATGCGTTGTGGAGATCATACGACCTTGAAATCCATTGATTGCTACCTAATTGCAAGAATGGCATTTGGCGTCGTGGGTGATCTTTAATAAAACAAAACAAGAGAACGATAGAAGCAAGAAGCGAGAGCAAATTTTTCTTTGAAACAAAAATATATATACAATGGCTACGGATCTTCATGATCCTCAGAATTTGAAAAATATAAAGCTGCGTTCTCATCCTCTGCCACTTCGAAGCTTCTTCTCCATATCTTCTAGCGCAAGGAATATTGTGTCGCGGTGTTAAAAACCGCCCGACCCTACAGCTATTGGGCCTCTGCACAGTTAATGTTTTGAGTGAGCTCAAGGTCTCTCATCATGCAAACCCCTCGTGAATTCTAACACATCCCCGCCTCCATCTTCGGGCGATGAGGCGGCTGTTTTTCGTCGTGAACCTCCTTGAATCTCTTCATCACCACGGCAAGGGTGATGTCGCGGCAGCTCGGGGCGCTGGGCGGTAAAACTATTTGGAGGAGGATGATGATGCCAGGAGGAGAAGGCTAAGGCTGAAGGCCGAAAAGCGGAGAAGATGAGCGTATACTTAAAGGCGGAAGAGGATCGGAGGTCGAAGGCAAGAAAGAAGGTCTTCTATTTATACTTGGATTTCATAGTAGCTTGAGTCACACGACGCGAAGGATGCCGTGGGTCAGGAAAATGGACCGTTACTTCTCGCGTCGTGTGAGGAAAAAGGACCGTTACTTCTTCTAATATAGCAAATACTTAGTGGTGGAATACAGTAAAAGATTATTTTTTGGACCTCTCTTGAGCGCCATGCGACCTCTCTTTTCTCCAAAACATCCGCTATCCTTTTCCAAACTTAGGATTGGGATGTGGCAAATCGGGTGTGGCTGTTGAATCCGCCCGTCCTCTCCTTGGTTCTCCCCCTTATAGAGGGGGACATTCCCTGATTCATGCTTAGATTCGGTGGCTCTGTTTGACTCTCTGACCAAGACCAAACAATCATGTTTGGGCTCGATTCTGCGGGATGCAAACTGATGGCTTCTGACAGGAATAGCGGCTGTCTCCCTTTTTATAATCATGCCCAACTTTCCTGTGATCATTGACCTCTGCTTATCCTTCTCTCTTAATCGATCGATCTATCCATTCACAAAGCAAGTTATGGCTCTACTCTCGGGATCAGAATAGTTGCTTCTCAGGCATACTTTCTGTTTCTCTATCAATGTCAGATTTGAATGGGGCTGCCTCTCCCCCTGGCGATTGCCTGCTCCTGCTCGAACTCTGCCACCTCCCAGCCATCCGGATCATCTAGTTCTTCTGTGGAGCTTTCAAAATATTTTGTGGTCTTCTATAGCACATCTCAGATTTGCTGTGGGTGGCTTGAAGGAACTCCTGCAGATATCTGGGCCTTCTTGGTGGATGAAACGGTTTTCCCTGAGATCTTCTTTGTAGGAGAACACTCCCATCCCACTCAAGACCCATTTTTGTCACGGTGGAATTTGAATCGCTTATCTTGGTGCGGATAGACCACCCTTTGCTAAGTTCTTTTTCTCTATTCAAGCCTTCAATGATCACATCACTTTGGAGCTCTACAAATCTCCCACGATGCGGTCTAAGTATGGAGTACCTTGTCTTCTCTTACGAGATCAAGCCCTCTTGACCCCATGGCAAGCTACATCTTCTGTTTTTTCCATTCCATCTTCCTTCTCGCTTGATATTTCAACCATCACCCGGTCTATCATTCTCGTGAACACTGATTATATCTGGTGGGGATACATTGAGGGTCCCATATTGCAGCTTTGGGGTTCTATAATCGATCGAAGGTTGTTGCAGCAGGAGTATTTCTCTTGTGTGGGGGGCTTTGCTATACGTGGAGCTGATCCAGCATTTGTGCGAAGACTAGTCAGACTTTTGATCTTCAGTAACGTGGAAACAGAGCCTACTCAATCTTTTCTGGTGCATTGCCCCTGGCTTAACAACTCCTATTACTGGTTGGAGACCTATTTTTGAGCAGTTCCTCTATGGAGCCTTCATTGTCTGCTGAGAATGTGGGAGCTAATATATGCCCGGATATGGATGAGCAGACTTACATTTCTCTGCATATTCCTGAGGTGGCGAACCGGATTCGTCACCTTGATAATCAGGCTCTTATTGCTAAGATTATCGGGGTAATCCATCTTTTTTGAGATTAAGAAGACCTTTTGGCTGTGTATGCGTGGGCGATTCCTACCTGGGATCGGCCTTTGGGGAAATTTATATTTTCTCATCACCGCAAACCGAAAGGGAAGCCCGACTTCTTTTCAAGAAGGGGATAATCACTTGTCTTAATGGCCAATTTTTTTTGCAAAAGTGGAGACAGGACTTTAATCCCAAAAGCCCCGATGCTTTGTTCTACCCAATATGTTGCCAGCTCTCTAATCTTAGTGCGGAATCTTTCGATGAGAGAAGGCTTTCAAGGCCATTGCTTCCTATCTTGGGAATGCGTGTGCATGGGTGGGAACACCTCAGGAGGCCCCAAAGATTTGCATCACTGTGGATATTTTAAAACCACTTCCACGTTCTGTCTTCTTCAAGGGATTTAACAATACTTTAATAGAGTTTATTCTCTCTATCTCTGGTCTCCCCTTCCCTGGCCGGTGGAGCGGGGTGCCTTATTTGGAAACATATGTTGAGACCTCTCTCGGTGAGACCAGTCCTTGAGCACAATGGATCTCACACTTTCCGAGAATAGTCGGCCCCTATTATTGATTCCGATGGGTTCTTGAAATTAACCCCCAAAAGTCACAGAAGCTGCCCGAGTGCTGCTTCTTTGTTGCCCCAGACTATGGGGGCGAGTGCTCCTTGAAGGCCTGCCCAACACCTTCCTCTGTTCCAATGGAAAAACCTCCTGAGTCAGCTTTGGAACCTCCTTTGCCTCCAGAGGCCCTCTTATGTCATAACAGGTTTAGCCCTCTTGTCCTTGTTGATAGTGAACTCATTGAAGAAGGCTGGCCGCTTGGTGTGGCTGCTCCTCCAGAATCTGCAACAGAGAACCAGAAGAGCATATTGGCCTTGTGAGTTGTCCCCAACTCAATGGGGAAGCCTGTCTCATATCGCCCAAGGCTAAGCAACTCAACAATGTTCGCTTGATCCAAGATCTCTTCTTCAATACCTCCAAGCTCCGTTTGCACACAAACTCCTTGGCTGCAGACCCTTTGGATCAAGCAAATATTGCTCTTCTTGGCAGCCAGAAGAAGCTAAATGCGCTATTAAGACTATGGTCAATCATGATCTTATTCCAGCACCCATTCCAGCAGGGCACACAAATCTCTTGGTTGCAGATCATAATGATCAAGCAAATGCCGTTGGCAGTAATATTTCTCTGGTTAAGAAACTAAATGGGAAAAAGAAAGGGAAAGATAATGGGATCAAATCCGGTAAGCACACTTTTGAAGCAGCAGTAGCAAAAGTATGTTTGGAGCATTCTCACGGAGCAAGGATGTATGGTTCCTAGGCAAACAAAGATGGAAACTAAAATGTTGGCTTCTTTCAAAATATCTCCTAGTCTTGTGGTTATTTTTGTTATTCCGGGCCCATACTTGTTGTTTGGGACTATTTTGTAAGGCTCTTTTTGTAAGGCGGGGCTTATATATCAAATGGTTTCTGAGATGACTTTAAATGCTACGTATTCTCCAACTCTTTGTGAAGATTTCTTATTGTAAGGCTCTCTTTATTATGGTCATGACCGGATATATGGTTGATGCAAATATTCCTATTTCTGCAAGTTGTATATGGTGCGGAGCATATACAAATATATGGTTGATGCAAATATTATTTCTGCTAGTTGTATATGGTTTGGAGCAGCTTCGGTTTCCATCTATCTGCAAAACATATTGACCTTGCGGACATCTACGGAAAACCCTCGGTGTGGTTCTGGTGTTCTCAATGTGATGCATTCCGGTTGCATATAAACAGGTTAAAAGCTCTCCTCTTTGGTCATAACGTTATGGGTGGTTTTGGCGTTCCATGCTACTCTACCAGCTCCACCTATTTGCCCTATGGTTTGTTTGGGATGGTCACCCGACTCTCAACATAAAAGGGTTTCTTTGCCCTTTCTAACTATTTCTATCTCTCCTTCTATTCTAACAATATCACAAAGATATGTCGGGCCCATCTCAAAGTTATGTGGTGGGTACTATCTCTTTGGTGGGAGATATCTTTGCGTCTCTAGTAATAATATCCTTTGAGATATTTCATGCTTTCGTCCCATTGTTATCCATTTGGTCCTATCTTTTTGATGGGGGGTAATATCAGCGACATACATCATGCCGTCTCAAAGTTATATGGGCTGGGTCATATCTTTTACGTTGGGGGAAAAAACGACAACTCAATGCCTTACGGTGGAGTCTTACATTCCACGTGTCTTCTCACTTTCAATACGGTTGGGTCCATATGGGGGCTCTTAAGATATTCCGGCAACATCGACATGTGGAAGGTGTGCCCCTATGGGACATCTTGGCACTTCTTTTGCACTTTTGGAATTTTATAAAAGGCCAAAGAAGTGCCCATTATTATGCTCCTCATCTCTATACACGATGGAAGCTATCAAGGGGGTTCCATATAGGGTTCCATTGTATTGCCGAGTTGCCCCTCTTGACTTTAAAGGGACATATAAAGGGACACCCTTAAACATTCACCCCTTTGTTTCCAAAGTCTTACCTCCCCTAATAAGGGAATCTCACGAAGTCTTTGTCCCACTTGGTACTTAAAGTGAGAATGTGTGAGGGGGAACATAATTACATCCCCTGTACTTAAGGTTGGAAGATTACCTATAGTCATAACCACTTAGGGATGATCATTGTTTCTTGGAATTTGCGTGGTATCAAAGGAGCACTCAAGCGTGCAAGGGTATTAGCGGCAATTAGATCAATGAAGGATATTGTCATCTTTGCAAGAACATAGGCTCCACGACTTTTGAGGCTAGCTCACTTTCCTGTTAGGTGGGCAATGGCTATTCCTCCTTAGGTTGTGCAGCTCGGGGAACTAAGGGAGGTACTTGTATCCTTTGGAAGGTTAGGGTGAAAAACGGTCTTAATTTGGAGGAGTGGCGATGGGTTATTTTTGAAAACAATAGCGTCAATGGGGGCTTATTAATGTTTACGCCTCCAATAAACTTCTTTGAGAGGGCAACCATGTGGAATAATATTGAGATTTTGGATTTCCCGGCGGCGAACGTGGTTGATAACCGGATACTTGGGGGTGACCTAAATATGGCCCGACACGTGGGATCAAAAAGTGGGTACGCATAGGAATGCGAGGGAGGAGGAAGAGCGATTTTGGCTTTCTCTAATTGCGGTCGCGAGGCTTCTCTCCGGGTTCCTCCCTCCAATACTACATTTTCACGGTCTAACAAGCTGAAGGATTAAGGGGCCGAGTGTATTGTTTGCTTGATAGATTTTATTTGGCCAACAAATCTGCAAAATTTATGGACAAATCTTATGTTGAAGGTGATCTTGCATTCACTCACTTTCGGATCATGTGCGCGGCGGCTTACTCTTGAGGATATCCCTCTACGAGAAAATCGGGGTAATATTCCTTTCAAGTTCAGCGTCTCATGGTTAACCAAAGGCGGGTTACGCAACCCTTTTAAGGTTTTTCGGCTCACTAGAAAATGGGACAACTCCCCTCCATGAAGGCTTGGGCCCATAAAAAGCTCAACCTCATGAAAGCTTGGATCAAGAAATGGGAAGAAATAGGGGCTCACGAGCTTCAAAAGGAAAAGGATCTTGTCTACAATAGTCTCCGGGATTATTAAGCAAGAACTTTTTAGTGACCCCTAGCAAGAGATAAACCACGGAAGGAGGGCTCGAAAGCAAAGCTAAAGCTATAGAAGAGGAAGAAGCAAGGGGGTCTTTGCTACTCACGGCTCAAAACCAAATGGTATCTGAACTTGATCATGAGAATTCTAAATGTTTTTTAGATTGGTTTGGGGCTAGATTAGCGAGAAAATAGCATTACCTCTATCAAAGATCAAAATCAGGCCCTCCTAACAGATCGGGATGAAATCAAGCGCTTCATTAGAGGAAGCTTCGGGACCAATTTAAGAGGAACGCTTCCATCCACTTACGGAACGAGAAATTGCTAGATGGCTGCCAAAAGATTTGGGGAACTTGGTTTGGGAGGGTGACAATCAATCCTTACTTCAGCAGTTAGGGGATCAAAAGTCTATAGAACTCTTTGCTCCTTGGCGGTGGTAAATGGAGTTCCCCGAGTTTTTTAGGGAGTTTGGGAATTCTTGGGCGAGGACTTCCCTCGGGGGCTATTAGGGGTGCATGGAACTCTCGGGTTTTGCATCCTTCCTTGGCATTTGGATTCATCCTCTTGTCCCTAAAGTGTCAAGACCTCGGGTTATTAGTGAATGGAGACCTATTGCTTTGACCAATGTCTATATATAAGGTCATCATGAAAGTTCGGCTAACGTCACGAAACCTATCTAAAAGTAGGATTATTGGCGAAGAACAATCAGCCTTTCTCCTGGAAGAAACATTTTTGGATAATTACTTGGCAGCAAGGGAAGGGTTACATTGGTGTAGGGTATCAAAGGCGAAGCGTGTAATTGATAAAGATGGATTTGGGGAAGGCTTATGACTCTCTTAGATGGGAGGCTCTGCGGCGGTGATGGATCATATGGGTTTCCATAGGCAGTTTGTTGACATCTCCATGGGCATGAACAAATTAGCCGACGCCGGTGCTTGTTAATGGGAACCATCAGGCCTCTTCGATCTCCGGGAAAGGTATCGGGCAAAAGGTGCCCTTTGGCTCACTTACATTTTCTTATTATAGCAAATCTCTCGACTAGGATGGTGAAACTCAAAATTTCAGAAGGTTCAATGAGTGGTCTCTCTCTACGGTGGTCTTGGCGAGCTCACAATTATGCAATATCTTTGGCGACACCTTCATGTTCCTCGGATTTGATGATGGTAGCTTCGGGCATTTGGAGGTTCTCGGCTTTTGAGATCGTATCAGGGATTGGTCTTAACCCTAACAAGTGTTCCACTCTGTGGGCACTAGAGGCTGCGCACGATCCTCGAGCCACTATGCTAGGGTTTAGGTGGTCAAAGCGGTGAATCAATTACTCTTACGGGCCTTCCACTTTCCTTATCGATAACATCAAAGGACTACGGTGCGCTTCGTTGGATCGTCTTGAAAGAAGGTTGCCCTATGGTCGACCAAAGGTCTTGCGGTATCGAGTGTAAGCGTGGCCAATCTTTTGTCTTGCCTCTCACATTTTCTTCTAGATGCGTGATAGTGGCATTGAGAAGTTTGTGTACAATCGGATCAGTCATCGGGGAAATTTATCGGGGGGAGGTATGGCTAAGGTTGGCTGGTCAGAATTATGTAGAGATAAGAAAGAAGGTGGTCTTGGATGCAAAGACCCCTTCTCTAGAACTCGAGCATTAGCGAGCGGTACATATGGAGACTACTGCAAGGTGACACCTCCCCCTGCCCTAATATTTGTGGGATATTGGTTTCAGCGTTGTAAACTCAAAGGAAGCCTTCCTCCCAGGGGCGATTTAGGACTGCCTTTAGAGACTTCAAGATAGCCCCGGGTACCTGCTTTGTTATGAGAAGAATACTCCAAGCATGGAAGGTGCTACCATTATGCACTCTTGCTAAGCTACCCCTCATCTTTGGTAAAGATTAATCCTTTGCGGAATATTAGGGTTTGGGGATCAAGGAATCTTCCTCTTGCACTTGTACATGGCATCTCCGTAAGGGCTATCTCACCTTTGGGAGAATGGCGGGTGGATCTCTTGGTCCAAACTTAAAGGCTGGTCCCAAATCTTTGGTGAGGGTGATAGGAAGATCTAAAGGAAATCCAAGCCAATATCTCGATCTTTGGAATTTGGAAGGCCAAGAAGAAAGATGGGGTGTGTGTGGAATCCTTCCTACAAGGTAGCTAAAAAGGTATATCGGCCGTGGGAAAGATCCCCTTAAAAGGCTGAGCTCATTAAGGGGTCAATAGACCAACTACTATTCAACTCCTTGCCAACTCACGGAACACCATGTGTTCTCGAAGAATCCGGTTTTTGCGATGGGCCGACCCTTCAAGGTGGTATTTCCTCCAATGCTAAACTCTTCCTAAGAGGTATCTCGACAAGTGAACTATGCCCTCTAGGTTGTCAGCCGGTGAATCCACTACACCGCGTGTTCTTTTGCCCTAAGTTTCTGAGTTACGGAGATGGGTTACTCCTATTCTAGGACTTGACTTACACCAACTCAAGCGGCCGGGTATTATAATTTCATCACGGGGCTGCAAGATTACTACTTCTCTGGTATCAATTGCCCTTTGGGTGGTGCGGAAGCATCGGTGCGAGGTTGCTTCTACGGGGGCAAGAAGTCAGCATTGACAAAATTAAAGCCTCTTCAATATGGAGGTGGCCTTAATGGCGTTAGCCCATCACAAGAAAATGGGTAGGAACTATAACAAAGGAACTTGTGAGAATTGGCAAGCTTGAAGAGGCTTTACACGTTCTTCAAGTGTAGCGGGTTGCGAGGGATGAAGGCAATCAGCAATGAAGAAGGTAAATCCTTATCTAGATCTAAAAGTGAACAACCCCAAACGGCAATGATGGTGGAGGTGCACAACCCTATCTATAGTACTCACTCTTGTGGTGAAGAAGGTGCTTTGCCTATAGTACCTACATTTTGGGGGAAGAAGAACCGTTTGGGCCACTAGTACACCTTCAATTGTCATGGGTCTCTGGATTTTATTTCTCTATCACGTCCGATGGGGACCCAATGTACTCTATTCTAAACTAATAAAATGAACCCTTACCCCAAAAAAAAACTTCTTCTAACGTCTTTTCTTCGGAAAGCTTCGATGCGATAATTTTATTGATAATTTGGTGATACAATCTATACATAAGTAATTTTCTTACGATACATAACTAAAGATAGAACTTCTCATTGAAGAAAAATAGAGCGGCATGGAATCACCGGCAGCGAAATCCATTGATTGCTACCTAATTGCAAGCAAGGCATTTACGGCGTCGTGTGATATTTCTAATAAAAGCGAGAACATACATTGGAACAAGAGGATAGATAGAAGCAAAAAATAGAAAACTTTTCTTTGAAGCAAAAAATAGATAGATACAACGGCTAGGGATCTTCATGATCCTCCTGGCTGATTTTCATGTCCTGCTTGAAGCCGTAAAAGGTGGCGTTCTCATCCTCGCAGCTCGAGCTTCTTCTCCCATATCTTCTAAGGCTGCTTGAAATCATGTGACTGTTTCCAGCTGCCGGCCTGCGGCTCATTAAGCTCTTGGTACATGGCGAATGTTTCCCGCGAGCTCAGCGTCTCGCTCGATGCGGCCTCCCTGCGTGAAGGCTAATCGTCGACCGCCTCATTGTTCTCGGCGGCGAGGCGGTTGTTTTCATCATGGATCTCCTTGAATCTCTTCATCACCACTACAAGGGTGATGTCCGCGAACGGCTCTAAGGCTGGGGAGTGCTATCTTGGCGTGGTAAGCTTGCTAGAGGAAGATGATGATGCCATGAGGCGAGGAAGGTGGAAAGGGAGCCAGATGAGTAGAAAGATGGCGAGGAAGGCGTCCGGAGGTCGTGGACATCGGTCTTCTATTTATAACATGAGTCACACGATTTGCTTCTCGGCGTCGTGTGAGGAATAAATAAATTAATTGTTTTTTTCCAATAATATTTCATTTCTTGAGATAGATATCACACGACGCGAAAACCTAGATATGACGGAGGTGATGTATTTGGCGTGATATGAATAAATACAAATAAAATAATTTTATTAGGAATTTCGGAAGGACAATCTGTACATAAATAATTTTACCCGATACAAGTTGGAAAACATATAACTTCCAATTTCTCAAGCTTATGTCGTCAATTTCATGCTCTTTCAATCCCAGCGCCCGATCCATCAAGGCAATGACTTCCATGTTATCGACCCCAGCTTCCAACCTTGGGTGAGTCAAGCCCGGCAGACTAAAAAATTTAACATATTGCTCGCCACAGACCGGCTTGGTCGTCAAAATATTGTAGCACAACATCCGCCCGAATTGCTATCACCCTTTGGTGTTTGATGCCAATTGGGAATGGTTCCCGAACATGCATAATGCACGGATGTAATAGACAAACTCGCACCTTTTGGATTTTGAAAGTTCTGTTGAAGGCGATTATCTCCCCATTAGCGAATCTTGAGATATATATCGTAACAATATAGAGTCCTTCAATCTTTCCCTGTCCCCAGCGTGCATGTCGGCAAGAAAAATCATCTACTTCCCACAAATAAGAACCCTCAAGCTTATCTTCTTCACATTTATCCTCATCTACCGGGCTTATCTTTGCCGCATTGTTGAAGGGCCTGCCAAACTTTGTAGATCTGTTGGCGGCTTTTGCGGAGGCGCTGGAATTCTTCTTAGTTGGTAGATCGCCTCATCTTGAGCAAATCGAGACTCCGGCCTCTCATAGGCTTCTTTAAGCTTTATAGCATTGCTTGGGTATAATTAGACACTTCAAACATCTCTTTGTCCAAATCCTCTTCAAAATCTATGAAAAGCGGACTGGCCGTTGTGGGAGATTTGTCCATTACATTCTAGGGTTAGGGTTAGGGTTAGGGTTGGATCACACGCGAAGACTACTATGTGCAACAAAAAGCACAATGCTTCTTTGCTTGGCGTCGTGTGATCCTCGCATTATAACATTAAAAAAAAAAAAAAATACAAAGTCACGAAGCTAGGCTTCTAAGAAAGAAATGGACTAAGAGATTCAACTTATAAAGCCATTACATTAGAAATATTATACATATGAAAAAAACACAAAGGCACTTCCGGCCTTTTTTGGGGGTCTTTCTTCTTGTTGTATTCAGCCATAAAATTTTGACCATACCCTTATGCGTAAGGCGAGGCGCATGTCCTTGGGCATGACGGTCACCAGCTTGGCATGTATTCTTTGCAAAGCTGCGAGTCCTCGAACAGGCCAAGCCGATGCTTGCTTCGAAGCCATTTGAAGAGCATTTAAAGGCGGTTAGCTTGAATTTCATGGCGGTATGATGTATCGCACCACACTCTTGCAGAATCTCTTTCACGAGCAGCCGGCAAATGGGAAGCGCGGAATGACCATCTCGGTGCTCCCGATACTTCTTAATCCGGAAGCGCTTTTAATGCAGGGCTTCGTCTTCGCTTCCGGCCACTACCCTCACCCACCCGGCATTTGAGCACTGTTGCTTTCGGCCGACTCTTCGGGCCGTCTCCTCCTGGCATTTGCAGGCTGTTCCTCGCCTGACTCTTCCATTTGTCTCCTCACATTTAAATTAGCCTTCCCCTTTAGGCGTTGGGCCTCCTCCTTTTGATTTGAAGGTTCTCGGGCATCCACGGGAGGAGAAGGAGGATAAGAGCAAGAAAGATGGCGGCTGCCGATAATTCCGGCGTCATATTACGCTGCGCCCGGTCTCTCACATTCCATCCTCCGCGTCTCGAACCGGGGGTGCACCTCCTACTTACTCCGGGTTGCTTCTCCCGCCCGTCGTCATCGCGGATTCTTTTAGGGTCTTCCATTTAGGCATGGTCGGAGGAGGAAAATCTCTATCGAGACCCCGGGTCGGGATGAAGGGACGGACTAATGTAATCACGGCCTTACACCACTGGATGGGTCCTTGTAGTTTGCTTAGTTCTTGCCATGGCTTCTCGGCCGGATGGCGCTTTATACTACGAACACCGGAGACAAAATAGACAACCGGCAGAGATAAATAGTAAAAACAAGTTAAAGTAAAATATGATGGTAGCGTTTTTAAATAATTATGCGGAACCCTAAAAAAATATCGAACAAAATACGGAACCCTAAAAACATCGGACAAAAACACAAATAAAAACCGAGATTCAAAGCGCTAGGCGATAGACAATTTCTTGTTGATCGCTTGAACTCACTAAACTTTACATTTCCCTCTTGCTCAGTAACCAACCCTAATGCCATCAATAAAATAATGGAAGTCGTCGGCAATCTCCTCTGTCTCCATTAGCACTCTTAGCTCGATAATGGCCATTCGCTTTCCATGGTGGCTGTATAAATGACTTCCTCCCTCTCCATACTTTCGAATATCCACCGCATCGGAATTAATACATTATGGTCCTCAAAGCGGCTCCCAAAAAGTTAATGCGACCTCTCTTTTACAGTTTTTCCTTCGTTCTAGTTGACAATTAACATTATAAATATTGTTTTGAAGAAAGTATCGAACTTAAAGGAGGACTTAACTACGCGGACCTCTGTTAGTTGACCGGATGATTAGGTGGAATCGAACATCCAGTCGGAACAAAAAATAAGCCATCCACAAAATCGGCGGGGGAGAAAGCACGATATGTCTTGAGCTTTTGAACTTCCTAGCGCCATCTGAGTATGTTAGCAAATACCTCAAAGCGGTGTGAAGATTTTGAAACTCATCCTCATGCCTCCGTTTCGGACATTCCACTTGCACCCGGCAACCATGCATTTCTTCATTGCAATTACATTGTTCTCATTAGTGCTGTGGCTTACAAAGTTCACTTAAAGGGGGCAATTCAACCGCCTCAAGCTCGGTTTCGACCTTTACATTATAATCATGTCAACAGTAAAACCGGATGCCTAGGTCAATGCATCCATACCTTGGAAAAGGACAATTCCCGATGTCTATGTGATACACGACAAGTACACTACTAATACTTTTGGCCGGAATTACATCCACGACGTCCCGATAAACATAAAACCGCACAATAAAGTTGTTTTGTAAACACGTGTCAACGAAAAGAAATGAAAAGATAAAGGAGATCACACGACGAAACTATCTCTCTGCTTGATTAAGTAGCGGTGACTAGCCGGCGTCGTGTGATCCCGATTAAAGGTGAATTTACTATTTGCGGGCAATTTTGGGAATCGTTTTTTGGTGGAGATTAGCTCTTTGGCCATATCGGAAGGGGTATATGCATGTCGTATTGTTATACTTTCCACTTTCAGGCCGCTAGAATTCAACTTGAACTCTTTTATCCTACCTATCAATGTGTCCGCATCGCCTTAAGCCTTTGTAAACTTAACTCTATGCTGCCCCTCGTTGATGGCAGCATACTCACCTGAACCTATTGAGACAAAACCTCCCACTTCTTGACCTTGGGAGTTACGTAAATGGGGAAAGAACACGTAAATTACAGGAGACATGGATTGCGGATGAGGAGTGAAGGCGGAGAGGATGCACGAGAGAGGCTGGGAGTGTGAAGCATTCAAGTTTGGCGCCAAAATTTGACAAAGGGAGTTGGTGACGGCCGACAGTAGGCGGTCAAAGTCACCATTATTTTGGGCGGCGTGGCGACTCCGAAAATACGGGCCATTAAAATGGTTGCAATAAAAACGCAGGCATCCCCTATGAAAATACGCCATGTGGATGCCAAGTAAGCCTGCTCATCCTTCTACCTGCCAAGTAATACTGACTTTCGTAAAAAAGGCGCAAACCTGATTGGTCCTGGCGAATCTGACGTGGAAATTTTTAACCCAAGATAAGGGCCATTTTCAGACCCCAAATCCGCCCTAATGCCAATTGATGCCTCGATGAAAATTTTTGATTCAAACAAATAAAGACCGCAAAAGCATGCAATAGCACAAAATCTGTTCTTACAGAGAATAAGTCACAAATGCAGATGTCTTCAAGGAAAAAAAATATGGCAACTATCTGAGTGGTCAATGAACTTAGGCTACACAGTCCACGTACCTAGAACTCCAGATTTGCTGCAAAGAAGAGACCGGCATTCTTCCTGAATGCAAGACTACAAAACAAAAACCGGATCTCTTTGCAAAGCTAGTTTATAGCGCCGCCATAGCCAACATAACAGAAAAGCCATCTAAGATTGCATGTAAAAAGGGGAAAGCCATATGGCGGCTTGCGTTCTTCTATGCTCCTAGCCATATGAAACCTCGCATAATCTGGGCCGGATTTTGGACACATTGGCATGCAGGAGTGGTTCTGTTTGGATTTCGCATTTGTCTCTGAACATACGGTCCTTGCAGATTCTTGATGGCGGCATAGCGAGAAGCAGCTAGAGCAATGCAGGAGCAACCTTCCCCAAATCCGGCGATGGCATTCTCAGATCCGTTGATAGCATTCTCCCCCAGTGCAGCATCTGCCTTGTCCGCAAAACCCCAGTGCACAGGTCCTCCGCAGAACTGCCGGAATAATTTCACCAATTGTTTTGTATGCAAGAAAAATTCACCTGAAAATCATGCCGGAGATTGTACCCAGGAAAAAGACTGTGTACGTGTCGCTCAAATAGTAAGGCACAAAAGGAATCGAATCTGAGGAGACTGAATTATATATGTCCTAGATAG
This sequence comes from Isoetes taiwanensis, assembly GCA_021234155.1. Lineage (NCBI taxonomy): Eukaryota > Viridiplantae > Streptophyta > Lycopodiopsida > Isoetales > Isoetaceae > Isoetes > Isoetes taiwanensis. The sequence goes on along the minus strand of JAJEKV010000038.1, from coordinate 9,204,868 downwards.
TTTTCTTGAATGGTTGTATTTTATTCAAATTTATGCTTAGTTTTTTTGGCGGAGCTTAAGGTGCCCAAGATCATGAATTCAACATCTCGTTGTGAAAGTGGCCATGATAATTGTAAAGTTAGTTGGGGAAGGACCCACTTCAGCCATGTACAGTGGTGGGGGCACTTCAACCATGTACAGGGGGCGGATTCCATCTGGATGTGTTCCCATAAGTTTCGGCTTCCCATACTACAAAATTATCTAAATAAAATAATCCTTAGATTACATGGTGAAGGGAGTGGACTATTTTTTGACATATGATTCCATTTGCTTCAAACATATTTTATTTTGCATATGAGAACATTTTGCACAAGAAGTATATCTACAGTGATGGCAATTTGATTTGATATTTGTAGTGTGGCCAATCAAGCATCCATCTTGATGGGATTATGGCTTAAATATGGAAGATTTCGGATTCACATTTCTGTTCTTCTAGATCCCTTCAGATTTTTGTTCTTTTTAGGAATTGAATTTTGGAAGATATGGATGATTGCAATTCTAAATCTGTATGTTTTAAGCATACTTATAGATGCTTCTCACAGACATCTATATGTGCATATATTTTTATGTCGTAGAAGTTCAAGTATTGACACATCTCAGAGAAAGAAAGCAAAGCATTAAAATACCTCTTCAAGTGATGCTGATCTTCTTTAGTTTGGACATATATGCACCTATGCTCCTGCACATTCCATCAGAAGACCATTGAGCTCAGTTTTTCTTCTAGTAGGCCTTAAGGGCTGCGGACCCAGTGCCACAACATTGCACTTACTAGCAATTGGCAATGGATTAGGTCCCTATGCATCTTGGCTCGTTCCACTTTGGAGGCAAATTTTCGAAGCCTCAAATGTGACTTCTGCTTGAGTTAGATGCTAAAGGCGTTTAGTTCAGTTATGGCTATAGAAGATGAAGAATCTAGCTTTGGCCTCTTATGTAAGATAAAGTCCCTACTGGCCACTTCCCTTGGCTTCTGGTAGTGTAACTATACAAACCGAAGTTGCGGCGCTCCATTGATTCCACTGTTGGAACAGAGACTAAGCTACTAAACTCGAGAAACGAAGTAAGAATGATTCTAATGGAAAATGCATAAAACTGATGCAAGCTCAGGCTACCTTTGTCGTTCAAATGATCCGAGGAAGAGGGTGCTTAGCAAACTCTGAGGCATCTATGGATCACTTGCCACCATAGAACTGCCACTTTGGGATGAAGCAACTTATCCCATCCCCATGACCAAACACTCTTCCATTGTGGGCAAGGGACTTGAAGATGCTATCTATTTGACAGAGGCAAGATCTCAGAACGCAGAAGGAATTTATAGGTAGAAGAAATAAAGTGCCCTAGCTTGATACTCTGATGGCAACCCCATACATCTACTTCAATTTGTGGGACGGAATCTTGTGGCCACAAAGCTACGAGTTCAAATTATTCTATCCCATATGTACAACAATAATTTTGTTTTAAACACTTCCCATGACAGGAGATGGCTAGACTCATACCAAGCTGCAATAGCACTTATACCAGCTGTTATCCATCATCATTGAGTCTCTGGATGAACAACAATACTTAAAGGCGCATTCTCTCGAGTGTCCTGCAAAGGAATCCACTAGCATGCCGTAGACAATTGAAGACATGCCTCAGGATTAATATAAAAAAGAGACATGACAGTGTCCCAAGTAGTAAGCAACCTCTTTAGAAAGGAAGAAGCATTATTGTACGGATGTATATGATAAAGCGAAGCCCAAGGAAGGATGGGCTTAATAGTGGCCTTATGAGATGAAAGATAATGCTAAATCGACTGCATCAACAACCTCAAGCCAGCAGAGTCATCTTTACCAATGAGAATCCTCCAAATAGACTTCGATATCATCACCGTACTTTAGAAGTAAAAATTCAACGCTTCAAAAGCTGCTTTAAGTTTAATGCACTTTGCCTAAGCTACCTTGATCACAGCTCCTTCCTCATTTTCACCCCAAATAAATTTCTTGATGATATGCACAATCTCATCCATCTTACACTGAGGAGCTAATAGAGCAGATGCCATATAAACATGAGTATTACTTAGAATACATTTAGCTACAATGATTCTTCTGGGCATGGATAGTTTATCTGTATTCCAGTGCTTTTGCAATCCTCAAATAATTTCATCCCAAGCATCTGATTTAGAGACATAAATGCCAATAGGAATACTAAGTAACTTTCTGGTATTGCCATGCAGAAGAATCTTCCATAGATAGTCTAAAATACAAGGAGGGACGGGACTATCCAACGTCCACAAAGCATTACATCTTTTTCCATCTACAAGAACTCTTGATGCTAAGGGGAATGTGTCTAACAATAGCTTAGCATCATGAAGATTTTCAATCTCGGTAATTAGGAACAAAAAAGTGTCATTAGCATATTGATTACATACCTCCTGAGAACCATCATCCATTGGAAGACCTTGAATGATGCCATCCTAGGGTAACTATAGTGAAAAGCTGGCGTAATACTTCTGCCATAGTTGTGAAGAGAAACGGAGCTAAGGGACAACCTTGTCGAATTCCTCTACCCATTGCAAAAATATTGGATAGCTCACCTTGAAAAAGTACAGTAGACCTTGCTGATGTATGAAGCTTCATGATATTTCTTGTAAATGGCTCTCCAAATCCAAGAGCAAGAAGACACTTCTCCAAGAAAGCCCAATCAATACTATCATAAGCTTTAGCAAAATCAAGTTTAAGATACGCCGCTCTATGACCTTGTAAGCGGGCCCAATATATTCCCTCATATGCAGCAGCCACATTGTTGAGAATACATCGACGAGGAAGAAAGTCTGATTATGTTGACCAGATAGAGTCAGTAAAAGTATCTCGGAACTTTTTCTGCCAACATCTTAGCAAAGATCTTGTACACAGAGGAAAGCAATGTAATAGGTCGCTAGGCATAAATATTCTTGGGTCTTTGGAATGAGGGAGATGCAACCCGTCTTCAAAATCTTATCGAGGCATTTAAATCTCTGAAACTCATAGAAGGCATCATATATGTCATCCTCCAACCAGTCCCAATACTTTTGAAAGAACTCAAAAGGGAAGCCCTCAAGACCACTTGTCCTTTTTTAAGAGACTCCTATTTTTAAATCCTCTTTCACAATATTGGAGCAAGAAACAACCTCAAAGAACAAACCAGAAGTTAAATTCTGCAAATCTAAGTTTGTAGAATGTCAATTCTCAGAAATAGCAAATTCTAGGTTCAATGATAAACATGTAATTTACCTTCAATGGTACTATTGTAAAGATTTCGAAGTTCAGAACTTCTAGAGTAATTGGCAGAGCCGCACTTCTTGGAAGACGCACTAACTCCTCTGCACAAGAACTAAATGTAAAGAACTGGATGGATGCATGTATATAGCAGGATTTATAAACAAAACATTGCGGTGACCATAAATTACAATCTTGTGGTTCCAGCCACTTCCAGCTATGCCTTTCAAAAGTGGTATATCTCATGCATATATGCTTCCAATTATAGCTTTTGGATTTTTGTCATGCATTTTTCCTACTTTGTTAACTATGCAACAAGCACCACCCTGGAAATTGAAGGTCCCTATTACTCGCGTTTTATTCATGTTCCAAATCTTTAACAGGCTGTTCAAAAATTTCACACTAAGGTTATGTAATCAAGAGTATAGAATCAAATCATGCCTATCCACATATTTTGATTACCTATACTGATCTCGTACAGGATCTGAGAAGAGGAATTCACAAATGTGCCGGCCTGGAAGTTGAGCTCAAAGTATAGAACCATCAGGCATCACAAGTTTTCTTTAACAGCTCAAAGTTATGATTGCCTGGTTTATCGCTGCATTGATGTTCTCCACCAGTGATACATATCTAATTCTGGACACATTCCTTCATGAGCATTGCACATTACAGATACCTTACATAAACAACACATCCTTCGACAACATGAGCTGTAACATGGCATTCTGTTGTGGGATGTAGACTACACCAAAAATTTGTGTAAATAAGCAAAAGACCAAAAACTAGTGAAGAAGCATTGATTTAGACTTACATGAAACATGTCCCAATCAGGTTGCATAAATTCGTCTAAGAAGATGCTATTGTATGCTACAAATGCTATACGGATGGCATGAGAAGCTGGATCTTTTGGCCAAAAATCATCTGAAGCCCTCACAACAACTGTCTGCTTGGAACTAGAAACCAATAGATGATAAGCCAATTTCTATTCTCTGCAGCAACCTTCTTTTGTATAAGGTGAGAAGCATTGCCAGAAAAGCGAATCTGTATTGTGGCTCATGCATGCTACGCATCCATTGTCTAGAAAATTGCAGACAATGGATTCTTCTAAAGCTTGATGGTACTGGCTGGTCAGCTTCACCCGTCCACCATGTCCTGACCCCATAGTCTCTAATATACTTTGAAATGTTGTAGAAATGAATGGCCATTTGGATTAAATAAGCCCTAGCCCATTTATTATAAGGCTATCTGTTGCAAAATCTGATTGATTCTCTATAATACCAGGAGAAGGGGATGGGTAAATAATAACAGATTCAAATTGTTCCATATCTAGATGTACTCCCCCAAGTATCCTATAATTGCATGCCACACATATACGTATATGCATGAACAATCAGCATTTGCATGTATTTCAGAATGTTTTTCTCCCAGGAAATGAAAATGTTGAGTGGTATAATGCCTAAGCTTACTTCAGATGATATTTCTCCTTTGCCTCTTTTACAATGAGTTTATTCCTAAATTCACTCGCTCTCCAACTTATAAATCTTTTTGAAACTTATAGTTCTCTTTGATATGGACCAAGCGGCTAGCCAATGTGTAGTGTATCATCTTCTCCAATGTGTAGCATATCATCTTCTTTTTTATTTTGGGATAATATTGGAAACCATTTCAGGAACGCCGCATGCCGCGTTCCCATCTGACTTGCGGCTCCTTTTACGGGACGCGGGCTGGGAGCATGATTGGCACCCATTACTAATAGGCGCATTTCGTAGCCCCATGGCTAAGGGCCGTCGGGCCACCAAATCGGCTGAACTCTTAGATGAAGAGATCCTGAATCAACTCAAAGAATTAAAAGATGAAATCGCAGGCATAAAATCTTTACTTAAGGATACTCTGAAGGAGACGAAACAGGCGACAGAAAAAACCCAGCAACTGCAGGCCAGGATATGTGAATTAGAGGCTCAACAGGAAATTGATAAAGCTCTTATCAAGCAATTGCAAACAGAAAACGAAAAGCTAGTCAGTGCAGAACCCAGCCTACAAAATACAGAAGACGTGGTAGCTAAGTTCTCCACAAACATTGAAAATAGGGTAACAGATCTTTTTAAACAGGGCCAGGACAGAGCACTGGAATTGGAAGAATGTGCAAACCGAGCAATGAACATCAAAGTCTCTGGACTTACATAATTGGATGGGGAGAAGCTAACAGAGGTAATTGATGATTTATTCAAAAATAAAATGTTCTTGAATGATCCAGGGGTCCGTTCATGCTCCAGAGTTGGTAGAAAAATCGAGGAACGTCATAGACCAGTTATTTTAAGATTCTATTCGGTTGAGGCCCGAGAAAGGGTGATGCATAACAGGGCGAGTCTCAAAGGCCATCAAATATGGCTTGATGATGATCTCACATTGCAACAGCAGCAAGAAAAACGGAAATTGCTTGAAGAGGTCAGAGTATTGAAAGCAGACGGCCAGCATGCTTTTATCAGAAATGGGAAAGTAGTAGTCAAGCATTCAAACAAATAGGTAGTAGAGACCCTCAAGGTTCTAGTCTGGAACATACATGGTGCGGATGAGAGCAAAGTCATCACTTGTAGCACTTTTCTTTGTAGATATGATGTGTTGTTGCTGACAGAAACCTGGGAACATGATACATCCCCATTAAAAAGTATACCAGGCTTTACCAAAGTACATTCTATTTGGAATGCAAAGGGGAACTGCCAGAGAGGATGGAGAGGGATAGCTTGTTTTGCAAAAGCAGGGATAGAAGAGCACATTGAAATCACAAAGACGTGTCCGTATAAACAGTATCTATGGGTGCATGTAAAGGGTAGCAAACCTGTGTACATTGCAGCAGTGTATTTTGCCCCTCTTGATCCAGTCCCATCACCAGTGTATGCGCAGGGAGGTCTGGATGCCCATGATCACTTCTTACACTTAGCAAGAGATGTAGCAGAATACAAAGCCAAGGGTGAAGTTTACATGGTTGGGGACTTTAATGCCCGAATAGGAAGCCAGCAAGCATCAATTTACACTGAGGATTGTGCAGATCTCTTGCTTATGGAAGGAGATCCAATCGAACATGGGCTTGATAGATGCGTTGCGGATAAAAATCAGAATCAAATGGGTATGTATTTGCTGCAAACATGTGGTGCTTTGGACATGATTATTATGAATGGCATCAAAAAATTTCCAAACACGTGTAAATATACCTGTTTTCAACCTAATGGAAATTCTATGGTGGATTTGGTTGTGGGCAGTCCAGAAAGTAGTCAGCTTAAGGAGTTTCAGATTTTAGATCGAATACCGGAGTCATATCATGCTCCGTTGGAAGTTTACTTGGAAGCAACCTTGATGGTCTCACAGAAAAGGAAAATTCATGTGCCCCGGCTGAAGTTGAGGTATAATCTCGCAAGCGATTATGCAAGTAAACTGGATGGTTTGTTGGGGCAGCAGAAATGGCCATCGGATCTTGAGGAATTTAATGCATTTTTGGTGTCTAACATGCTTACAGCAGCCACAAAGGTCTTTGGGTACACGAAGCAAAGAAATTATGTATCAAAGAAGTGGTTTGACAATGATTGTGTCCAAGCAAGAGCAGCATTCCCGACAATCGAGAAGAAAAGGTGGCAAAACTCATAAAAGCGTATTGAGAGTCTTTGAAGCATAAGAAATCAGAATGGCAAAAGTTGCATCATAAGAAAATGGAAGAATTTGTAATGGATGAACCTAAAGCATTTTGGAGGCTCACCAAAAGACCGACAATGGCTGGAAGTTTTTCAGAAAATAAACTTCTAGAGTTAGTGAAAGGTTTGTACATGATAGAAGGATGTAGATCCATGACAAAACCAGCTACAAATATGGGTGATTTATTCACTAAAGATGATGTACAAAGCGCTCTTAGTGACATGAAAAATGGAAAAGCGGCTGACAATCTAGGGGTTGTAATAGAGCTGTGTAAATGGGGTGGTGAAATTTTACATGAGAAGCTTGCAGAAATATGTAATCTTGTGTTGCAATGTGGATCATTTCTGGATAAATGGTGTGTTAGTCGTGTTGTACCCATTTATAAGAAAACATTCTATCTAAATTGTTTGCCACTATGGTTCAAGAGAAACTTCAAAAGGCGATCGGGGGAGATATCAGGGCCATATGTCGGTGGTTTTCGGTCGGGACACTCCACGGTTGATCATCTTGTTACCAAGGGTGATCCGCACGTAAAGCGCTAAGGGAAGAGGAAATAAGGTGTATTGTGCCTTTATGGATCTGTCAAGGCGTTTGGCAGAGTACATAGAGACAAATTACAAACTAGGTTAGAGGCTATAGCTGTACCATTGGAGTTGCGGAAGCGGTGGCATGTCTCTATCGGCGGGGTTCTTGTTGAGCTTTCCTTTCCTTTGATGAGAGCCACAAAGTACAAAGTTAGGTTGGTGTTAAAGGGGTTGTCCATGTTCAGTTGCTATTTGGATTGTTTATCGATGAAGTGGAGAAATGGATGCATGAGAATGGAGGCAGGGAGTAGACATTTGTGGATATGTAGTGAGGTTCTTTTGCGGATGACATTGTGCTAGTCTCTAGGACTGAAATTGATCTTCAAAGACATTTAGATGTACTTGACAAGTTACGTGAATCTCATGATATGTTAGTAAATGTAGAGGTAAATCCAAGATTATGGTGTTTGGGACTACTTGGCAAGCCAAATTTCTCAATTGGGGGGTGAGTGCTTAGATGTTGTTCCCATACAAATACCTTTGAATTGAAGTGAGTAGCAATTATAGGTGGTCCCGGGGTTGCAAAAACGAAAGCCGTGGGCGGGCATTTTACGGCATGGTGAAAATATGTAAGGAGAATAACTTTGAGAATCGAGCTTGAGGGGAAGTTTTAGGAGTTTTGGTCAAACTGTCATACTATATGGATGTCCCGCATGGGCACCTGGATTATCGAGAAGCTGATTGGGCACGCATTGAAAAGGTACAAAACAGTTCCTTCTTGCAGAATAAAGGCAGTTAAAAGCAAACACCTTATAAAATCTTTGTTATTGAAACTGGTTTTTGTCCCTTTGGAGTTGGAAGCACTTAGTCCAATCATTGCATTACTTCACCGTGGTAGCTTCTATGGACCAAGACCACCTACCACACCGTGCGTTAAAAATGTCACAGATGAAAGGAAATGGCTGGCATTCACCGGGTCTTGAAATGGGCCAAACAATGGGATATTGAGGCATTTATTTGGCCGTAAAACCTAGGGGATATTAGGGCATTTGTCCAAATGAAAAATGGTGCAAAAAGTTTGGTGACCGATGATGATAAAAAAGGAAGTAAAAGCACAATTTTATGTCAATGAAGTGAACATATTGGGAGAATATTGTGCGCAATCGTACTTGGGATCCGATCTGAATAGGAAGTCAAGGCGGTTGATTTCACAAAACTAAGATTGTCCTCACATCATCTTGCTATTGAAGTCGGTAGATGGCAAAATATTAATAACGATCGATTATGTCCTTGTTGCTTGGCGTAGCCAGGGTTGAAACCGGAGTTTCATACATTTTAGAATGTCCATCTTATGACCACATCAAAGCAGAAATTTGGTATTTCTTGTAAGAACTTGCAAGAATTACTAGGCATTGGTCTCATGAAAGTACTCGGTGCATATGTAAGCGGTATACAAGGAAAGGACGTATAATCAAGCTCTACTTAACACATGGAGAATTTACAAAAAAAGGGGTGTTTTTAATTTTGACGATTGAAGCGTCAATGTTAAACTTTGTATCATTTTGCCATATAGGTCTTGTTGGGTCTCAAATGGCATGATCAATAAAAGTAAAGTAAAGTAAAGTAAAGTAAAGATTGCCCATTTTGAATTGATTTCCAGTATCCTTCCATCTCTCCTCTTGCGGGGCACCGCAATATATACTAATTTTGAACTTCCGATTTTCCCCTACAACCTCCACTCACTCATCTACGTTTTGGCACTTGCCTCGGAGGACCACCTGGAAGGTCTCTATGGCAGATACCAAATTCTTCCATATCCACTTCTAGCAGCCAGACAAAGGGATTAGCTACGAAGAGCTTGTGGCATGAAAGAAAAAATGCGAAAAAGGAGGATGAGGGCTTTGAAATCGGACAGCCGTAAGGTCCATAGCCAAATCCTTGGATTCTCCCTTTTTTTTGTTGTAAATTAATCGGTTCGCTAACTTTTCTTTTCTTTCTTTTGTGGTAGCAGATTGAGACGAAAAGGGAAGAAGTGGAACAATGAACCCAGATATGGTATTCAAAGTCGAAGTGAAAAAGTACCTATGGACGATGATTATAGATGGAGCATATATGGGCAAAAGGGGAATGGCTGTGAAGAATACCCAATTTTCTAGATCTATTCGACCCCATACAAAATGCCATTTTGAAGAACGACTGTTACTTTACAGAACGAAAATTACAAGCTAAAGGAGTTGGATTAAAATCATTTTTTGTTGAGATTTAATGCATTTTATTTTCCACATCCAGATTAAGTAGGTCTTTTTTGTTTTCTCTAAAGCAATACAGATGGGTCTTAAGTAAAGCATTTTTTTTTCTCCATGCATGCCCATGTTGCAGCGATTGTTTTGAAGCATTATTCTGTTGCAGACGCATTATTTGATTCTGTTTTTGCAAATTTGGGTATACAGGAGCTACTATAGATGCATGTATAGAAAAATACCATAGGAAGAAGGTGGAGAAATCTTTGAAGGATCCAGGTCTGGAACTTATGACATATGAAGGAGTTCATATGCACCGCATTCCCTCTTCAATCAACAAAACTGCGGAGGTACAATAACAACGAGGTATGGGACACGTCTTTCTTTTTTTCTTGGAGCTCAGATCAGTCAGAATAAAGCTCCAAGGTTTCCAGTTTGTTTTTTTCTTTCATGTGCCTTACATTTTAGCCATTTTCAGACTTAGCATTATTCGCTTGCCATTTTGTTAGGAGCTGGTAGCTTAAGAGAATTCAAATGCCTGCTCTTAAACAAGTATGGTGTTAGAAGGTGCACTTCTAACCTTGCACTATGTTAAAACTTCATTAATCACTTTATTTTCTTCCAATTGTATCTTTTTTTTCCATCCATGTCTATGTCTGGTGATTTTGATCTGTGCTTCATGACTTCTAACAGTTCACATTTGATACATGCCAATTTGTGCATTTTTGCCAAACTGACTTTTTTCTTTTTTCCTTATCTATGCTAAAACTTCTTTCTCAATTCGGGTGTTAAAATCGAACCTTGGAGTTCCAGCTTGCATTATACTAACAGTAACTCAAACTTTGCTTTATGTTCATTATTCTTTTAGTTTTGTTGCTAATCTAAGTGGTTGGCATGATGCTCTCTGCAAATTTCTAAGTATGGAAATACAGATTTAGCTTTGCTGCAAAAGTTTGGAGCCATTGGGGTTCCTCAACCATTTTATACCTGGTATGAGTATTACCAAAAACCTGTTCTATTCTGATGCTTCATTGGAATTCTCCGAATGAGCCAATTATAGTCAGGTTTAAATTTTTAGTAATCTGGTGGTCACTTCTATCCGCCATAGCTAATCCTCTGGCCATGAATTAAAAGGGTGTGTTGTGGCTATGGTAGGTTATTTATTTGCTGCCTATGTTAACATCTTCCTTTTTTTGTTTAGAGTCAGTGAAGGACACAAGGACAAATAACTAAACTGAGTTAAACCTTTCTTTTAACATTTCTATTGGTAAGTTTTTATACGAAATTTTATGCTAGATTTAGGTACATATGCAATGCATAATAGCCATGCTTTGTCTCCATCTAAGATCAAAGATCCTTCACAGGAATGGCCAGTGGAATAGTAGAGCCCTATGAATAAGCTTTTGTATAATTTTAGGACATGCCATAATAGATGGGGCTGTAACTTAGGGCCTCCATGTACAACACCTTTACCGTGTAATTTGAATTGTATGCCTTTGATTATTGTATTCTCATAGTTGCTGGACTATATTTTGCCATCCCATAGATGCATTCTCTTATGATTGTTAGATAAATATGTATTTTTTGTCTAGCATCTCTAAATTTTGAAGATGTCCCAACTTCAGCGGCATGCTTCCTGCTATATTTTTTTTTGTCCCTAAGAAAGTTGACGTGTGCGGGAGCATTGAGTTGGGCAGAATTGCCCATGAGCAAATAATGGGCAAAGAATTTCATCAGCAAAAAAACACTTTGACATGTGGAATATGTAGGAGGCACTTGGTTTGGTATTGTAAGAGCTTCAAGGTATTTGCTTATGGCAAATGATTCCATGTGGAAAAGGGTGTCTTGAAAAAGGACAATTTTAGTTCAAACAGCCCGCCGGGCATGGTCAATGGCGAGGACCTTAAAGCCACACACGAGGTCGCAGGGTTCAAACATTATCTCCGGTCTAGTAATGGGGACCTTAAAATCCCATTGCCCACAGGAGTCCACGGGTTCAAGTATGACCAATAGGTCTGTAAGTAGAGACCCAGCCCAAGCCTACCATATGTACTCGATAATCACATGTGACTCTAGCATAAGGTATCCGCGGCTAGGTAGTGGATTGGCCTTCCATGTGATATGTAGAGATGTCATATGCATGTACTCATGATGTGATGGTGAATAGACTACGTCCTTCAATAAAAAAAAAAAAAGACCTTTTGAAGCCCTTGAGGCATGGTCTGATAGCGAGATCTTAAGCATACACCCAAGGTCCGCAGGTTCAAACCTTGCCAATATCGGTCCTAGCTAATAGGACCTTAAATCCATTGCCCGGTCACGGGTTCAAGTATGATAATAGGTCACATGGTAGAGACTAGCAAACTTTGCCATGTTTACGCCCGCCGGGCATGGTCTAGTAAAGCGGGACCTTATTAAACCGCCACACACCGAGAGTCAAGGTTCAAACTGTGTCTCGGTCTAGTAATAGGGACCAGCAAATCCATTGCCACAGGAGTCCAGAGTTCAATGTAACCAACGGTCTGTAGTAGAGACCTTAAACTGCCATATATATGACATCCCATGCAAAAGCGGCTCCTGTATAGATATCGCGTGGGTAGTAGATTGGCTTCTATATGATATGTAGAATGTGGTGTAGCTCTTGTACTCATGATGTGATGGTGAATGAACTAACGTCCTTCAATAAAAAAAAAAAAAAATTAGTTCAAAATAAAGATTGCAAATATTTATGTTGACAAAACACTTCAAATATCTCTAATGCCTCCTAATGGTAGCATTGTGATGTATAATGTGCCAAGAAATACTTTTATTGATATGTGGAATATAGAATAATATATAATAGATTTTTATGGAAGTCAAGAAGGCACTTAAAATCTGGTTTTAGTATTATATGACTAGCGTATTTGCTTATGGCAAAATAGTTCGATATGGAGAAGAGTGTCTAGAAAAATCACAGTTCATTATAGCAAATGTTATATGATTCTAGGTGTATTGACAAAAGCTTCTTCAAATATCTCTATACTATGCAAACCTTCCTCATTATAAATATTCAATGTCAAATTTGTCACTATATATAATACATATCATCGTTCATTTCATGTAAATGAGTCAATTTTGCATCGATTGCATTTATTGGCTCGATTATGGAGTTGGATTCGGTGGGGTATTAGACTCGTAGATTGGCTTCTATTTTACAAGTCGAATACCAAAAATGGGGTATTCGACTCATAGATTACGCATGCAAATTCATCGTCGAATCGCCCAAAAAATATTGTGTGGTCGAATACCTCCAAAGGAAAAAAAAATGATAAAGCGGGGTTAAGACTACTTTAAGGAAGTTGAAAACCAACAGAACCAACCATCTGCGCCATGCAGCATTATTGCAATAGAAATCATTTTCACATCATCATAAGCTATTATAATTATGCACGACATATGAAAATTTTGCATCGCATATGAAAATTATAACATTGAGCAATTGTTTAAACAAATGAATGTATAGTTTATTGTTTAGTTCCAAACAAAGTAATTAATTTGCAAAGTTTAGATGATTGCATTTAAATGTGCACATAGATTTGGATGTTTTGATTGTTATAGTATTTGTTTGCAAACATAACATTTGTGGTATTGCAAGTGTGTTGCCACAGGGGTAAGTGAATGTCACCTACTTTATCATAATAATATGTGATATATATTTTTGAAAAATGTGGAATTTTCCACCTCATATCCATATATAGTCCTTTTCCCAATATGCATAATTAGCATTTATAAGCAGATTTCAATATTTCATAGCAAATAAGTTAATACATGAGATATTGCTGTAGTGGAGCCATATAGCATCGGCTCTTCCCATTGACGAGATGTTAATATTAGTTGTAAAGAGATACTGATAGGTTACCATGAATCTTCAATTTAAATGCTATAATAAATGAAATATCATGCCATATTATATTTGCAATTCCATTACCTCACATTCCATTCTCCTCCTTGCTCTTGTACGAAGCAAACACACACCCTACAAATGCCCGCATCGGCGGGCATGAATAACCCTTCATGTGAAAATGCAAACTCACCAAGTCCATTGATTGCTTCTTTGTGTTCCACTTGTTTTAATTATGTCAAGGTGCGCTTTTGATCTACCTCTCTGATTGCCACCCATCATCAATGATGAGAAAGCAGTGAGACATTCCTCTGTTTATTGAGCTATAAATGTATACAAAATTATTACCATGCCATTGCGGTTTAATATTAATTTGGAAGAACAAGCTTACCTCAAAGCCTTCAATGATAGCTTAGGAGATTTATATAGAATGCATCCCAAGTACCAGCCAAACCAATCTAGCATTCACAGCATCTGTTAATGAATGACTAGTAATAAACAAAGGTTGGTTGATAGAAATGCGAGATGAAGAAATATGCTATCTCATACCTTCTTTTTATGACGACTAAAAGTTCCCAAAAGTGTGTCTCAACAACCTTGGAATATTACGGCAGACTTCGGCTATAGTGATTACAATTGCTCCTTAACTTTGCCGAGGTTCTTTGATAACAGAGATCATTGACTTTTACACTTACACAACATTCATTGATGATGATGTTTGAATTGTTGGGTCACCTGTTCAATGTAAACACATGGAGTATCATATATTTGTATTTTTTTTGAGGCATTGTTCTGCAACAAAATTGCAAATCATAATACCACTTTCCAAACACATCTCCAATTCATTCTTTTGATTGCCTTGCAAAGATGTTTTATTTGAGCCGTCCAATAATGCTAGGAAGGCAATAATGATAGAAAGCTAAGCTTCTATCTGGAATGGAGCACACACTCACAGGAGCATAGATGCACATGCCAAATGGTTCTGTTCTGTTATAGAAGAAAAGAACCAAGTGCTTATGCTAAGTCCAAAAGAACAAAGGAACAAAAGATAGATGAGAAATACAAGGACCTCACCATCATCATAATGACAAGCTACGAACTCAACTAAAAGAGAAAGTAGCTTGCGTTCTGCTAATATTTAAACTGTCATGTTTTGGAATGCTACATATTAGGGGCTACACATTCATTATATCGAGTGGCTCTTGAGTCCCCCTCCCAGGAAATCTCTAAGCGGCGCAATAGGGTCGACATCAACAAAGAGCAGGGCCGAAGGAGAGATGGGAGGCAGAAGCCAAGAGGGGGAAAGGTATCAACATGGTGGGACATGGCATAGCTAAGGGTACACAAAACCTCACGTTAGGCAACCCTGCTAAAGGGGAACAATTATAAAAAATACCCCATATTTATACCAAGTATGAAAAGAGCCTTGAAATTTATGAAACAATACCATCGTTTCCATAGGGCAATCCCTCATGCCTCAACATCTTGTGTTTTCAAGAAGCTAAGCAACCCAGCACAAATTATATGAACAAACCTCTATTTCTAGCGTATTCATCCACACTTCTGTTTAGTGGTCAGGCTAGATCTGCGATATTGATATATAACCCGCAATAACAGACGTGTCAGAAAATGCTCCCTCCATCCACTGGATTGAAAAGAGGTACTTACCTTGCTTTCGATGGTCCATACCCGTACAGTTTCTAAACTTCGCTTCTGTTACACAACTATCAAGTCAGCTTTCCTTCCCTTACTTGCATTACTAGACAAAACCATAGATGTGTGATGATTACATAATTGTCTTTTCAATTTTCTTCACCTTCACTTCATTTCAGAAAATGGTTCTTAGGATCCGTTTGTGCATGTTGCTAAATGCATTGTGATATTTTGAGGTACATAATTTGTAGTCATTTAACCAATAAAAATTGATTCAACATTGTTCAACTTCTTTATACGGGATAGAAGGTTGGCCTAGAAATACAAATGATAAGCATGAATACTATGCCTTATATAGATCAATTATTTGGTACTTCTTGTTCAGTTATAGTGAAGAATAGAGAGGAATCAGTATATTACATCGAGCCAAATTGCCAATCGAGTTTTGTGATAGTTTGGGGGACAAAAGGAAGATATTAAGGTTATCGAAATCCAAGACATACATAGATCTCTCCGTAGGAGATGGCCTTCGTTGCTGAATGGAATCATGTGTTCAGAAAAGCATTGGACAGTCCTATTCACTTAACAGATTTCAATAGCCGAGCATAAATGGTTTAATTTTTGTAGTAGCCATCGTTGTGGGGGCATGCATATTGTTTCCCTCATCAGCATATTCTGTCGATGCGCTTAAGACATGCACATGCCTTCTTAGGGAGTGTAGGTATATGGCTTTGTATGTGGGCTAGTGGCGCATCTTATATTACCTTAGGTTAACCTTTATGATTACACTTTAGGTTGGAGCTTGCTCGATGTGTATGAACCCTTTGTGTGCAGCAAATGTTGCCTTGCAAACTTGTAATAAATCGTCCTGATGACGAGACTGAATGCAAGTATATATTCTTTTCTTTCTTTTGAAAGCACTGGAATCTGTGCAGCAGCTAGCATCATATAAGTCCGTTGAATACTTACTTGGAAAGAACGAATATGGAACATGGAGGATAATATGCAGTTGTCCATGCTTGTGCTTGGATTGCTGTTTTAAGTGGCATGGTTTTGGGAATGTATTACAGCTAAAAGAGATAAATTGTATCACATGTTCTCATAATAGGGGCAGTGAGCTTGTAAAACATGGGGCAGCCATAGTTTATTACTCACACTACATATAGGATGTTTGAGGCTCTAAATTGCCTGTTGCACAATCTGTGCTGACGTCTTCTTGTTGGTATTTGATAGATAAAGTGTGGAGATTTGAGAATAGTGTGGTGGACCAATTTAATGATTGCTTGCGTTTCGAGAAGAAGGATGTGTTCCTCAAAATCTGATGATGGACGTTTTTCTGTCCCACCTCCAAGTACTTGTAAATTTCAGAACAACTGATTTCACAGGAAATGGTTCATTAGTAGTGGACTTAATCCTAGTTTTTTGACACGTTTGATTTATCAACTACATGAGTTTTGCTACACCTAAAACTCAAGGAAATATCTCATGGAGAGTCAATACACACCTGATGGTGTGGCTTTAATACAAAGACTGTACAGAACTGTTCAGACCAAAAGCAACCGGAGTACTCTATAATCGTAACTTGGAATTCTTCACTATAAAGATGACCAAGTTTGTCTCTTGCTTTTCTCCCTCTATTTGCTTTCTTTGCTTGGTGATGATGGATACTTTACAGTCAACATGATGTGCTTGCAACTGGGTACTTATGATGTTTGGTTCATCCGGTTGTGTGGTCAATGCATGTGGGACCATGACAGCATCATCATGTTATTGGGTGATTTTGATACATTATGTACACCTCTTGTTGCTTTAAGCTTATAGCCCATTTTAGGGGTTGAGGCAATGCTCTATTAATCCTTTGATATCCAGTTTATTTATTTATAATTGGACTCCCTCTGGTTCCATCCCTTTTCCACTCCTCCTTGGCATGCATTCAACATGCATTATGCGATGTTGGACAAACTATATAATAACCAAGGTGTTTCGTTGCTTTGCAAATTATATCTTATCCTCCAAAATTGACAATCATTGAATGACTATATATTTATTTACTATGAGGGGTCCAATAATTGCATGGGATGGTTATGGAGGGCAGTTGTATATATAAGCAGAACCTTGCCCTCCACTATTGTTCCAGCTCTCAAAGCTGCTGCCAAGCGTGTTGGCTTAAACTTTGAAAATTTCAAGGCAACTGATAATACCTGTAATCCAGAACCCCACTCCTTTGTTGGCAAGATTAGAAAAAAGTTTAGAAAGGAAGCAGGCCATTATTAAAGAAGTTGAAGAATTAGAAGAGAGCAGAAGTTGAAGAAAGTAGAAAGTGCTGAAATGCAGCTGTTAGGCATTAGGAAAGAGGTATTCCAGGAATTTCAGAAAAGGCGAAGACAGCTTTATTCAGGAATTAAGTGAAGATGAGAAGGCATTTCTTTCAAGCTTGAAAATGGAAGCAGAAGATGTACAGGAAAAACTTTTGGTAAAGCACTTTTTGATGAGAATTCGATAAGACAATTTTGGATCGTTCTGCAGCCAAAAGGGAACAAGAGGTTTAGATGTCGGACTTGATTTGCCCACATCAACATAAGATGTACTAAGGAACTCTGCGTAGTAACATTTTGGATTCAGTTTAAGAACAATTTATGGATACACATTCATTTTCTTTGATATCTTTGACTGCACACAAATGTCCTTATACATATAAACTCATTGTATGACCATGTTATTCCTGAAAGGGACTATGTGAACTGCAGCTGGGACTATTTTATTCAAAGAAAGAGACACATCATCACAAATGAACATAATGTTTAAGAAAGAGGATCCTACGGTATCCAGAGTTCAAAACGTATTTAAAACCGTATACACATTGATAAGGCCTAAACTGTCACAAACAAAGGGGCCACAGGTCTAAACCTATTGTGTTCTCGAGACAATTGAAAATGATGAAGTGGACATGTACAAGTCTTAAGATAGATGTTCACATGTGGACAGAGGATGGGCATAGGAGGACCATAAAACCCAGATGAGAAATGGACATACTCCAGCGATTTATTAATTAAGCAATAAAGAGAACGTCTTTAGGAAGCGGACAAGACTCGGAGAGAACGAGAGTTCGGGGCTTGATTGGTATGGCGAGGATGTAGGGGTAAAAGGAGGTCAAGGACCCGAAAGAGCCATAGACCATATCACCGCGAGAGGTGTGGTATGAAAGCCAAGGAATAATAGGGAGTGAAAAAGGAGAGTCAAGGACGGAGAAAGGCATAGATACATATCCACCGCAGAGAAAGGGGCATACACGGTGCTAAAAATAAAGAAAAATTCTTTTAAACACCAGCAGGGGGCTGGGCTGAATATTAGAAAGCACCCGAGGAGATTTGGAAAGAACTTAGAATGAAGGGAGAGGAAGCAAAAATCGGAGAGAATACACAGCGGGGTGCATGAGGGATTCATTAGGAACAATACCTTGAGAAACTATCTGAGGGCAGGCGGCACAATACCAATGCTTATACCCACTCCACATGGGACAAATAAACCGTGTTTTAGCGTGCAGGAGGTGATGATTGCCACGCATAGAATGTCAACAACAAAGCACGGACCTCCGGGTTGGCAGTAGAACTCTTTGAAATGTGTAGAACCACGGCAATTGGGAAAGGTATTGCTTGGGATATTTAATGGCGTAATCCCACCGGGGGTTCTTAGGACGGATGGACATACAACAGAGTGATTGCATAAGGGAGGGCGGGGAAGATCCACAGGAACTATAGGGGCGATAATGGTGAGTATATCTTGTAAGTGGTTTAGGAAAAGTCTGGACAATAAGCTGAAACTCTGGGCAGAAACAACAAAATTAAGAGCACAAGAGCAGGCAGGCTTTAGAGCAGAACACTCAACCATAGACCATTTGGTAACACTTCGGATCTTAATAGAACAATGCAAAGCGCTCGGATCTTAATAGAACAATGCAAAGGGGAAAAAGGATAATATCTTTGCTGTAGACTTTAGAAAAAGCATTTGAATCTGAGTTCCTCGGAAAAGAACTGCTTTACAAAACCGCTAGTAGATATAGAGAGCCCCTGAAGACATGGTAGGATCGATAGTGCGGTTTTTCCAGAGGGTGTATGCAAAAATGGAGCAGAGCGGACAAAGCGATAGAGTGTCTTGTGACGGGGAGTTAAAGCGAGGGATGCCCTCTGTCCACAGGCACTGTTAGGTATATACATAGATGCTGCTGCCGAGGTTCATTCTGAGAACACCAAAAGGGGATCTTGATGTCCCAACAGGGGACACTAAGGTGCCTATCATGCTATATCGCGGCTTAAGCATGATGGCTACAAAGAGCAAGGGGATGCGCAGGTCACTAGGGCTACTAGAAGCATTTTGTGAGAAGACAGGGCTAACAGTAAATCTAGCAAAAACCAAAATAGTCACGTTCGGCACCAAAATTAGACACAGACCATTCAAATATATGGGGACAGAGTTGGAAGAATCGGCGGAATACAAGTACTTAGGTACCACCTGCAACAAGCTGGGCGGTGAGCGTCGATTCAAGCGACCATTGGGAGCTATTTTAGTATGAAAAATTTATGTAATAGAAGTAGAATAGTTGATTGGGAGATCAAGTGTTACCTATTTAGTACAATAGTTGCGTCAACACAGCTATATGGATTAGAGGCATGGGGACTCAGTACAATAGTTGCGTCAACACAGCTATATGGATTAGAGGCATGGGGACTCGGACTATCAGACAAGGAATGGGACAAGCAAGAAGGGACGAGCTCCTTGAACAGGAAGCGACCAATTTTTTATTGCAACCCTAATGGCAGTTTTCGTGCCTTTGGCCTGAGACTCTTCTCACGATGGAATGCCAGTTTGTGCCTGCCGCTGCTCACCAAGCTCTTGAAGAAATGGTGCAAACCGAGTTTCTCATTGATGCCACTCCGGTTATTGAACAGACCATGCATGATGCCCTTAATCAATGCCACAAATCAAGTTCGGCCCCACTCGCCAGGACGATGCAGGGGGACTTGACAACTTCCCTCCCCCAGAAACTATTCCTGCTTCTCTCTCCTCCGAGTGTTCTTTGGTGGGGAGGAGTGTTAGTCCCATGCCCCAAAGCACATGACTATTCCTATGGTACAGAAAAGAGCCAAAAGGCAAAGGGCAGGCATCCACGTCAGCAGCGAATGTCACACCAACCAAGAAGAAGCGACCACGCAACTCCACGGCCTAAGGAATCCACGGCATGACAACCTTCTGTGCTGCTCATCTTGGCAATAATGATTAATCATGGCCGGAATCACGGGATTAGGCGACTGAGGATCAGATCCTTTGCTATTTTAGGCTGAGTCATTGTACTATATATACCAGAGAATTAGACTTAAATCCATAGACAAGTTCGGCATTTAGTTGTCTCATCTCCTTACGGAGCTTTTTCGTGTACTCTCTTTAATTCAGAGGTACTTATTGTCTTATTTGTTTGTTG
Organism: Isoetes taiwanensis; assembly: GCA_021234155.1. Taxonomy (NCBI): domain Eukaryota; kingdom Viridiplantae; phylum Streptophyta; class Lycopodiopsida; order Isoetales; family Isoetaceae; genus Isoetes; species Isoetes taiwanensis. Next base: position 9,184,139 of record JAJEKV010000038.1, on the reverse strand, counting down.
CATCGTTTTCTCCTCTCTCCTTCGTTTGTATTGCAAAGCTTGCATGACAATCATCCCTTCTTGAGGAGTAGTCTGAAGGACACGAGGGTTCTCATAGAGAACTGTCCCCAAACACTCCCGAATCCGAACCCTAAACATGTATCTTATTTGTATCTTATGGCCAAACAACAACACTAGAAGTTAAAAATTTTAGCGCTTACTACAAAGCCCAAGAGAATTTTAGCACCTACCACAGAGAATCCTTTTATGAGTCTATACGATTACATAAAATAGCCAGATAATGTAGGCCATACAATCCAGATTGTTCTAATTCGAATCAAGCTCTTATTTGATTTTACTACATACTTCTTCTATTTTGCACACCTGTATTTATGTTTTCATTGTGGCTTCAAGTCCAAATCCTTTGGCTGTATCCAATTAATTAAGTAATTAAGAATAACTTAGAGCATGTTCAAAAGGCCTTCCTGGCTCTAGCACTTAGAGTAAAGTCCACGGTCCCGTATCAGCTACTTCTGTAAGAGACTGGTTTCTTGCCTCTACAGAGGGTTTCAAAAGCTAGTCAGCATGGGTGACAATCACCTCCCAAACCTCGTCTATACCATGGCCATGGGTCCACACCATCTCAAACCCTGCTAGAAGGAGAAGCAATCTAATTGGCTCTTCAGATGGAATGTGTAGGATCATAGATGCATACAGTTACAAACCGAGAAGGATAACAATCATCTAAAGCAATATCGTAGTGCATGCTTCCTTAGTTATTTTCATTGGGCCACATAAGCAAATAAGAAAAAAACGATTTTCTACTATTAAAAATAAGGCATGTCTCATTTAGATTTGGGAGGTTCGGTTCCTCCTTTTAAGGGGAATGGAGTCTTATTTTATGCCGGGGGATTTCCCCCCGTATAAAATAAGACAGTGTCACATATGTTAAATATCATTAAAATAAGACATGTCTTATTTTTTTATAGTTTTCCACCAGCCTTTTGATGGCGGCTTATTTTATGACACCATATAGTGGAAAAACAACTTCAACTTTATGTGTCGTATTTTTTGATCTGGAGTCATAAAGGGTGTCATATCTCAATGTGACATTCGTATTTTATGACTATAGTAGAAAATCACCCTGATTTACAAGCAATACGATGCCTTTTTCATAACGTTTAGATTAGGGCCTCTGTTTAAGAAACATATTTTCTTTAGTCATCTGCGATAGTCGGGGAGAAGAAGGAAAGTTTTGCTCGGATTATCACCAGTCTTTACAGAAGGACAAAGGGATCGAAAGAAAGCAAATATTTTTCATACAATATTTCTAAATTTGAACTGCATTGCACTGCAGGATTGAAGCATGCAGATACTGTAATCCGTTCTGCATGTAGTTTTTCTGGATTGAAGCATATTGTATTTATTTTACAGGTACCTTATACTTCTAACCTCAAATGGGGGACTTTTATATTTCGAATATGGGTCTGCTGCCCTCCAATCTTGTGCCAGATGGAATGAGAGCACCATGATAATTCATATGTCGATTTGTCTTATGGAGTTTAGGACAAAAGCAAGCTTAAAGATTTTGTTGTTTGCATTTCGATCGCTTCTAATTCACAGTTCAAGGTAAACAGAAGATTCAAAGTCCTTATTTATCTCTATTTTGTGGGACGTTCAAGGGCTTTGACCACCTACTTCTCTTTCTTCCTCTCTATTCTTCTTTTATGTCATAATTTAACTGTCTTGTTTTTCAGCTGAGCCTTTTTCTCTACAAATCTACAGATCAACGAACAAGAGCTGGATATTTGATTTGTCAGACTAAAGTTGAGTAAGGTAGATCTTTCTTTTTGAACGTAGCAAATGCAGTTGCATTTTTTGTTTTTAACTCTGCTTGGATTGCTTTGAGTAATCAATAAATGCTCCAACTTCTAGGTGGATTTTTTTCCTTGCAATGACATCATTTTTGGAGTGGATTTTTGAATGGAACAACGGGACAAGGGCTGCTCGAAGAAGGTATTCCTCTTTGACGTCACCACATATTTAAGTGTCTGTTGCATTTATTTTAATCATGTTTTTACATTGTATTGGAGGTTGAGTCCATGTTTCCACCTGCAAATTTTTATATTATCTATATTTTGTTTAGAAGCATTTATTAAAGTATTTAGAATTTCTGCTTTAGATCTGCCATTGCTCCCATTGCTTTCAAGTGTTTTTGTTCAGCAAGTAGCTATTAATTGTGCTTTGAATTTTGACCGTAGATTGTCACATGAAGTACTATCTATTTGTCTACATTCACTTGATGTCATCTCACTGCAAATTGGGTGGGTGAAAAAGGGAGACATTAGTCTAACTGCACATTGGAGAATCGACAAGCTATAAATCATCTTTTGATTGGCAATGAGGTTGTGTGCTATGTCTTTTCAGCATGCATAAGGTTAATTTTTGCTATCTAAAGTATTGTCAGCTTTTCATTTTTTTAATTTATTTTTTAGCACACCAGCCCTACCGGGCTTACAGCCTTTCCTTAAATTCTAACCTATCCACGTGTAATTTCCATATCATCAAAATCTGATGTGGTTTATTTTGCACCATCAGATCTCTAGACTTACAAATCTAAGGCCAGGGAAATTAGAAATTCGGTCAAAAATGGGCACGAAGATGGAAGGAGAAGCGGTCCCTTGCTTATCAATCCCGTGTATTTTTCCTCTTCCAAGCACGATCAATCAATCCTTCATCTTATTTCTTCTCTGATCCTTCGCATTGTTCTTGCCCTGTTTCTCCTGCACAACTGCTCTGCTTCGGCCCTGCCTTTCGGCTTTTGTTACCATTAGTAAGCTCCAATTTTCTGCTGCGGATTTGGATCAGTGCTTTTCTCCAAGATCGGCGGTCTTCTCGTCTTCTTGCAGGTTTTCTTGATTCATTTCTCATTTTATACTGTTTTAGAGCACCTGATTTGGTCATGGCAAGAAAAGTCCGTTTTTTTTAGCATGGCAGTGGATGCATTACAGAGATGCTGCCCATTACATTCTCCCCAGGTCTCAGAATCATGGCGGTCCATTAGAACGGCTGCTCTGGCATCTGTTCCTCAAACCATCTCTTTTTTTCCTTTTCGATCTCTTCGCTATTTTGCCCCCCTTTTTTTTTCCTTTTCGATCCCTTCGCCATGTTTTTAGCTGAAGGCGTAAAGAAAAAGAACAAAGTTCCTTCCCACTCCATTTTTTCGCACTATTTTCTTCAAGTTCGTCCCGTTGTTCCAATCCTTTTTTTTTATGTTGATAGAATTGTAGGACATTCTAGAGGCCGTGCCATGATCCTTCCTTTTAAAGCCCATGGTCAGGCGCATGATTTGTCGGAAGATTAAACATGGATTACAAGGTTTCCGGATTTATGCTCCTTTTGGGTGGTTTCATAATCTGTGATCTGGATCTGGATCTTGATCTTCTTCAAAATCTGTAGGATCTGCTCGAATCTGATACTGTCATTGCATCATAAGTTACAACAAAAAATTTCACCATTGATGCAGCAGAGTCATTGATCAATACAAATGCAAGAGTTCATGAATCGAAAGTGAAAGCAGAGGCATTATCAGCCGAATTAGAAGCAGGCAGCCTCATGAATGCAACATACCCAGGTAAGAAATGCACAAAAAACTCTCGTGCCACCACTTTGACACTTTGCCATTTTAAGCTGGTTGCTAACACTCTAACTTCAACCTTGTAACTTAGATTCTTTTTGTTTGGTCTAATCCAGATCCAATTTCAATGCTTCAACTCCTCAAGAACAAGCGAGTTGTCTTCTCACGTGGCTCCATAAATCGCTCTACGTGAATGCAAAATCGTGCGACTTGCAGCAATACATTTTTGCAGATATGTTTGCCTCTAACGGCAGAACCTTGTTGCCACAAACAGTATCTAGAGAGCAAATGCGGTTCTTATTCTTTAACTGGCTATGCATGTTAGAATGTGTTTAAAGACAATTCATCTATGCATGCATAATAACGCTTTTTCTTGGGATAGAGGAAAATAGAACAGAACAGATTAAGTAAGAAGCTTTACATAACATTTTGTTAGCTGTAAATTTTGCAGCCTTCATGCTTTCCATAAATGGAAGCTTTGACATTAGGAGCCTGTGCATTGAATGAATCTTATGAAACGTTGGAGCTTTTTGGAGACAGCGTGCTGAAACTGACTGCAAGTACATGTGTTTATCTTGAAAAACCTTCATTAGATTGTGATGGACTTGACATGTGTGTATATGAAATTGCATGCAATAAATCGCTCTACATGAATGCAAAATCGTGCAACTTGTAGCAATACATTTTCCAACAAGGTTCGTTTTACCTCTATGTACAAGACTCCTTTTGTAAATCCAATAGATTGGATATAAAACTGTCAAGAACATGATCTGGATATTTTGGATCCTGCTGGATATGTAGTGATCAGAACAGTTCATTCCAAGCATGAGATCCATCATGATCCTCCTGCTAGGATGGCATGTTGGGCTCTTTCTGTAATGACATTGCCTTATCCAATAAAGGCAACTTGATAATAGAATCAGTATCCATATTTTTTGTATAGTCCATGTACAGCTCAGCAATAGGAACTCTGCTCCAGCTTATTCTCCAAATTTGTTGATTGACAAACCCATGCAAGAAGATCACAGACATTGCAAAGGTAAAATCTTTGCTGTCATAATATTAATAAGGTCACCTTGGCATCATCAAAACATGTCATTGACAGGTTCCATAATATGTTATTAGATATGGTAGGTAACCTCATTTTGTTCCTATAAGCTATGCCACTGGGAAGCACCATGCAGGTGCTCAACAAGCTTTCCATCATGACATGCAATCAACAGGTCCTTGATCATGTGAAGAGGATTTCTCTTTAATGTGGATGCTTCGGCAAGTTTCTGTAAGATAAGGCATGATGTACATTGGTGTTTATATCCGATTTGTAATATATCTAGAGAGCAAATGCAGTTCTTATTCTTTAACTGGCTATGCATGTTAGGATGTGTTTAAAGACAATTCATCTATGCATGCATAATAACGTTTTTTCTTGGGATAGAGGAAAACAGAACAGATTAAGTAAGAAGCTTTACATAACATTTTGTTAGCCGTAAATTTTGCAGCCTTCATGCTTGCCATAAAGTACAAATAAAGCTCTTATCCTTCTTTTATATATGATCAAGTGCCAGTTGGGCTTGACTAAATCTATTATGTCTTCAAATTAATTTTTATCGATCTTTTTATATAGTTGGTGCCTCAAGCTTGGTTTAAAGCACTTGAATGGCATGGGAGAACAAAATAAAATGATTAATTATCCAATAATAACAAACCATCAATAAATAATGCGAAATCACAGCCAAGTAAAATTTCACAACTAAGGTTGGAATCACACTATGGCAGAGTCTAAATAAATATGTGGCATATTTAGGCGGGTGTTGAGCCCAGAAATGGTTCTACCATTAGTCGATGTCACACTATCATGTCAAAATATTTTATAAAGACTTACATGTCATCTGTCAGGAAGCAGCGAGGAAGCAGGGAGAACACCAACGATTTTGTATCAGGATCTAAAACACAATGGCACAAAGTCATCGCCATTGATAATTTTTCATGAAGCATCGATGATCTTCGATGCCAAACCTCATTAGATTTTGAAAGCGACGTAATTTTTTTATAATCGTCAGAAGCTCCAATTTAATCAATAAAAAAAATGTTTGAATCCGAATTGATGACCATTGGACCAACAAACTACCAAAAAATAGAACAATCATTGCCCAAAAAGGTGAACAGTGAAAATTCATGCTAGATTCAGGAAGCTTGATTACGGGGACATAGTTGGTGATGTGATGCCTACAGAAGCTTTTGTAGGCAATGTCGTTAGTCTAAAATACTCAGGGTGCCTGCGGACTGTATTTTAGCATCCTAAGTGTGATCGGGTGCCTGTCCTATAGTGTGATTTCGCCCTAAAGAAGCAAAATTTCACAACTAGAAAATGCTTAGCCACCAATCGCCACCAAAGCCAAAATAAAAATCTAAGAAGTCTTACCTTGCTAAAGCCCCCATCAAGACTTACGTAAACTCTACAAGTTGGTATGCATGAGTTGAATGATGTACTGCAAATGCATTGTTAAACCAAAATGCAAGGTAAAGAATCGAATCGTTCTTCCCAACTATACCCAAGAATGCATATGAGAACAACTCTTGTAGATATAATATACAATCTATATATAATGAAAACTCTTTACATTCTAAGAACCTATCAGATCAAGAGTATTAAGTAATCAAAAGGTCTTGCTAAATAGTAACATAGATCCCTCGATCTATGGCAAGGTCTATCCCTCAAGCCTTCTATCTGCTTACACCATGAACATGTAAGGACTTCATGAAGATTATGTGGAAGTTTGAGGTATCTAGAAATACCAAGTATCAACAATACTCAAATGGATATTGATTACAACCACGAGGATCATTCAGTCCTAGATGTCTCATCTCAGAGTCCCATTGTGCTATAATTCTAAAGTCCATTGTTAATACATAACTCTCAACAATATATCAAGACAATATTGTGCACATGAAATACTGGGATACCATGAATGCAATAGACTATACATGCACAAATCATGTCCACGAGTTCACCATGACATAATGAGATACCATGAAATAATCATGTGAATAACCATAAGCATGCAGCTCCCACTCTAGTTCCATGAATGCCACCTAGGCTGATTAGGCCCTACATTTGATAAGGATATGCCTCATATGTATACACCCTCTTAGCCTGCTTTCAGTGCTAGGGGACCACTTTCAATCCATGTAGCACGATAAAGCGCCTTCTCAGGAGTGGCTATGCCTATTTTCAAGAACAAGGACAGTCACGAGTCCAAGTCACCACAAATGAATTTCTGCCCTGTTGATTGAATTCTAGCTATTAGGTCAACCTTAGTGAAGGGCACCTAGCGCACGGTTGGTTAAGACCTCCAAATCATTTAGGATGATCAATCCAATGGAGAAACAGTTTTTTGAATGTACTTTTTGAATGTATTAAAAAAAGTGATAAGAAGAAGTGCACAAATTTTTATGCTTTTTGGAGTAGATCTGATTGGGCAAAAATCAAACCTCGTTATAGGCTCGCAGAACTAGAAAAACTCTTGATAGGCTTTTCACTCATCCTGACAGTTTTTTGGTACAATGGTTATATAAGTTAAGTGTGAGTAGCTGCATACTGGCGTACTACCCACTAAACACAAAAAACAAGATTGCATTTGAAACGGGAGCAAATCATTGAAACGGGAGCAAAAGGAATATTCCTTGAAGATTCCCTATTTTTCTGCAAAAAATGGCTAAAATGAGGTGTTAAAAAAAGGGGGGCATAAAAATGTATTTTGACCCCCCCAAAATCACCAAATTTTTTCTCCAAACAGAGAATTGACTATGTCAAAGTGACACTTTTTTTAGCAATTATAATTTACCTGAATTGTCTTTTTGGAGCAAACCTCTAATTTAAGAGAACACAAATTTTAACCAAAAATCAAAGTGTAGTTTACAGCTGAAATAGTAGTATTTTCAAAATTGAAGATAAAATCTTCATATTCACATTCAAAATTTACTTCTTTTTTCCTAAGACTCAGTTATGTGCAAAAGTGTGAGGAGTGATAAGAGAGGGATCCAAGACATCTTCATGCTCGTTTATGCCATCTTCATCAGTTTCACTTCTTTCACTGTCACTTGAGGAAGTGCTTGAGTTATCTTCCTCATCACTATCAACAGACGGTGAAGCATTCCCAACCTCTTCTTCATCTTCTTCTTCGTAGTTACAAGCCTTCTTAAGCAAGTTGATTGTTTTCTGGCGTAAACGATTGTCTGATTTCAATTTGAAATCATAGCACAGAATACTCACTTGTCGTAAGTCTAGCTCATCCCTGCATCCAACTTTCTTGGCCTTTTTGCCATTTCCTTGACTTCTCATTTCTAGCTCATACCTACCTTCAAAAGCCTTTTCTGAACGTGTAGCAAGCCAATGAATCTTGAGTTTTGTCACCAGGCCTTCCTCTTTGATTGTGTCAAGTACTTTGGCTATCCAAAAAGGTCTCCCCTTGTCATCCTCCTCAGTCGGAAGAGCAATCAACATACCTTTGGTAATTTCTGTGACATTACCTGTAGGCTCATTCCTGCGTCGATGTCCGAGGTACATGACCCGGTCCTCATCTTCCTGTACTGCAGCTGCTACTGCAGCAATGCTTTGACCTGCCTGGTCCTGTGGTTGGTGGAAAGCATTAGGCCACCTAAAAGGTTCTTGCAACTGCCTCAGAGCTAAGTTCTGAATCACAGTCTTTTGTTCTAGAAAGAAGCCTCTCCACCACATTTGATCTTCTTCAGTGAAGTACTTAAAACCCGTGGAAATTCCATTTTCAATGGATTTCAAGGAAGTGACTGGGGTACGTTTTTGCTGCTTTGACACTTTTGGATTTTTTAGAGGAAGCTGCTCAGCACGTTCCATGGAACTAGTGTCTGGAACAGATTTAAGGAAGCGCTATCAGAATCCACTCTTTAGTTGTAGTGTACTTCTTTCCCTGCAAAAGGCTCTCTCCATTCTTCAAGTAGAATTTGATGTGATGTTGAAACGTAATGTCATTTAGCTTGTTCATAGCTTGTTCTCTGTTTGCACATTGAGAGAAAACAAATTCCCTAAAGTCGGCTGTCTCCTTTAGAAACTCAACTACTGGCATGGGAGTGTAAGAGTCTTCAATGATACGAACCAAAGTGGGAAGACAAAAAGCTTTTTTCTTCCTCGAGCCTTACCAAAACCTGTTGAACATCTGATCTATTTGATCGTGTATATGCCCTACTAGTAAGAGTCCGAGCTTTATTTTTCTGAAAATCTCCAGCTCCACTAGCATGGCACAGTAAGCAAAGAGTGTTTAGTGTTGTCAAGTTGCGGAGTGAAAATCGGTGGTAGCTGCTTGTTGCTCACAAAGAACCTTGTTAAGAATTGTAATTGTGAGATTTGGATCACCATACAAATTAGGATATGTTAAAAAGACTTTGCACTTTAGACTCCCATTGAAGACCATGGCCCCTACGAGGTGGACCTTGACAAAGCATTCTTTTGGCACATCTTTTGGAATGTTCAAGAAATGAGGTTCTCTCAGCTGCTTGTTGGTCACGGTGTTTAGCAAGCTTCACGTTGCACAATGCATTGAAGGAAGCAGGTCAAAACAATTACATGATGCAAGCATGAGAATGAAGAACTTGAACTTACTTTTTCGAGCTCTGTCCTTGCGGTTTCATTTTTTATTCTTCGGTTACGCACCGCGTTGAGCACACAGACATTCTGTATCTTCGAGGAATTTTTACAAGGCTAAATTCAGTTTTCCACAATCTAGTGAAATGTGAATAAGAGATATGCTGAGACTACATGTCTTTTTGTATTCTTTGAAAACATCTTTTTGTGATGTTATCATCCAAGTGATACATATTCTTTGTTTGGCAATTTTTCACACGCACGTCTCTCGAGTATTTCTCCATCCATGCCACAAACGACTAGGGCATGCATTGTTACAATTCTTTCGGGCCCCACGGTGGTCATCAATGCTAGGGTTTTGTCTAATCTTTTATGTATTCGAGACGTTAGGAGGAACCCGAGGCGATTACCTGCGACCATGAAGCATTTTGACACACTTCTTGCGATTGATATAGTGCAAGAAGTTGTGCTCTCTGTCTTACATGATAAGCCAAGTTACGTTCTGAAATTGTCATAGAAGCTGTAATGGTCTCTAATTGCGCAGTTTAGCCATCTTAATTTGCTAATGCATCCCAATGAGCGACATGTAGTTAGAATTTTTCTTATTTTCTTTCGTCCATCGGATTTCTTCTTCTTCCCGGAAGAACATGCTCTCAAGCTGAAATCTACTTTGAATTTCTTTGAAGATTGGTTAGAGAACATGTAATCTCGTTGTTCCTTGTCAGGGTCTTCATCCTCTGATGAGAGTTCCACTCTAGGAGTGACCTCCTCTTCCCTTAGTGGTGTGTTCCTGGAGGAAAATAAACCACGTGACACGATGCTGGAAAAATTGAGGAGGGGCGGTGTTAAATGTAGGTGATGGGCCGTAGGATGTTGTTGCTTGATTGTGTTGACTAGGTGTCTTGTCAAACATTTCTCTTATTGCTGTTTGAAATTCTGCAAACCCATGTGTCACAACATTTGTGGGAGGAGGTGGGGACCCTACAACATCGTCTTCATTTGTGCACAAGTCATGGTGAGAAAAGTGATGGAGAATTTCACATTCTTGTCGGCGTGTTGCAGACATTGTACTTGTTCCTGTTAGAGGAGAAGCTACAAATAGTGGGGGCACGTCTATTGTGCTGCAGCATCTGCAGCTTCTGGTGATGGTACAAAGGGAGGTGGTAGCCTACTGTGTACAGGTGGAGATGGAACGAAGGGAGGAGGCAACCTACTCTTGAAAGGGCTCGGGGAGGGTTGGAAAGGTGGTGGCAGTCTACTATGTGATGGAGTTGGAGAATCGTCAAGGAGTAACAAGGATGTTGTAGAGGCAAGAGATGAGGAAGCCTGGGCAACAGGCAAAAACACATGCTCATCGGGTGTTTCCTCTGAAGTAGAGGAACTCGGTGCAACAAAAGGTGGTGGAAGTCTATTCTGGATGCGATTAACCATCTTCAATAACTTCAACTAGTAGAGATACGGAAGCAACTTTTGCAAGTTTGCTATTCGAGAATACGAAGTGTCAAGCCAAGGAGAAGTCTGCTATTCCGGAATACATGTTAGCACACATTTTGAACCAAACGTATTCCTAAGATACATAGAAATGGACATAATGTGCGAAGGAGACCTTTCAAAAGATTTTTGGCTCGGTGTGTATTCCGGTTTTGAAGCTTGACCGGCTCGATCTAGTGCCCGAATATATACGCAATGCTTTATTCGTTTTACATAACCGCCAGCGGCATGGGCCGTGGCGGTAAAAGTACAATGTCTTGGCATATTTTAGAAATGTTGTTTAGGTAGAGGTCGAAGTGTATTCCCCGCCTTGACGGCCTCTACCTAAACAACATTTCTAAAATATGCCGCGACATTGTACTTACCGCTATCACCCATGCCGCGTCTAAAGCATTGTCGTATATTCGGCTCATCGCCAGATCGATGGGCGAGCTTTCATACTGAATTCCTTATCTGTTTTGTATTCCGAAATAAGTAATGTGCTTAATAATTTCTGTTTGTTAGCCAAAAGAACGTCATTGCATGCCAAACATGCTTGATGGAGCAGTTAAACGTGGAAACCTGGGAAAAGTGTAAGGAGTCGTACCTGCTGGCCGCAACTGGAGCGCATTGTACAATCGCGCCTAATTTTTGAAGGATGGGTATAATATTAGCCGCCATTTGGATTTTCGTTTGTTTCAACCGTTTGTACACAACTTAACTTCATTGCAAAAGCGTAACAAAAAGAAAAACAAAGACCTACCTGAAGGTCTCATGCACCTTCTAAAGCTTGCTCGTGAGGAAAGGACCTTGGCTGACAGAAGGCAGTTGTCGATTGAAACGTCCGAGTTTGAAAAGTTTACATTGTTCGATCCACTGACAATTTGTTTCTGTTGTTCAAGGTGATCGCACTAAGTTGGTGGGAAGCATTAAGCCCTGAAATTTTACCCTCGATCATTCTGATATACCGATACGGGTTTAAGATCAAGGGCCGGCGGTTATGACGACCTACCATTTAGGAACTCGAAGTTCAATGCTTTTATTGATGGTCTAAAACAAATTACAACGGCTAAGCATTGGAGGTGGGTGGTGTTCCACTCTAGCATGCAAGCGGGAATGGTGGAAGCGAGCTTCAAGAATCATTTTGGATCCCCTCCAAGCTGCGCTATGAGAATTTGGTGCGGTGAGAACTTATTCTCGAATACTTCGCATTCCTTTGCTATTCTGGAATAGTAAACTTATTTATCAATTGCTAGATTGCTAACTACACTTCTCTCCCAAAGGTACAAAACCAACATAAATTATCATCTTTGAGGCCCTAGATTGTTAAGCAAAGTGGAATATCTTCATGTGGCCCTCTTTGGAGCTTGGCAAGAAGAGAACAATGGAGCACTTCAACACGCCCGGATGCTCGATTTTTCTAATGTGTTAGAGTTTCCAGCCGTGTTGCGGAAAAAGACCCAAGTCTTGTGAGGTAGAATTGTCAATCACTATCGAAAACCCCAGAAATTAATCAACCAAATTTATTGACATGTTTTTCACGTCAAGGAGATTTGGATACTTGATGCTTTCCGGCTCAGTACAACCATTGCTGCGCGCTTAAAAAGGCTAAAACCGTGGCGCAAAGGATATAGACAAGAAGGCCGTGAATTTTATTAAGATGAGATTGGATGCACTACCTAGCTTACCAGACGAGAATCAAGAGCTAGGTGCCAAATCCTCATCTGATTTTGCCAAAATGACATCGTCCGAAATACAGCCTCCATTTACTAGCTCCACAGAGGATGAGGTCACTTTTGCAGAGCTGAAGGAAGTGGCTCTAGTAGTGGAAACAGAAGACAACACTACCAAGGAAAAAGTTAAATCACCTCAGCAAGAGAAGCCTGTTAAGGAAGACATTGCAACTACAAGCACACACCATGAGGAGGACTACGAAGTTGATCTTTGACTCATTGTGAGAAATATTTTGCATATTGGTATCTTCTGAAACTGATACTGAAATATTTATTCATTATTAATATTATTGATTCCCATCAATTTTCTTATTTTCTTAGTCTTGCTTGTCTACACTACACAATCAACTGTAAATTTGGCCATTTTCCACTAACAGCTGACAGACTATTCTAGTGTTAAAATTAATTTTGCCTTCAAAACTAATGTATTTAAAATTTCTAATTAATGTACTATTATTAATTCATTTAAACTAAGATGTTTTTGTTGTCTTCATTTCATGGATTGCATAGTCAGCTGTAAATTTTGCTCTTTTTGGCTATGATATTTCATCAAATAAAAATGTACACTTGCTGAGAGGTTAAAAAGCAAGAAAAAAAAATTAACCTCGTAAAATCCTTTGACTCGGTCAAAAAGTTCATTTCTGGGAGGATGCCATGTTTTTTTGAGGGAATCTTTGAAACGGGAGTTGTGCAACACTCCCGTTTCAAATGCAACCTTGTTAAAAGAAAATAAGGGTTATTCCAGTGATATGGTCCTGGAGCCCCGATAAAAACAAAGAAGATAACTTGTTGGTTAATGTAACATGGTGAAGGCTTATCACTGGGATACTTCGCCTTTTCAAGTTTTCAGGGGAAATCCAAGTGCTAAGCCTTCATGAAGGATCTTCCACATAGGCTTGGTTTGACTCATGTAATGTCAATCGCTAGATGAGCCCAAAAACAAATCTAAATACAGCCAAAGAAGAATGCAAACCAAGGAAGCTACTGCAAAGAATGATAATCTACACATACAAAAATAGCACCCACATATAAAAAAGCAAAAACAAAGACCAACATGAAGGGCTATGCTGGGCTGGTTGCACGTGCCACGCAACAAACATAAACATAACATAAACAATAATGGTATATGAACTTTAAATATAAAACATTAGAGGGAGGGAGATTGGGTTCAAAGAATGATGGATTGAAATTGTTGACAGGAAGTAAGCGCCGAATGAGAAACCAATGCCAAACCCTTCAATAAATAGTGAACTCCAAAACGAACTAGAGGCCCATGTTTGCAAAAATAATGTTGCTCACCCATCTTGAGAATCTTGATCTAATGGCTTGGATCAATGAAATTTTTGTTCTGGGCTCGCAGAAAAAGAGATTGATCCATAAAGAGATCAACAAGGGTGAGATAGAAAAGCTGAGGAACAAGAAAAGGAGCTCCAATAAGAGTTAATCCATGCAAGAAGAAGCCCTTCTCCTGCATGGGTCCAAACAATGATGGAATGAAACTGCTAAGAGGAAGAAGTGTCGAATGAGAAACCAATGCCAAACCCTTCAACAAATAGTAAACTCTTAAACAAACTGGAGGCCCACACCTGTCAATGAACCAGAAGCTTACATTTGTTAAGCAATATTGTTCATCCAACCTGAGAATCTCAATCCGGGTGGCTCAAATTGATGGAATCAAAATGGGATCAAATAAAAGTCAATGGGCAGTCAACGAGAAAAGAGTGATCAGAATAATGGATATGGGCTGAAGATTCCCCGTTATTATTAAGGTTATGCTTAAAGCATGACAAAATTTATTGGATCTTCTTAGCATGACATGATGTAAGTTGGGTTAATGTTACATGCAGAAAAAATGGATCTCTATCTAGAGAAATTTATTCAATTCCATATGGCTGCTATGACATTTTTCACATTATGCTAATGTCGATGAATTATTTGGCAAGGTAAGCCTAACTGCTGGTTGGCATGTGAAATGACATATGGTATTTGGGCATCTTTTGTATACTCAATGCTTTATACATAGATTTGTATTTTGAGCTTAAGCCATTTAAAAGTAAGTGGCGAGTTGCACTATTTGCAATATGGCTATATGGTGATATAGACCAAGTTGCTCAGAAATAACATTCAAATTTGCTCTGGAATTCTCTTTGGGTATTGTCTTTGGGCCGAGAATATCCAGCTCTAGAGCTCACAATCAATGAGAGATTTTTTGAGACAGGCTAGACCTCCTAAATTTACCCCAAAGCCGTAAATGCATTTGGCTTCTGAAAAAGCAGGGTAGAGCCAATTTCAACCTGCATTCTTGAAGATTTGTGGCCTAGGCAAGTGGCTGAGGTACTATCCATGCTTTGAAAAGATGGAGTTAAACCTAGCGGATCTTTAAGCTACTTAAGGAATACCGGTTACATGGTAACAATTGAATCGTTTATGCTTCTTATTTGCAAGCAAGAGGAAATGCTCTCAATCACAGTACTCTGATACAATGATATGTGACCTTTAAGAAGCAAATGACGCATACTCAGGTCTGAAAATATATATTTTCTTCACTGCTTTTGATATTTTATTTAGCATGGCCTCTAGCCAGTGAAGTCAAAATGACAGTAAAAGGGAGTTTGCTGCAGTGCCACCACGGGGTAAGCAAAGTCATCATGCTATAATGAAATAGACATGGCTTTTTCTGCAGCTTCAGTCGTGCTACTATGCAGCTTAATTTGTTGAATTTGTTGAAATTTCTATTAGCATTTAATGGATAGATAGATCAGCTAAAATATCAGGTAATTTTATAAAATATGAGTGCCCACATACTACAGCATATAGGTCAACATTCAAGGTACTGGTTTATTACGGGAAAATTCCAACGCCCTTCAATTATTTTGTCCATGTTACAGGCTTTTGGAAATAACAATGTCTGGTTTATTATGGGAAAATTTTGTTGCCCTTCAATTATTCTGCCCATGTTGCAGACTTTTGAAAATAACAGTGTCTCATTTCTTAAGTAACATGTCCATTGAATTTATTGCAGGGAATTGATATATTGAATATTACAAGTTCTCTGCAGCCAAGGCAGTAACAATTATTCAGTGCTTTAATGCCGCCTTCTCTATTCATTGAACAAAATATTAATGTTGATGTATACACATAATTTCAGCTATAGTTATCTACTTCGGCAATTAAAAGCTGGCCAGTGTTGCGGCTTAAATTTGGAATTGCTTACAGCTTCATCTTATGTTCCATACAATTGTATTCAAATATTGATGGGGCCCACACATCTGTCAAACCGAAAGCTTAACAATGCAAATTTTAAGACATTAGCACAATGTTTGCAACATGCCATTATTAAAGGTTCTATCCGTATTAGTACAGTGATGGCAACATGCCTTTGATCCCTTCGAGACACAAAAGCTCTTAGGTGTATTAGAGTGCCCGCAAACACTAGATAGGGAGAAACACTAAAGATAAGTTCACCATGGACAAGTAAGCGATAAATCACAAAATGAAAAAGGTAGATATGCTAAAGAATAAAAGCCATCCGAAGGTATGAAACAACCTTTAGCTCTTCAAATATGGGAGGTATCCCCTCCTCTTCAATAAAAAGAAAGGAAAAAAGAAATCCTATATGTTTTGAGCCATAATTTTTATTAAGTCAATGGTTTAATTCATACAACCATACATGTGGTAATACACACTTAAAAGAGAAAAATAAAAGAACTCTCAACTATTGAGATCCAAGAAAGGATAATAGAGGTAAATAAAAGAACAATCAACTATTGAGATCTGGGAAAGGATTAAAATTGTCATAGTGCATATGGCAAACATCCTCAAATAGCAAAATCCCAGCAAAATACAGAGGCGGTGGAGGAATCGAACCTCCAGACACTCTACACATTCCACAAAACAAAAATCGAAAAACATGCAGAGATATTATACAAAACACTTCTGATAGATGAGAACAATGTGGAGATACAATGCGTCATTAAGCTCTTGAAAATTCCAAGAGCATAAGCATAAAGGATTTTGTTAAGCTACTCTAAACCTAAACAACATCATTTACACGTTCTTAAATTATGCCAGCAACGTTGGGCACCATCAATAATAATAATAATAATAATAATAATAATAATTTATAAGCCAGCTCCGCAGCTAGGAAGCACTAAATTAAGTTGTGGGGCAGAGGACCGCCATGTCCTCAGGATGTCCTCTGCCATATCCTCCCCTTATTCTCCGCTTCCATCGGGATTATTTGGGGGATTACTGTGTTTAGGGTGGGGATAGTCACGAGAAAATAGCATCTCTGTCTGCAAACCAACACCAACAATTAATACTCCGATCTGTGCACAATCAAAGCGAATAAAAAAGTACATGTGACATTTTGTGAGCAGAAAGACCTTTCCTTCCACCCAACAACGCCCTGTATTCCAACAATATCCTGTATTCTTTTGCTTCTGCTTCACCTGCATACAAAATCTAGTTAGGTAATTTCTGTTTTGCAATCGAATTTCACTTTTATTGGTAACATACCGAAACAAGTTATAGATATAAGAAGAATAAGCAGTAGAACAACTTTGGTTTCTGCCATGGCTACTTTTCTTTAGTGTATTCTAGGAAGCTTATTTGAAACATTGAAGCCTCACATTTTTTATTCATGGATTTCTTAGGACGTCACTATATCTATTAGTTTCTACGAAAATCTTACATTCACTTTTGACCTGACTTGCTTTCTGACGGACTCTCTCTGGTCTTTGCACGCTTAAAGAAGAATTGTAAGCACTGGTACAAGTTGAATGAGAAAGCATTGAAGCTTCACATTTCTTAGTCTTACTCTGGGATTTATTAGCACGTCGCTGTATTCATCAATATGAAAGAAAGCTTCCATTCATTAGACTTGACTTTCTTCTTTTCCATCTCTTCCTGGCCCGCACGCTTATGTTGGGTTCACACGGAAGATAAATTCTGGGCTAGCTGAGTCCGCGCTGACTAATTGATCAGCAATGCAATCGCATGACATGCACAAATAACAGCATTTTACTCACAGCTTTTACAGCTTGGAGTATGCTGGCTCAGCGGCTGCTTTCAGTGGGCTCAGCTGTGGAAATTTGCCCGCCCGCGTAGCGGACTGTTTATATTCAAATGTCTACGTTTTTTGTGGAACAAGGTTTATGGATGGAAATTTTAAAATTCCGGCAGCATCTTTAGCATCATTTGATACATTGTATCATTGTTTGTGTTCATCTATATGATGGATATTTAGTGCTATGATGGAAAGTGCATTCTGCTCCCATCTCCAACCCCCTGGTGACTCATATCATTGTTTCTAAGTCTGAAAGTTGACTAAAGTTGTAGTGCTCTAAAGAATTGTATGGACAAGTTAATTTACATAAAGTTGTAGTACTCTAAAGAATTGTGTGGACAACTTAATTTACATAATGCATTCCAGAATGACGCCAAGGATGCATTCTAGAATGAACTCCAGAATATAGTCCAGAATTTTAATAAAGATTATTTAACAAGTAATTAACATTGAGAAATTTACAGTGATTCAAAGGATTTAAAAGACTAAAAAGTTCGGATTTCCATTTACACTTCAAAGCTTCACATTTGCAAGTTCATCCAAGTTCTCAAAATACTTGATGAAACATTCAGATTCACACTGAAAACAAAGCAAAAATAAAAAGCACAGCAGAACTAAAGTCATTTCATTATCTTCTGACAAGCTCCCCAGGTCGAAGCTTTTGATCTTGATCATCTATAATATTTTGCTTTAGCTTATGTCATAGCGGACTGGAATGGCACATAAACTCTGAACAAAGTAAGGCCAAAGCACAAAAGGCAAGAACCAAGCCATTATTACAACCTTTCAAAGACAAGAACCTTGAAAAACCTGATAAAAGGAAGAAAGAATGTTAGAAACACAAAAACAGAAGAAAACATAATAAGAAAACAAAAAAATCACCTAAAACTGAAGTGCAAATGCCAAACTGGAAGGATCTTTCCTTCAAGCGCCTTTAAATCGGCCAAAATTATAAGGATCGTTACACTATTATGCTGCTTAAACAAATATACATGTCAGAAGCAAAAAACCAAACAATACTTTCGCACTAGAGCTGCTTCATGTCCTAGGCGCCTCAGAAAATGTCTTCAAGCACTCAGCCAAGGTCTTGAAACACTACATTGAAGCAGCGCCATAGGCATAGGTGCCACAGCCAGAGACGGCCGGACACGGAAGAAAAAAGGAAGGAAAATGTTACAAATAACTCTTTTATATGGTGACATGGCACCGATGACATGGCAGAATGCCAAGCTAAGCTATCTTTCCGTTATGCCAAAGTCCCCTTGGGCTTTTTTTTTGCCTGTCAAGGGGGTCTCCGCGCGGTTCCAGGCCAGAAAAAAGCCCAAGGGGACTTTTCCTTATACGTAAAAGCAACCTGCCTTGCATTCTGCTGGCTCGTCCAATCCTGTTGCGACGTGTGGCCTCGTTTCTTTCCCTGAATGCTGCAAGGTTCGACGGCAGCTCCAGATTTTCCCTCTGTTCTGCTTGTTCTTGAATTTACCTTACATTCTGGAGTGATTTACCTTGCGTTCTTGGATTTACCTTGCATTCCGGAGCCATTTACCTTGCATTCTTGAACTCTTACCTGTCATTCCGGAGCTGCTATCAGATTTTACTGCCCGCAGAATGCAAGGCAGGTTGCTTCCACGTTAAGGGAATGTCTCTCTGCTTGACATTCCCTTATACAAGAAAGTTAGAGCTGATCCCATGTAGGGCAGAAAGCTTGTACAGACATGCAAGAAAGTAAGAGCCGAATTTGTCTTGTATGCGGTGCTTATGTAGATAAGTAAAGAGCATATGCTTTCTTATTACCTCAGGATTAAGGAGGCATTTATCCAACGATCCAAGCAAGAAAATAAAGTAAAAAAACAGAATGTTATAGATGAATTTCCTGGAAAAGGAAGAAGGGGGAAAACTGCCACGTGGTGGCATGAGATAAAATGCCAGGGCAGAACAGCGCCTATCTGTTGTTTACATTAATTGAACCTATTTGGGCTGGAGGGCTAGGTATTCCCTAGAATAACATTGGCGCTTGCAGGTGGAACATTGATATTAAAGTGTGGAAAAGAAGTCTTAAAAAAAGATGTGATTTGGAGGGATTTAAAAGCCCCATAAGGATAGGATTTTTTTTTTCTCCTTTTATTTTCTATCCTATTTTATTAATGGCTGCAGAATTGCTTAGAAATTACAAAAAATCTAGAAATTGAGACTTCGTTTTATACTCTTTGAATCCTTAGGAATTCAGAGATATAAAAATTGAGAATCTACCCATATTAATTAATGGGTGGAATTGTTTATAGCACTTAAACGTTTAACCATTGGAAAGCAACTGTGAATCTCTTTTGGTGTGTTAAGATCAATTTTTTGTGATAGCAGTTGCTTGAAGCCTTTTTCGCAACAACTTGATATCTGTACTTGCCGCCCACCTTTACTAAACAACCCAAAGCATAAGCATTCTTATGCCAAGATTTGTTTCATCTCTCAAAATTCTAATATTATGAATTATTCAAATGCCTTCCTTTACATAATGCCAAGATTTGTCCCGTTTCTCAGAATTGCGATTTTTGTGAATTATTTCAATGCTTTCTTTTACATATGCCAAAAAAGATATTATTTTGATTGTTGGTAATAAGAACAAATTAGTTAGTCTCATAGCTTTCTATATATAAACCTAAAATACAAAAATTGTGCACATCAAGGCCATGACATTTCCACTTGATCTAAAGTCAGGATTTGCTCTTACTCTAACTTGAAGCATGTCTCCAAAACTTGGATAAGGCTCATAGATGTTTGTGAAGCATCTACAACATCCACAAGCTAATAGCATCTCGATTGATGCTGTAAGGTGAAAGGAGGATAAATGATGATACGATATGGAATTTTAACATCCATAGAAAGTCGTAGCTTATGGGACACTTTACAACACACCCAGACGTTCTGTCCTCACCACTATACTTGGTTGAAGTGGGTCCCTCACCAACTTACAACGCTACATATGGCCACTTTGACAACGAGGTGTTGAACTCGTGAGTATTGCGGTTTAAGATCTTACCACATGACGAAAAGGGTTAGTATCGTGCACGGATGTGATTTGATGATGTCACACTTCTTCAAAAGAACATATAAAAGAACTTCTTCGACATTTATTGGGCAAAAGAACTCACACTTCTTCAAAAAGTATAGAGAACTTTACACGATCTTGTCCCTTCATACTCTTCAAGAGAAGGAAGCAAAATGCTTTTTCCGAGCCCTCAAACACATATATTATTAGCATAAACAGAAAGTTTGTTATGTTTTACAATTACATCTTTTGCATTGTGGTAAACATGAAGCATATGCTAAACTACAAGTTTCCACAAATGGATAACTCAAGCCTGATATATGTCTAGTAGTTCCTGTTTCTTATGAATCCCATCGATCCGAGACATCGGATCGCCATTCTAGAATGGGACGAGCATGCATGTTTTGCATGCATGCGGGCGGCGCATGCCCATTCTAGTTGGGAGTTCACTATTTTAGGCGCGTTTCTGCATCAACATCTCATCGGCGCTTTCTCTTCTCTCAGCAGTACCTTATTCTCTTTGAACCCACCCTCCCCCCCTTCTTTGTTATTGTATTTTTATCGCGTGGCACGCGCGTAATAAGCCCCTCCACTCTGGGAGGTTTGTTTTGTCTTGTTGTTTTGGTGGTGATGTGCGGAGTACCCGGTTAGCGGCGGCATCTGTTTCGGACTTTTCCATTCGTGGGTTTTGGGGCGATTTTTATGCCTTCGTTTGTCAAAGCCCTTGCGAAGGCTTATCACTAGGGTTTTTCCTCGAAAACCCGAAAAGGGCGGGTTTTTAATCCGGTGATAAGCTTTGTTAGGTACACTAGCCCGATCTGTATTAGCATTGTATTTTGTTGGGGTCCAAATGATATAATTGGATTTTCCCTTTATTTTTTATGGGTAGTTCGCATGTGTGCGGCTACCCACTATCCACCATTGTAGAAAATCTGCTGAGATGAATGAGAAGCAAGTCTAAGTCGGGTGGTTTGTTGGTTTCATGCGAGTCCCATTCTAGAATTCCATTTTCATATTTGATACTAAAATTAACTAAGGGCATAAGGCTACATTGGATGAAGGGCGATGAGTCGAGAAAAACCAATGTACGTTTGGCCCATGTTACATTACCATTTTCATGCTAATGTTAACTCGGTTGGCTGCAGGTACGGGATTCTCCTCTCAATGTGTCTTATGCTCTCAAAGTTTGCTCTTGCTTGAAGGATGATGGATGCTATGAAGAGAAACCTGCCAAAGATCTGTTACTTGAAGTGTTTGTGCAACTCTAGATTTTTGACAAGATACACTCTGGTCTAATTGCATATTGTGAGATTTCTAGTTGTAAAATGGTGGTAAAAATATGTCAATGGCAAGCTTTAAGCATTTTTTCTAATTGGTTGCAAGAAGATTCATGTCTATGTTTTGAAGCACATAATGAGTGCATAAATTTCTAATAACAGCGCTTCCATGATGGCTTTTAATTAAGCTTCTAGTCCAAAATACTTAATATGATAACTATTTTCTATGTTCATATTCACTGAAAAGGAGAAGGAGATTTATGACATAATGAGCATTTATTGTACACATACAATATGATACGTAGACTGCTGAATATTAAGATTATAGAATCTAGAGGAGACATTAATCTTATTCGATATGCACGTGTCTTATCTAGTATGCTAAACTTGTGGATAAAACATTGTTTACACTTTAATGTAGTCTAGTTAAGAGAATGTCTTAACATTACCATGCAAAGACCAATTGGAGTAGTGCATAATGGTAGAATACATGCATACCATAGATGAGAAAAATGTCTTTATTTGATAGACTTGATACATAGTTGTGCGAGATAAGCATAAAAAAGGAAACCTGAGCAGGAGTATCCTGAGCAATGTCGCAGCAGCATTCGAAGGTTTGCACTGGGCTAGAAAAACAAGATAAAAGGTGGCCTACCTAAAGCTAGACTTTACCAAAGCTTATGACAGTATCAGATGGAGTTTTCTGCATAAAATGATGCTCAAGCTAGGTTGTGGAAAAATCTTTACAGAAGGGGTCATGAAACTTCTGCGATCTGCTCGAGCTCCAGTCCTATTCCAAGGTGAACCCTCCCCAATATTTGACATAAAAAGAGGCATCACGCAAGGGTGCCCCTTAGCCCCATTCCTCTTCAATATTGCAGCAGAAGCACTTTCACAATTATTTGTGCAAGCCTCGGCAGACGGTATGATTCAGGGACTAGAAATGTTAGATGGCTCTCAACAAATATGTAACCAATATGCAGACGACACATTTCTATTCATAGAGGAAGAGGAAGAAAACCTCGGCTATGCAGTAAATTACTAGCCTCCTTCTCAATAGCTTGGGATGTCTCATAAATTGGAATAAATGCACAACAATGATGGCCTTTGGAAGAACCACATCCCACATGCTTGACAATCCTACCATGGAAAATAATTCCAGAGGGTGAGCATTCCAACCTATTAGTGTTCGGTGGGCATCAATATATCGCTAACACACAAATATGGGACCTAAATACTACTAGGCCTCGTAAACACTTTAAATTGGTGGAAGGTGGCAAAGCTATCACTTGTAGGTCGGATTAAAGTGGCAAAACATGTGTTAAGCAATACTCATGTATACACGCCATCAATTTTACTAGCCCCCAAAGAGAAGGCACAAGAATTAGAAGGGCTAATCCGCAACTTTGTCCGGGAGGGAATGAAGAAGGGGCGTTGGTCAAAAATCACTTGGTGAAAATGCAAGAGAGATAAGGCGTAAGGAGGAATTGAATGGTCGATTGGCTATCATTCTGAGCAAAGTATTAATAGCTAAATTCATATGGAAGATCCTACGTAAAGAGGTGAAGTCTCCAGGTATGCACCTCATCAATCGGGCTCTTATTAGCGTCATGTAAGCATAGTAAGCCCTCCTCGTCAAAGTCTCCTCCCCATGGTCACTTTTTTTATCTTAAGCCATGTAGAGAAGCTTCTCCATTTACGAAGGGATTAATTTTTGGCTTAAAATCATATCGCTTGACATCAACAAATTCGGCGGAGACTTCCCCCTCCATGGTGGGTACCGGTGGTTCTACGCACAACAAACATGGCCCCTTAGGTATGGTGGTCGATGCAAGGATCGTAAAGAGGTGGAAAAAATTGTGGAATAGATTCTTGTGCTCAATGGTACAAGGGAGAGTAATTAGTCGGGTTGGGCAGAATTTCAAACGTTTTGCCTTAAAGGATGCGGACAAAATAATATGGGAATGTGTGGCCCAAAAGTATTTCCAAACACTAAAAAATCCACAGAGATCAAAATCCATGGGTTACGCACCACGATTTTGCCAAACAAGTTTGTGAAATCAAGTTCTGAGATGCTTGAGGACTAAGGTTTACTTCCAATACCAACAAATGGGAACTAATAATCACGGAGGAAAACCTTAAAAACATCCGAGAGATGCGTGGCGAGTATCTCCCCCTCGGATAAATGCTTTCCTCTGGCAAGTGATACACAGGGTTCCAAGGGTCAATCAACTAGTCTCAAAATGGGACAATAACGTCAGCCCTGTATGCCCCTTGTGCGAGGCCGAACAGGAATCCATAGAACATTGTCTGGTGGAATGTGAGAAGCTACAAGTAGTATGGGCATGGAGTCTGGATAGCTTTGAATACCCGTTAGGTACCAAGGAACTGTTGCTGGGAATCCTTCCCCTAGAATGGTGCTCCATGAAGAAGGTGGCCTTTCATATAGCTAGGGCCTGGACAATCTGGTCAATATGGAAAAGGAGAAACGCCTTGGTCTTCGATGAAAATCAAGAAGACATATCACCACAGCAGCTTCTACATATAGTACTTAAAAGGCTGAAAAAATTCAGGCTAGCCTTCGAGGGTGAAGAAGTCAAGGTCGAAATATGGGGAACCTACCTAAGCTTACACTAGGAAGTACAAGGGAATAGTGCAAGAAGGAGCCATGTAGCTATCCTCATCTCAGATTTGCAGATGAGTACACCCCTGCCAAGTGGCTTTGTACCATTCCTTTAAAGTAAATAAAGTCTATTTTTTATCTCTCAAAAAAAAAAAAAAAAAAAAAGAAACCTAAAGATATATGTTTCTAAGGGCAATTGGCATAACTATATAGCATCTTTGGCTTAAAACATCTCCTTGGGATTTTAAGGGAACATACTCTATTGCTGAAGCTGACTAATGTTTATTTGACGTGGATGGGGTACCATGCTAGAAGTGCTCATTCTAATAGTGGGAAGATAATACTGCCAAGGGATTGACCAAGGCAGATCTGTCTCATCTAGTTTTTACTAGGTCAGGCTGGGTTTTTTTTTTAGATACTTCTTCTCACTAGTGATAGCCTCTTTCTGATTGTTCCATTTGTGTCTATGAGCGTTTTACTCTTTGATGCATTTTTACATGCACTATATTGTTTGATTTCTTGATTTAACTATATTAGATTATGACTATAATGACAGTATGTGTGCATGAAGCTTTTGAAGTATTAGTGTGGCTATGTGCTAATAATGTCCTTGAGCATACTCAAGATTCCAGGAAAAACATAGACTCATGAGCATTTCAAATAGGGATCTGTATATTCTAAGATGTTGCAGATGCAAAATAAAACGTCCTATGAGGTACATTGTGTTCTGATTGAACAAATATATTTAAGAAGATTATGCTTTATGATGGCACTCGGCCTGATAAATTAAACAGCCAATTGGCTTTGTACCCCTAATTATGGAGCCATATCTTTTTATACCAGTGTTGCCGCATGCCCCATTGATGATTGTCATAAGCAGGGTTACTGCAGAAAGGAGATGTACAAAAGGAAAATGTTTGGCCAATAGGCCTGACACAATTCCCTTGCCAGTTGGTTATACACTATATACAACTAGGAAAATGTTGGGCCAGTAGGCCTGACAAGATTCCATTGCCAATTGGCTGCCAGTTGGTTGTACACTATCCATGTTTTGGAATCATGGATTTCCACTAGTTCACTATTTGACTGTCCACTTCCCTAGAATCAGGAATTTATATTTCAGATGGATTTGCAAGATCCAAGTGCTAGAAGCAAATTCCAATTAAAATACTGGATCAAGTAAATAACAGTCTACAATATCATAACACAATGTCATATAACGTACGATCATATAAGGTACAATCTAATTACCTTAAATTCATTTTAAACAGGTATGCTAATATGGGATGTGGCGTAACCCCTACTGTGGCAATGTGGGCTAGCCATCCCCATGTCTACAGTTAACCAAATTGGTGTTATGCCCATATCTCACGGTAGGTGGTAGGGTTTTTTTTTATTAAGGTTATGCTTAAAGCATGATAAAATTGATATTGGATCTTCTTAGCATGACATGATGTAAGTTGGGTTAATGTTACATGCAGAAAAAAAATGGATCTCTATCTAGAGAACTTTATTCAATTCCATGTGGCTTCTATGACATTTTTCACATTATGCTAATGCCGATTAATTATTTGGCAAGGTAAATCTAACTGCTGGTTGGCATGTGAAATGACATATGCTATTTGGGTGTCTTTTGTATACTCAATGCTTTATACATAGATTTGTAATTTGAGCTTAAGGCATTTGAAAGTAAGTGCGAGTTGCACTATTTGCCAATATGGCTATATAGTGATATAGACCAAGTTGCTCTGAAATATCACTTATATTTGCTTAAAATGGTATTTAAAGCATAAACAGGTCTACCTTTAAATTTGTCTTAATGGGCCAAGGACTAAAACTCTTTGGGAATTGTCTTTGGACCGAGAATATCCAGCTCTAGAGCTCACAATCAATGAGATATTTTTTGAAGCAGGCTAGGCCTCCTAAATTTATTCTAAATGGCAGTACTAATGTTCCAGAATATGCTATGCATCTTAGTGCACGTCTCGTGGATGAAGCCGTGAACGCATTTGGCTTCCAAAAAAGCAGGGTAGAGCCAATTTCGACCTGCATTCTTGAAGAATTGTGGCCTAGGCAAGTGGATCCGATAACCTGAGGTACTATCTGTGCTTCAAGAAAAGATGGAGTTAAACCTAGCAGATCTTTAATTTGCTTAGGGAATACCGGTTACATGGTAACAATTGAATCGTTTATGCTTCGGACTTACAAGCAAGAGGAAATGCTCTCAATCACAGTACTCTGATACAATGATATTTGACCTCTAAGAAGCAAGTGACCCATATTCAGGTCCGAAAATATATATTTTCTTCAATGCTTTTGGTATCCTATTTAGCAAGGCCTCTGGCCAATGAAGTCAAAATGACAGTATATATATGCGTGTTAATGCTTCCTGCGTAAGGTATTTGTTCTATTGGATATTATGGTTTGCTGATACATTACTTGAAGGGTAGTATCAGGTTATGTTTTACAGTTACATCTTAATGCATTGTGGTAAACATGAAGCATACATTAAACTACAAGTTTCTACAAATGGATAACTCAGATATATGTCTAGTAGTTCCTGTTCTTATGAATTCCATTTTCATCTTTGATACTAGAACTAACTAAGGGTATAAGGCTACATTGGATGAAGGGCGATGAGCCGAGAAAAACCAATGTACCTTTTGGCCCCTGTTACATTACCATTTTCATGCCAATGTTAACTTGGTTGGCTGCAGGTACGGGATTCTCCTCTCAATGTATCTTATGCTCTCAAAGTTTGCTCTTGCTTGAAGGATGATGGATGCTACGAAGAGAAACCTGCCAAAGATCTGCTACTTGAAGTGTTTGTGCAACTCTAGATTTTTGACAAGATACACTATGGTCTAATTGCATATTGTGAGATTTCTAGTTCTGAAATGGTGGTAAAAACACTTTGAAAGGTATTACTTTGTTCTAATGTCTATGGCAAGCTTTAAGCATTTTTGGGTTGCCCATAGGGGGGCAATCCCTTGTTTACGTGGGTTTTTGGCATATTTTTGGTATATGCAAGTATATACCTGGAATATCTAGCATTATAACAGGGGTTTTTTTTGTAATTTTATACGCTTTTTGCCATGGTTTTTCTATGATTTTAGTGCTGTATTCGTTGGGGCATACTAAAAAGTATTTCTAGAGTGCGTTCTTTTTGGAGCGTTGATCTAGATTAGGTTAAACAATCTACCGGTTGCTAGATTTTTTAAATTTGAAACAATGCATGAAACCATTTATGGCCTATGTTTTAGGATGTTTAGGGTTTTTAGGGTTTTCGACCTTTAGGGTTTTCGGCCAGTTAGGCTTTCACCGGATTTGGGTACAGAGGAGGCCGACTGCGGCCTTTGGGCTTTTGGGACGGCATCTGGAGCTACCAATTGGCAGAGGTTCATTCATGAAGTTTGCAAGGTTGCACGTCTGAGGAATTTTTTTGGGGCGAGAATGGTGCTTTTGTTGCAGCAAAACAGAGGAACTGGGAATTATTTTGTTGCCTAAAGGAACATGGCCGGATTGAATTCTGTAGCAGTTAAAGAATGGAGGGTTCGTATTTGGAATCAAAGTTCACATTTTGAAATTTTGTTTGTACTGATACTGCAGGTGTTGCATGGTAAACAATGATGGATTTTCCAGTTCCATTGTTTCAGTACTCGTAGCAACAATTCAAACAGGGTTTGCATGTGACATGTTCTGCCATCATGAGGGCAGATGTGGGTAGGGTAGATGCAAATTAATCAAAGAAGGAAGGGCAAATGCAGGCCAAATTGCAGGAGCCGGAAATAGAGCTCTATCTTATTCTGTCCATCGCAGATATCTTGTTTCTCTATTTTGTTCTTCCGCATTGCCATATCCAGAGGTCTTCTGCACAGGTGAGGGTGTCTTGTTTGATGGCATGTTCTTGGATGTGAGGAGCTTGATTCCTGCAGGAATGGCACATTCGGAGATGTGAATAGCTTGTTTTTATTTGCTATTAACTTCAACAATGATATTGAATGCAGGTTGTTGTACTTTTCGGGGCTTGAAAGTCTGCTTTTCTTCTATGGTTTCTTTGATGCTTCAAGCCCTTTTCATGATGTGTTCATGGCATTTTTGTCTGCGGCGAATTAATTAATGGACCAATGTAAGGCTCGATTATGGTATGAGTTCGTTAAATCAGATTGATATTGTAAGTCATTTTGTCATATCACACTTGTTGTAGGTACTTTAAAATAGGCATTGTCATAGTTGTTATTTGAAATCAAAGTTGACATTTTAAATTTTGTTTATACTGATACTGCAGGTGCTGAATGATAGACAATGATGGACACTATGCTTTTTTTCCGTTCTATAAAAGAAGACAGGGGCTTGTAAGGAGCTTTGTGGAAGGGGCCCTGATGCTTTAAAAAGGAGCTCTGCAACCATTACAACATTGGTATAGTGATGCCTCTGATTTAGCTTGCAAAGCATTTTGAACTAGCAGCATTGGAAGAGATTTATGGAGGGAGGAAAACTGAAGGGAAATTCCGACAATGTGGGAAGTTCACTTACGGTTGCATGTAGCATTTACAAACATGGTACAAAGCCATAATATATGAGGTTTGGGTTGGATCTGCTTCACTGCTGAACTAGTAAATCAACATAATTTTATCACTGCAATTGCTTTTGTTGTGTTCATTTCTCAACTTACATTGGCATTTCCTAGTGCATGAATAAGCCCAATTTCTTAATACATCAAGATAGGATATAGCATTGAAGGAAGATTGTTTCAAGTGGAGAGGATAATGTCTGCGTGATTCCATAGGCAATACACATAGATTGTTTTAAGTGTAGAGATTAATGGTTTGTGTGATCCCATATCTTGTGCTTTAAATCACAATAGACATGCCCAACATGTACACTTTCACAATATTGTTTTTTGACGCATGTGTTGTTAATATTAGGAACTTAAACTCTA
The DNA here is from genome assembly GCA_021234155.1 of Isoetes taiwanensis. Taxonomy (NCBI): domain Eukaryota; kingdom Viridiplantae; phylum Streptophyta; class Lycopodiopsida; order Isoetales; family Isoetaceae; genus Isoetes; species Isoetes taiwanensis. Next base: position 9,154,753 of record JAJEKV010000038.1, on the reverse strand, counting down.
TTTATGTTTCCGTTTGTTAGGGCCTGAAGGGCCCAAATTTTTTTTTTTTTAAGATAACAACTAACACATAACTACCATTATAACATTAATTAATATAAACCATTACATCTAACAATTTTAAATTAAAATCCCCCTGAAACCCCCTTTGGTTTGGGTGCATATTCACACAGGGGGTTACGTAGGGCAGCGAGAGCCCAATCCGACAAACCTTATAGTATTTTACAAACTTGAATATACAGTATACAAAAACTTGTACAGGCATACCCCATAAACGAGGATCACTATCTATGGTCCAGATCAAGGAATAAAGGGCAAATATGCCAATCTGACAGCTCTCGTTGCCTGGAGTAACCCCCGGTGTGAATATGCACTATGATGGAAACTGCTCAAAACTCCCCTATCACCGTAAAACCGTGGCCCGCCTCGTTGTTGAGTGGTCATTTGTGCAAACCTTCTAACCGCAAATTGAGCTTGCCATATCCACGCATGTTGAGAAACATGTTGAGCTTATGCGCATGGAACTCATTATATTCCTTACCCGGTGTTGAATTTCACTGTAAACAGTAGGTTCACATACCTTAGAAGCAGTATCGATCTTTTGGCAGAATGCTTTGAAGTTATTCACGGCTTTGTAATCCGCTGGCAATCCCAGGTTCACACTATTCTCGGCATCGAAGAATGGTTCTTTGCAGATCCGATGATATACAAAGCTGATGCTTCTCTATCATTTCGGCTATAGCCACATAAGTTGATTTATATCTGGTAATTAATGTGTTAAAATTTGCAGTGCTTTTCCGGCCTCATTATTCTTACCTATTTTTAATTTTCGGTCAACAAACAACGGCAGCAGATTTAGAAGGTTATTGAGCTTTTGGTGCAATGCTTCTAAATGATCCACATCTTTGTAATCCAGTGTCAACCACGAATTTACAGTCAGTATTCTCGGCATGGGATAATGGTTACTTGCAGATTCGGTGACTAACAAACCTGGTGTTTCTGGTTATCATCATATTGATTGGCTTCCAGAATTTGATTTACATCTTAATTGATGGATGAAATTTTTTTGTAATTTCCATAGATGAAAATTTTTAGTACTTTCCATGTAGTCCATGCTACTCTATGTATATGATAACATCTTTCACTATGGTTTGACTTGATGATATTCATGCTGCATTATGTAAAGCAGCATATGAATACATATAACATCATTGCTATCATATAGCATCATCGTATAGCATGTAACAGCCAAAATATTGTCACTTTCTTTTACGATGAAAGCTGAGAAATGCTCAGGCGGCTAGCAAGGTGTTCAGCTCAGAAGCTTGATTTCTGACATGAGTTTTTAACATAACCATGATGGTGTTTAGTAAAAGATATGGCCAAGATGATGGACATTAAAAAGAAGCAGTCTTAACAGAATTGTTGGCTTCTTTATTCGAGAGTTTGTGAGATACTTAAAAGGGATTGATTGGATGGGAAAGGTGCAGAGTTTAAGAAGCTGATTTAAGAAGCTGAAAGGAAGCCAGAATGCATTTTGGGATACGATTCTTGAACGAGATAAGAAAACAGAGAGCAAAGGGCACCAAAAGCAGAGATGACAAATTTTTGGATTTGTTTCTGTCACGCCAGGCATTCGTGATGGGTGAAAGCATGCTAGGGTGTACCATCTAAAGTACTTTTTAGGGAGTGCAAAACTACCCAGAAAAGTACCTAGCACTGGGTACTGGGAACTTGCATAAATGCTGCAATAAATAATAAGTTTGAGAGTTAATCCATTTATATTAGTCTCTAATAGTATTGTTATCCTCTAATACTATAGATTGACATGTTATTGACCTTCAATTCAAAAATTTTCAATTGATTTTAATGGAAAGAAAAAACAGAAAGTACCAGTTTTAAAAGTACCCAGTGTAGGTACTTTTGAGGGTTCCAAAAGTGGTACACCGTAGCATGCTTTTACCCTGATGAATATTAATTAAAGCAACTATGATGGTTGGAGAGGAGCGCACAACTGGATTGATGTAAACCAGCAAGATTTGTACAGGTAATATGGTTCTTGGTTTGTGATGCTCATTCCCGAGTTAGAGTTGATTTTCACCTTATTGTGAATTTGCCAATTTGAGACATTCTTTAAGGATTATGGCAAAAATTGGCACATGTTTTGCATTTTTTGTTGTCAGTCCGGATTGAAGGATATGTGGACAATTTTCCAATGACAAGGTGAGTGCAGAGAGATCTATACATCAACATCCTAGAAAATGCATCAAAGAGGGCCTGAAATTTCATACACAGATTGGACAAAATTTACCAGCTTAGGGGCCCAACCAAAACACATGAATCCACACTTATATTGTTGCTCATAATATCCGGCATCAGAGATGTTTCTTGTATGATATCTTAGCTGAAGTTTTGCATAAAATGCATCACAACAGAGAACAACAAATGTAGTGACCTTTAAATATGTAGCATAATAACAGGGGGTTTTTTTTTGTGTTTTTGTACGCTTTTCACAAAGGTTTGCCTAAGATTTCATGTTTCACAAAGGTCCAACATCCAAGGGCTCACAACAAAAGCCCTCTTTTTATTTTAGGGGCAGAGTTTTTTTTTTCTTTTTTTAATTTTACCCGTTTTTTTTTTTTTTTTGGCATGCAAAGTTTGAGTCACATATTTTAGAGTTTTATTTTGTTGTTTGAATGCACAGACTTGAATACAGGGCAATCTCAATTTTTCCGCCACAGTTCATTGCAGCTAGAAAACTTGCCTTGCCTCCTTTGTGCTTACACAGAAGCCAGCGCGCGAGCAGAGCTCATGGGTATGGCCAACGGTTTTTATGAGGGTTTTGTTGGAGCACTGTACCGTAGAAGAGTTGAGTCTGCAAGTATGGAAGTGACAAAGCGACGATCGAAAGAACTGCCGGTTAAGTAGTTTTCGAAAAACTTTTACGACCCAAAATCGGCAAAGATATTGGTCTTTCCTTCTACTTGCGGTGTATGTGTTGCTCTCGTTTTCCATCTAGTTTGAATTCGAGCAAAGTATTCATACAGCCTATGCCATAGCCTCTTCATTGGCATGAACCTTCTCATCCTTTTGTCTTTGTATATGAACCCTTTTGTAGGCATGTTAATGGAATCCCTTCCGCTAATAGAATTTCCTCCACTACCTTGCATTCTAGCCATGCCAAATCCTACACACCGCTCTCCATGCACATTATATTTTCATGTCCTTGTATAAAAAACAGTTTACATGCGGCATTAGGGAGGTCACTGTGGAAGAGAGGATATCAACATCCTTGTAGAAAAAGCCTCAAATTGAATGGTGGACATAAGCAGCAGTGTACCATGAGATCAGATGGGATCAGATGTTTGCATGACCAGTATTCTATAGAAAGTCCATGTGGAAACAAAAAGAACGTATCACGATTATATGGGCATTTGCAAGATCTCAAGCTTTGTTGAATACATGTAGCAAAGAATCAAAATTAGGCAAGTTGGAACAAAGTGGCACAAATATCTTTGAAATAAACCTTCCGAGCTTGCATCCAATGCATTCCAATGCTATCAGAGACGTATTGTTATTATGTACATTCACTTTGTGGCTTCAAAAATCGATCCACCAGTTTGGATCTGCTATAGAATCGTCTCTACCCCATGCTCTGCCAACACCGCAGTCAAATCCGCACCTCGAACCATGTCACCAAGCATGCGGTTGCCATCTCCTCAATGTTGAAACCCTAGTCTGAAGCATGCAGCTGCCATTTCGAATGTTGAAACCCTAGCAGCTGCCATGTCGAATGTTGAAACCTAATGCTGCCCTAATTCCAAAAGTTGGTAAAAAACATTGTTTCCTTATCTATTTTTGTTCAAAATCCTTCAACCTTGGAAAATTAAAATGGAACCCTTCCTCACAATATCTACCATATTACATATTCATATTATTACTCGTATTACTGTTGTTATTGCTTGGTTATTGTTAAAATTACTAGTTATTACCAAAGGGGATTATTAACGATTCTTTTTTTTTTTTAAATTGTAAATATTACATATTAGTTCAACATATTACAATGAGGCCTAAATGGCTTTTTAGGGGCCGAAGGGCCCAAAATTTTTTTTGTATAACAACTAATACATAAGTACCTTTAACATTAATTAACACAACCATTGGGTCCAACATATTTAAATTAAAATCCCCTTAAACCCCTTTGGTTTGGGTGCTTATTCACACCTGGGTGACGTAGGGCAGCGAGAGCTGTTATAATTATATTTCCCAGGTACAAAATCAACACCATATAGTATTTTGCTTCAAATCTTATAGTATGTTGCATATCTTCTTATACGGTATACCAATTTGTGTACTTGCATACCCCACAAACGAGGAACTTTACGTACGGTGTAGATTAAGGAATAAGGGTTGAATATGCCTATCCAACAGCTCTCGTTGCCCGGAGTCACCCCCCGTGTGAATAAGCACCCAAACCAAAGGGGGTTTAAATATGAAATATTCCAATTCCATTCTTGATATTGATGCTGATGGAAGTAGAGAGCAGCTCCATTTTGCTCTGCTCGGAGATGGTAATCTCCATTGAGCTCCATGCCAGGCTGCAGAACTTGGCCGCATACAAGCTTGTTTGCTGGGCATTGAAAACTGCTCCATACGGTGTGATTGGTACTGTTAAGAAGAAGCAAGGCTCCATATTCAGTAAGTCGTATTCTCTTTACTCCTTGATTAGATGTGTTAGTAGACCAGATAGTCAGATTTAACTCATTTGTAAGTACTAAATTCCCATCACTTTCAAGTTGCACAGTGGCATTGATGCCTACCGAGTCTTTATCTACCCATATAACATCTTCATACTCCAATCTATCCGTATCACAGGCCACTATGGACAGACTGCCTTGATCGCTGCCTTTATCCCCCAGGAATAACAAACGAAATAGGGTTGCTGTTGGGGTCTTCCAAAGCATCCATATGAGATTTACTGTGCAGGGGGTTCTTGGACTCAAGAATCGCCATTTGCTACCCTATTCTTGTTATATGTTTCGTATGCAGGCATGGTAAGATGCACAGCAGCAGGTAAATAAATGTTTTAGGTAACTAAATTTAATTCATTTTCGAGCGATGGCTAAGCTCTGCTCAGTTTGATCTAAATATACCCCCTGTTTATTGAAAAGATGAAGCTCTAGATGCCCTAATTTCTCTATTATGCACGATGTGTGACTGTGGAGCATCCTGGCTATGGATCCATCGTACGCTTTGCCCTAGGCTTGTAATCGATCATTCTTCTTGCTCCCGTGGATAGGCGGTTTAGGGTTTCGAATTTCTGTCTTCTCCGGAGAAGTCAGTTCTTATCAGAGAAGGCTCTAGTTTGATCATCTAGTGAGTCCGGTAGTCTAAGTTTGAGCTCTGACCGCTCTTCATTGTGCTTAGTTACTGTAATGAACACCCATGGTTTTCTGCACAAGGTATCTCAGCATGGGCCGTAGTGAAGAATCTCAACATGGGTATCACTTTCTTTTTGATATTTTCAGGGCTTTTTTTTATCGTTGAATTTCTCAAGTGGCTAATGTTTTCTTTTGTGCGCAATTTCCACGAGTATTTCATCATTCTTCTTTGCTTTCTATGGGGATGAAGCAACGGCTCTGTATATCCTTGCCTATCCGCTTCCTGTGTTCATGTCTTCCTTTGTCTATGCCATTTTGTTGATAATTCTTATAAAGTTGAATGTTGCTCTAATTTCGTTTGGAGAGGTCTTAAGTGATGCAATCTTGATAGTTTCTCTGATATTTTCTTGTGATCGTGGAGCTGGTAAACTGGCGCCATAACAAAGCTTTGCATTCAATACGAAATTTGAATTTGCTTTGCAACATCAACTTGCATTGCATTTCATGTTCTGGTACTGCTTGTCATAAAAAGGTTAGAAATGTTAGGCCTTCTATGTTTTGTCGTTCTTCTACAGCTTGAACCTATCCAGATAGTGGAACATACTAAGCAAGTGTATCGGCTGTCCAGTTGCTCCTATATGGATAATTCAGCTCTTTTCCCTATCAGAGGTCATTTTATGGATACTAATTTATGTCCCATTAGCTTGTTATAGCATGAGCTTGACATGATTATAGATATCATTACATTAATGTTCAATCGCACCAATTATAGGCACTATTCGTTCTATCACGGGCTCTGCGGGATCATCCTTCATCTGTTAAGCTATGGGTAGCTTATTTGAGCCTGTACACACAGAACTTTATCTGGACTGGATAAAGGATTTGATGCGAACTGCTTCAACCCATGGGGTAGAAAACACAAGAGCAAGTACTTTGAGCTTCCCTCAAATACTTGAAGGATTCTCGAGCTATGCATTTTTGGGTTTCTTGTGCTTATCTTGCTTATAATAATGCCTTCATAACATTGTTGAGAGATTTGGTTGCAAGCGTGGCTGCTTACTTTTGACTTGAAGTGGGATCATGAACCAATTCATTTGGATGTTGGTCCTATGAAGTTGTTGAATACTGCAACATCTGTGGGGACTCCTACTGCCTTCCTTTTGAGTCCCATCAACCTCGCATTGGAGTTTTATAGCTCAAGAGCAAACCAAGTCCTTACAAATAATTATGTTCAATCTTGTGCCGGTGGATGGACCACAACATGCTTTATCATTAGCCTCGCGATCTACTCACTTTGTATCCTATATATCCGAACGGGTGCTTGTTTTACGCTCAAATGAAATCTAGCCTTGGAGACTGTAAAGGTGGGCTAGACGTCTTTATGGCTACTGTATCTAAATGGCCAGATAGTATTCCAGGTATCCAACGGTTGTGGAACCAGTATGCCGGTTGTCTAGAAACTCAAGGGTCTTTCTATACGAAGCTCTGTTCACATTCCAGGCTAATACATGCATCACTAGTGTAGATTTTATTTGCATGCCACAGTGATCCATGCATGTATGATTTTCTTTTTGCCGTCTTTGGTTGATAAGCATCCCAGTTACAACCCCAAAATGTTGTTCTCTCTATGGCGGCATCGTGTATTCAACATCGTAACTATATATGTAGAGATTTTTTTGTTTTAACTTTGCTTCAATTTTGAGAGGGTTGTTGCCTGATAAGTATGCCAAGAATCGCATTGTCAACACTCTCCTTACCATTTTTCCGATAACACTGACTCCAATGAAGCCAATGATGTCTTACTAAAGCAAAGTTCTTTCACCATGTACATTGCAAACAAAACAAAGGAAAGAAGAATGTCCAAATTCCAATTCTTATACCCTTATTTCTTGCTCCCTTACAATACATAAGCGATCGAAAGAGATAAACCAGATGAAAAAAACAAATCAGCATTCAAGTTCGATCTTAAAGAAGAATAAGAATAAGAATAGATTTTTAGCGTCCACGGAGACCAATTGACCTATGGGACCCAAACCAAAAAGAGAGCAGCAAGCCTATTACTGACAGGATTAAAGGACAATCAAATAAAAAACATGAAAACGAATGCAAAAACAGAAACCATAAAAACACACTTTCGCGTCACCGAAGGGCAACCCCTCGTGCGCAGCACCTTGTTTCTAATTGGTTGCAAGAAGATTCATGTCTATGTTTTGAAGCACATAATGAGTGCATAAATTTCTGAAAACAACGTTTCCATGATGGCTTTTAATTAAGCCTTCTAGTCAAAAACACTTAATATGATAAGCTATTTTCTATGTTCATATTCACTGAAAAGGAGAAGGAGATTTATGACATAATAAGCATTTATTGTACATATACAATATGATACGTAGACTGCTAAATATTAAAATTATAGAATCTAGAGGAGACATTAATCTTATTAGACATGCACAAGTCTTATCTAGTATGCTAGACTTGCGGATAAAACATTGTTTACACTTTAATGCAGTCTAGTTGAGAGAATGTCTTAACATTACGATGCAAAGGCTAGTTGGAGCAGTGGCTAATGGTAGAATACATGCCTACCATAGATGAAAAAATGTCTTTATTTGATAGACTTGATACACAGTTATGCGAGATAAACAAAAAAAAGGAAACCTAAAGATATAATAGTGTTTATAAGGGCAATTGGTATAACTATATGGCATCTTTGGCTTAAAACATCTCCTTGGGATTTCAAGGGAACATACTCTACTGCTAAAGCTGATTAATGTTTATTTGATGTGGATGGGGTACCATGCTAGAAGTGCTCATTCTAGTAATGAGAAGATAATACTGCCAAGGGATTGACGAAGACAGATGTCTGGTCTAGTTTCTACTAGTTCGGGCTGGTTTCTTTTTCTTTTTTTTTTTAAATTTTAGCCAACTAGAAGAATGCTTGGAACCTGGCAAGAATAGAATAGAATAGACATTTAAGAATAATCAAATTTGGTATGTAGCAAATGGATATGAAGCAAATGAAGGCTTAAAAATGGATTTGAAGGCAAGATGAAAAATCATCATAAGATGATGAAAAAATAGATTAAGTGGCATAGAATTAAGGCATCATTCGCGCATTAACAAAGTTTTAGTGTTACCAAAGCTTGCAAATCTTGCAAACTTCAATTTGACTTGTACAAGCTGCTTAGGTGATGTTTCCTCTCAATCGTTTGTGAATGTGCTGCAACCTTAAATGTGACTCAGTGATGAATGATCCTGTAGAATGAAAACGCTTTAAATATTGCCTAATCTTGGCAACATGATGCCCGAAAGAAAATAATTGGCTGGTTTCCTCAGCAAATGTTTTTACTGGTATAGAAAAGAATGGCTAACATAGTAAGAAAATGATAAAATGGCAATGTAGCAGAAGTTATGATGGAGAAATTGGCCAACGAATGGTTGCAGATGAAGAAAATATGTCAAATGTAAGCAGATGGACCTGTAGATGGAAATATAAAACTTGTTACTATGAAAACAAGCTTCTGTATTTGATGGGGTATTGAATGGTGGCAATGATGAGGGGACGAGACATAAATGGCGGGTCAACTCATTGTCAAATGAATTTAGATGTTCAACATGATGAACATGTATATTAGTCCTATGACCAAAAACACATGGCATTTCTGAGATATGGGAAGGAGCAGCGTGACAAGCAGATAGCAGAATCCATTAAAATATCCTTCTTACCTTCCTTCCTTCCTTCCTCTTCAAAGTTGCCCAAGAACATGGAAGGACAAGGGACAACTCAGCGTGAGGATGTCACAACCCCTTTGGGCGTGAGTCCGCACTCCTTCAAGGTGTGATATCTCAAATCTCAAAAGTCATGACCTCAGATGCATGATCATTTTATTTTGATTGGCCATGACTTGCATTATGTCCATTTTGGTCAGTCGTGTCATGCAACCACGTCCTTATCTGCATGATCATATTCAAAGGACCTCCCAACCACTATAGTTAGGTTGATCGCCCAGATTCTTCAGCAGATATTCCAGGAGTCCGTTGTTGCTTCAACTACCAACAGTTTTTCCATTATGGGCCCAAGGCCAGTGTACTATATATACCATAAGATTAGACTTAGAAGCTAGATAAGACTTAAGAATTCTCCTGTTTCACATATTTTCATTCGATGAGATCCTTGTTGTTTTGGCTCATATAAACCAGGGATTCTCATTCTATCATTGATGTATCTCTTTATTTTCTTTTTCTTCTCCGTTTTCTTGATTCTTTTGCAAAATTCCGTATGACTCTATACTTCGGATTAGTCTCTTGTATTTAAGGGTCCTCACAAAGGGTTGGCTTGCAAGCTATCCAAACCCCAACCCAGACCCCAAACATTGTCGTCGCTGTAGAGTCTTAGCTTATTCTACTTCGGATCATCATATCTTACTGCAATTTCATTAAAAAGGATCTCCTTCAACAAGCTGCAATTCGACTTGAATACCAGCAACACAAGGATGCTGGCCGCAACTCATCTTTGGGTGATTAAGATATTGAAAGAGATCGCCCTCGCTCCCCCACCCAATTGGCACTTTTTACTCCTCATTCTTTCTCGTCCACAATCACCACTATGATTTTGCCCTGGTGGCTCTCAACCCCCTTCCCTTCTGACTCATGTTTCTCCTCATCAATGGCTTTAATACTTTCAAACTTTCAAACGTACCTACATCAATATTTTGCCCCTACAATCTCCACATCATTCTCAACTATTCCCTCCGCACCATGCCATGGACTATCCACATGTTTCCTTTGGTTCAATTCACGTTCAATGAACATCATCCTTCTCCATCAGTTTAGGATCCTATTAATGTCTATCATGTGGGAGAACTTCAACTCAATGAGATTGTTACTCCCGTGGTTGACAATCCAGAATATCAGCCACCTTCTCATCAAGCCCCATTTGGCAGAAATTTATTTTATCTTTGACTTCGCCTCCATAGCTGATCTCCACCCAAATATGCCAATCTACTCAAGGATCATCATTGTCATTGTCTTGCCATCAGGCATCCCAAGATTTATAAAAAAATAGGTTTCTTAGGGCATCTTTGTTATTGAAGACCTATGGGAAAATGGTAGGTAGTTGCCTTGGACTGCCATAAGAAGATTGATTTTTGGAACTTCTTCTGATAAGGCCATCTTTCTTCACATCAAGAGCATTATTCAAAATATTGTCCCTAAGTCTGCTTCTCCAGCTGTTCTAGATTGGAAAATAAATAGTAAAAGTTGTTACGTGGTGAAAAAAATCTATAATTTCCTCAACAAAAAAAGGGCTTCAAAATGGAACCTCTTTGTTGAAAATATACATAGATTATTCTCTTTGGAATTCCTATTGTGGATGTGGATTATGGGTAATCATAGTATTCCAAGTCTCTGCTCTCTTAATAAGAGGAATTCCACTATCCAGATAGAAACCACGGAGCATATTTTTCTCTATACCAAATTGGCTCCTTTTTGGCAATGGATTAACTCTGAATTCAATCTTACTCATGGGAATTCTATTCTGGACAACATTCAAAATGATGATCCTTTTAAAAGTACTATTATGTTTGTAGCTATATGGAATATATGGAAAAACATAAATAGGGTTTTATATGGCAGCAAGAACTTCTCTATTATTTAGATTAAATTGCACTTTATATTTAATATTGAATTATTGGCAACAACTCACAAGCAAGAAGTTGGTGACAACAGTATGGTATTTTTGAAGGTTCATTTCAATTATTTAAGCTGAACTTATTTCGAGCTGATCCTAATGCTAATTTCTTTTCTGATAGATTACCTGGAGTGTTGTAAAAGCAAAGGGATGGTAAACAAAACAATTACAATAATGAGATCTTTTTTCCAAAAGTATGAGCTTACTTTGGGAAAAAAACTGGAAGAAGTAGATTTGGAAGTTGCAGTCAAACTTAGCAGTGAAATCCAACTGCAAAAGAAATTTGTTGGGCAAGTTCAGTTTGTGAGAAGGTTTATCAAGTTAACTGTTTCTTCTACGTTCTGGTCAGATGACATAACAGGCTCACTATCGGGCAGTTTGAAAGAATAAGGGACCTATACTATGTCAATAAAGGGCTTGCAAATGCCTATGGCACCTTGATGATTTTATTTGCAAGGAATGATCTGATATTCGTAATTGAGAAGTGTGGTTGGACCAATGAAAACTTTGTTTCTCAATTGACTCTCCCTTCCTTACACTTTCTGGATAATACTTATGCCTTCCATTCCTCAACTTCTGATCCAAATTCTAATCCTCCCATATGAATCCATCTTTTTTTTCCTCCCTTGCTAGCCCCCTTTCCCATCATTTTTGTCTCTTGCTTGCTCCTGATCTTTCTGTGGTTCTTTGCTCTATCATGTATTAATGGCAGGTTTTCTGGTCAGTTCGAAAGACTCAGATTGGCATCTTCATACTGATCTCATATGGTGGCTTATGCGCTAATTTCTTTAATTGAGAAAGAGATCTTCTTCATGGAGTTTTTCCCCTACTTTTATTCTCTTTTCCATATAGTTTTTGTGAACATTGTGGAGTACATCTTAAATCTCTTTTTCTTTGTGGGAACTAAGACCATAATTTCTTGTACTTCTTCTCTCCCATTTTTTATATGTAGAATGGATATCTATGCTAAAGTTGTAGATATATCCAATTCATGGCTTGTAATGTATGAGAGACAATATGTAGCAATGGCATATACATTGAAGATGTATTGAAAATTGGTATCCACATTAGAGCAATCTCTAAATTGAATGCATTCACTTTGCAATGTTGCACCTTCCTTCTCAAAAACAGTTTGTCCTCTATAGACCATACACTATGGCATTGTAATCAAGCTCTGACCATCGCATGTTGACTAGCATGTCATTGTATTATTTGCGTTGATGGATTCACAGGATATTGCCAGCGCGTCGTGGCTAGCAACTTCTGCTACTAGCATTATTATTGGTATCCAGGATATTTACGGTCACTATCGATTAAAGAAACAACTTAGAGACTACCTAAAACTTGCAATAGCTAATCAGCTCATGGCAAAGACTGAGCAATATAATTAATTTGTTACAAAACGAGGCGCACCCTGGACTACCATAGTCGCTGATTCTATGGCCCAGACCGTATGTTGGAGCCTTTGAGCACCTCTCGTTTCACTTACAGTCATTTATGATTGGGGGCACCTATGATTTTGAAATGTGAAATATAGTTCGCCTAAGATTTTGATAGAATATTGAGCCTCTATACGGCTTCGCCTAAGGTTTTGGAATATGAAATACGGGGGCTCGAACTCCTACCAAAACAACTCAATGTCCTAATAAGACTACTTGTGTCAATATAACCAGCGAGCTAACATGATTATTTTTTTTATCTTAAATCTATATTTTTTCTAACAACACATTCAATTGTTTTAGGGATATGGTCTATAGTTTCAGGAATTGTTATTTTTACATTCATATAACAAATCCCCCTGGAACACCCCCTGTTATTATGCTACATATTAGCATAATCATCGTACTATGGATGAATTATGCATTAAATGATGTAAGTTGGAAAGCCTTCAAGACATTTCCAAGTTGATTTCTCGTGTTCCTTATGTTGCAAACATAAACATGACTAAGTTGAAGTAGGAAAAACAATGCATAGCTGAAGGAAAGCATATATAACCGAGGGATACACATTACATGAATATATACACTACATAAACATATACATGAAATGAATATACTTATACAAGAAAATTAATACGTCCTACGGCGCATTGTTTTAGTTTTAGCATGTTCTTACGGTGTAAGGCCCTGTAGTGCTCTAGATAACCAATGATTCTACTGAGATTCTCTTGTGATTCCTCTACATTCTTCAACATTCTATGTATTACATTTAGCATTCATGAAGATTCCCCTAGATTCTCTTAGAATTTTCTATTTTGATTAAGGTGCTTACCCATGAGCATTTAAAATCTTCCAAAATAATCTATTTTGGATCTGTGCAATATTTTTAAAACATTTTTTATTCCTAGACTGAGGCTTTGCCACTCAGCATCTAGAATATTTTTTTTTCAAGATTTATATTGTATACCTTTATTATGAAACATTTTAGAACATTCTATTGTCGCTTTTTGCAAAATCTTAAAAAAACTCTAAGATTTCATCAAGATTTTCTTAGATTCCCTTAGATATTATGAAGATTCCGTTAGACTTGTATATTTTCCTAGATTCTCTTACAATTTATGAGATTTCCTTATATTCCCTTTAATTCTCCTGGGTTCCCTTACATTCTAGAAATTTCTAGAACATTTTAGAACTTTCTGGAACAGTTTGAAACTTTCAAAACATCCTAGAATATTATAGTCTATTTTATCTTAATTAGAACATTACCCTTAAGTATATTTGAAACATAAATTATCTATAGAATTAATGCTTGGTCTAGTGGTTAGAGTGGGGGGTTTGGGGGGTCAAGGACCAGGGTTCGAATCCCCCCAATAACATAAAAAATTTTAAAAGCCTTTCCTTAAGGAAGAGCATTCAATATGAGCCTTAGGATCTTAGACTCGATCAACGATCAAGATCTCACCATATAAAAGCAATATGAGCCGTAGGATCTATTACATATAATTCCCAAAGCCACGTGGACCGTAGGATGTGTCCCCAAGCCACGTGAGCCGTTTGATCTCTCGGACCGGCGGTCGGGGATCGAATCAATCACTGACCGTAGGACCGCGGTACACATATTATATGTAAACTCCCAGGCCATCTGGGCCGTAGGATACGTCGGATAAGCGCGACAAACATAAGAACGTATATAGAGAAGTAGGTAGATAGATAGATAGATAGATAGATAGATAGATAGACAAGAAATTTACTACGTCCTTCGTCGTATTGTTCCAGTTTTAGCATGTTCCTATGGTGCAAGTTCCTGTCTGCCCTACATTCTAAAAGAATCTCTTGAGAATACTCTAAATTTATAAATTCTCTAAGATTCTATCAAGGTTCTCTTTGAGGTTTCATGAAGATACCTCTAAATTTTATAAGATTTCATTAGATTCCCTTAAATTTTATAAGGTTCCTTGCATTCTATGAAGATCCTGTCTAAATTCCATTAGATTTTCCTAGATTCTCCAAGATTCTATGAAGATTCCCTTAGATCCATTTAGCTTTTATGAGATTTCCCTAGGTTCCCTTACATTATATGAGATTCAAAGAGATTCTATAAAGATTCCCCTAAATATTCTAAGATTGCATCAAGATTATGAAGATTCCCCTAGATTTTAGGAGATTCCCTTAGACTTGTAAATATTTTCCTAGATTCTCTTAATTTTATGGGATTTCCTTAGATTCCCTTAAATTCTCCTGGATTCCTTTACATTCTAGAACTTTCTAGAACATTCTAGAGCTTTCTGGAAGTATTTCCCTATTTCCTTACATTCCCGAAAATTCCCCTACATTATAGGACGTTCTGAACTTATTAGAACAATTTGGGACTTTTTGGAAGGATTCTCTTAGATTTCCCCTAGATTCTCTTATATTGCAAAACTTCTAAGAATTCTGGAACTTTCTCAATATTCTAGAACTTTCTTGAACCATCTAGAATGTTATGCTCTACTTTATCTTAATTAAATCATTACCCTTAAGTATATTTGAAACATATTATTTATTGAATTAATGCTTGGTTTAGTGGTTAGAATATGGGACTTGGGGGTTAATGACTAGGGTTCAAATACCCCACACAACATAAAAATTTTAAAAGCCTCTTCTTAAGGGACGGATCCTGGATCAACGATCAGAATCAAGAACAACCTGGACCGTAGGATCTATTACATATAATTCCCAAAGCCATGTGCACCGTAGGATATGTCCCAAAGCAATGTGAGCCGTAGGATCTCGGACCGACGATCAGGATCAAATCAGCCTGGACCATAGGATCGTCTATATAGAATCTATATAGAAACTCCCAAGCCATCTGGGCCGTAGGACACGTCCCAAAGCCACTTGAACCGTAGGATCTCGGATCAACGGTCGGATAAGCACGACAAACATAAGAACATATATATGTTAGATAGATAGATAGATAGATAATATGTTAACAACTGGGGAGACAACTTACGTAGCTCGATTGAATTCACTGAGTGGATTGACAGGTTTCTAGCCTTAGTCCAACAATGTTGGTTTCGTTTTTCTAGTGATTAATAAAATTGGAACTAAATTAAATGGTTTTTTTTATCGTCCACCAAAGACAAATAGGTTTTTGGGACCCAATCAAAGAGTACAGCAAACTTATTACTATTGGGATTAAAAAAGCCCCGCTTCGAAGGGTTTTCGAGGGAAAAACCTTCGCAGTCATAAGCACGCTAATAAAATGTATGATGATACATCTCAATGTAGTATTTACGGATATAGTGAGTGCACATATCTATCACTTCCTGAAGGTATGATCCCAGTAACCCCACTGAAGCCATGTCTAACATCACATGCACAAATGCTTTCTCAGACCAAGAGATTGACCTATTTTATAGCATAGCATAATTTTCTTTGGCAGCGATGGCGAAACGAGTTACGAGCCTTGTGGGCATTGCTCCACATTCTGCATCAAATGCCAGGCGTTTCAACTAAAGAATAGAAAACTGATCCCGCAGCACATTCCTGTCAGAGGTAAGGTTAGCGTCTGGTAACGTATTTGTAGCTAGTTTTCGAGAATTTGCTTCTGAATTATAATTCTCAGTCCACGGGGGAATTTTGCTTCTAAATTAGGAACAGGAAAACTGAATGACTCAGCCCAATGTTTCCTAGCAACTAAAATCTTCTAAGGATAGCATCTATAGAAACAAGACACTTTAAAAAACAGTCGATTTTGTTTACCTTCTACCAGAACGGGGTCTTTTCAGGCGTTCTGGAGCTTTTAACTATGGCAAATGATTGCTTTGGGTAAAAGAGCAGAGTTCCATAATGCTGGGTTTGAAACACATCCATCTACCCTACTAAAAAAAAACTCCACACAGTGGCGCCGCTATAGATAGCGGGCACAATATTTCGCCTTATAAAATAGACGTAATTTGACAGTAATTTGAAGCAAATGTTCATTACGTTACCACACTCTCGCAATGGCATTGGGGCAATCTATCTATAGTAAACCAATTAACCCTTTATTTAAATGTCATGACTCATTTCTCTATTTTCAAGTATTGTGGGTTTTTTATTCAACGTTGATTGGGAGCCATTGATTGGCGGCATATTCTTAGTATTGTGCCAGATCCATGGCTATTAATAATTTCCCAAAAATTCACCATGCCATTCCCTATGGTCTCGATTGAAAATAGCATTTGCAGAATAAACCATAGCATTAACAATTTCTACAAAACCATGGTCTCTCTGCTAAGCCAAACTGCCCCAATCGACCCTGCACTGCTCCCCCAATCAATCCTGCAGTCAATCCAAAATTTCGAAATGCTTGAATCAATCCTGTTGCCAAAATCAATCTTGCAATGGCGGTTTACACCAGGGCTGGAGGATTCGAACCTCCGGGCCATGTCGGCCTCACCAGAACCCTTCTACTCTCCTGCAAAGCAAAAAAGCAAGCAAGCAACAGCAAACAAAGCTGACATGCAAACAACAAACAGTAGCAAAGCCGACATGCAAACAGCAGCAAAGCTACAAAGCTACAAGCAAACAGCAGCAAAGCCTAGCGCCGCCATAGCCGATGGCTTCAACCGCCAAAGCATCTGTGGGCTTCATCGTGATACCTCTCTTCATCCCGATACCTCCCTACCTCTGTGCTTCCGCCTCTGCTCCGCTACCCCAGCCAAAAAAAGAAGGGAGCATCCGTTTCTATCCACGCCCCAGAAAAATGGCCTCCAAAAAAAATTTATTCCTCCGGCAATTCTCTTTCTTCACCACGGTAGATAGAAACCGAACTGTCTCACGACGTCCTAACATTTCGAAATAAAAGTCATATAAAAACCCAAAAAAGCAACATCACCTCTAAATGACATTAAGCACCTTAAACATAGCAAGATATACGATTTTTTATACAATACGCCACAGAAATCTTAGCCCAACCGTACCAAACTCAAACGTAATGTCATGACTCATGTTTTTGAAAAAGAGTTACATGAAACCTTTTATTTGCCCTAACAAAATGGAAACAAACCGTAGGAAGCAAAATGGTCGCCGGGCTTCTGCTTCGGGGCATTCCAAGACACTGATCTTCGTCCGCAGCTCAAAACATGGTATTCTCAGCTCTACTCGCATTTGATATGCTGTCTTTTCGCCTGCGAAGGTTGATATTTCGTTTGTATTTTCTTCAGTCTGTTACCTTGCATACAAACCTGGGAGATATCAAGTGCGAGATTTTTTGTGATGAGGTTCCTAAGACAGCAGAGGTATAGTTCTAACCTTTCTTTTTTTCTGAGCTTGTCCTGCATTTGAAAACTGCCTATTCAAGTAGAATCTGGGATTGGGTACAAACCTCATACACCCTTTAATTCGAAAGCGAGACATCTTACAGAATTTTAAGCAAACTATTTGTTAGGTTTTACTTGGCGTTGCGCAGAAAGCAATAAAAAGAAAAAGAATGAGGACCTTTGGTGCCGCAGGTATAAAATATTGAATGTTTCCCTCATGTTTGCAGAACTTCCTGGCCCTTTGTGCAAGTGGATATTATGATGCAACAATTTTTCATAGAAACATCAAGGGGTTTATGATTCAAGGAGGGGATCCAACTGGCACAGGGCGCGGGGGAACAAGTATATGGGGTCGTAAATTTAATGATGAAATTCGAGAGTCTCTTAAGGTACGTGTAAATTGACATAGATAGATGACATATATGGAAGACCCTAACTTGGTACTGCTGGTGCAGCATAATGCAAGAGGAATCTTGTCAATGGCAAACAGCGGGCCTAACACAAATGGGAGCCAGTTTTTTATTGCATATGCGAAGCAGCCTCACTTAAATGGCCTGTATACCATTTTTGGAAGGGTGATACATGGCTTTGAAGTTCTTGACGTGATGGAAAAGGTCTGCTATGTATACTTTTAATTCTTTTGGCAAGTGTAGGCTACTAACTTTTTTCAAGGAAGCTGTATAGTTCTTGATTTTAAAACCTGCATTAAGAATAGAGTCAGATTCTAGCTTTACAAGGTGTGTTATGAAATATAAATACAAGTAAGTAGAGGGTGTCCTGTCATGTGAAGGTCTTCTTTTATAACGTGTAATACACAATTATGCCGGTCTCCAGCTTCATTCTCTTTTTTCTTTCTTGCTAGCACCGGCACAAACTATTAAAGTTAACCTTTTCTTATTCAACTGTGTTCTTTCTTGCTAGCTTGCTAAGTGCCTCTCAAAGCTAGGAGGCTACTCCTAGATGATAAAGAAGCTGATGTACTTTGTGTCTCACAGAATCTCTAGCATTAGATTACTAATATTCATCCTTTCTTCCTTTTCTTCTGCTGATTTTCATTGGAGCACTAATGTGGATGTTCTTTTGGTATATTCAGACTCCAACAGGGGCGGGAGACAGGCCACTTGCTGAAATAAGATTAAACAGGGTCACTATCCATGCAAATCCCTTAGCGTTGTAAATCTATTGATATGAAATCTCATGATATTCCTGTCAAGAGGCCAGATTTATTGGCGCTGATATGAACTTGTGCATTAACATGAAAGATGACTTATCTTATTTTTCTTGTCTTATTTCCTTTTATTCTGTTTGTTGCCTTTATAGTTTGCATAATCACAGGGCTTAAAGTGAACTTGGATCTTTTTTAAGGATTTGAACACGCACCAATAAATGGTTTTATTTGTGTGTGGAATACTGTGAATAATCACAGGCTTAAAGTTTAGGGATCCTTCATACATGCAACCTAATAAAACGGCTTCTCTTATTTTCATCTTCTCTGTTTGTTGCTCTCTTAAAGTGGCCTTGGATCCTTTCAAGAATTTTGACGGCTTATGGTGAAGGATCCCTTCTAAGGCATAGCCAATAAAACGGTTCTATGTGTGTGCATGGCAACAAAATTTTTTTTATTAAGACATGTAAATATGCTGGAAAACATGTCTTTCCAGAGTGATGTTATTCTAGACGGTGGTGAAGCAATAAATCGTTGTCATTATGCTTGGTTGAAACCTCATATCAAACTCAACGTAGTGCTCTCAATTTGCTTCTTGCCTTTCCACCGCCTCGGTGGTCTTAGCACTTTCATTACCACATCGAGCAGAATTACCATTTTCCCTGTGTAATTTCATTAGAATAAACTTCTCCTTTCTCAAAAACAGCCAATATTCTCAATATCAGAACATTTAGACAGACCAAATAATATTTGTTCGCATACGGTGAACTACAAGAAGAAAAACACGAAGTGCATAAAATTTAAGGCCCGATTCGGAACTAGTAGACGAACCTTCCGATAGCTTAGTCAACTTTTGAAAGTAACCATCTCTCATTCGTAGGTTAAGAAAATTACGTGCAACGAAATAGCCAGAAGTTAGTACGTCCAACCAGAAGGGACTGTATTCTGGACACTATGACGTGCTTCAGATTCATTTGCAAATATCATAATGCTCCAATCCATGATACGTATGATATTTGCAGCTACGGCAGAGGTTCGGGCAATTTTCTGAGCAAGTTTTTCTCTATTGAAACAGGGCGGTTGTTGGGGGAGGGATGAAGCATTTATCCCACAGGCCAGGAGGCCAGATTTGGAACAATATTGTATTATATAAACAGAAGTTCAAAGCGTTGGAGCTTATCTTTGCGCTTGGGGCAATGACGCAGTTAGTGAGGTTTATCCGAGACGCGTCAATTGCTGGTTGAAAACTATTTCCAAACCCCCTCCTTGGCTTCCTCACGGGAGCCGGGAGAATTTCTGGAAGGCTGGCCTTTGGCTCCGGCCTACAATTAATCAAAGCAGAATAAAACCTCTCTTGGAGCCGGGATAATCTCTGGATCTGGAGCAGCATAAAAATTTCTCTTTTCCCAAACAAAAGAAGTGAGCAAGTATGGGAACCAAGTATTTGAAGACATGGTAAGCAAGCTTTTGCTTTTATCATGCTTCATTTGTGTTGTAGGTAGAATTATAGATATGCTACATGTATGATGTAAAATACAGGTTTTTTGTTAATACTTTTCAAAGCAGGTTTTTATGCTCTTTGCTGGCACTTCAGTTATCATCAATATTGGCAGTCACAGATTGGCTTCAGATTATGGATTGTGCAAAGTGCACTTCTGTCCTCATACTGATGATGCACCCTGAAAATGAAACAATTGAGATTATGTACAGATCTTGCCATTAGGCTTAACGAGAGCTACATTTCATGAGCACGCCAGCAACTTCCTTGAATTGATAAGAGGAAGTTTGAGATAGGGTGTTTATGGAGCAGTCCTTTGGTGTTTTCATCATCTAGGCCCCTGTCTACTTTCTGGCACCCCAGTATATGGTTATGTTTGCAAGTAACCCTTTACATACAGTTATTTCCTACAAAATAGCTGAATGTAGCATTATTTTTTCTCTTAATTATAGGACGCACAACATCTGAAGCATTTTTGTATCCTGCTTTCTTGTTATTGCATATAAGCCATGTAATCCAATGCTGGCAATAGAATAAGTTAGGTAAAGAGAGGGAAAACATATTATCTGCGTAATATTTTTATCTGATCTTTGTCAGTAAGAATTCTTTGTAATTATCAAGCATGTAACTGTCGTAAAGTTTGTTAATTTTACTGCCATTCATCTGCAATCTTAGTCAATGGCATTGGTGTAGAATATGCAACTTTTATGTGCAGGTTTGAAGCACCATAAAATAAGTATAAGATGCTAGGATTACCATCGAACATATAGCTGGTGTAAACAATGTTGATTTCACTGTCATTCTGATAGCAATCCTGAAGCAATGTTATTGTCTAGCACATCGAATGTATGATCAGGCAAAGAAGTGTAAAAAAGAAGATGAAAATCGTGTTGGGAGACTTATTTTCGTATGGCTGCCAGGATATGCTGCCTTGAGAAATTATAATTCCGACGTGCAAGTAGCTTGTCAAGATGCAGTCATGATCCCATAATACAATGGGAAGTGAGTGATGCTTCCGTAGAAATCTTACTCGAAGGGGTTATTTTCTGTATAGATCTTTGTAATTTTGGAATGGATGGAAATCTTCAAATATTATAACCTTAAGCTACTCAGACTTTAATAAACAGTAAAGAAAAAATATAATGTTCAAATGCAACCATGATCCCATTAAATGAGCAAGCAGTGTTCATCAACCAAAACATTTGTCTGCAGGAAGAGGTCCTGGAATATAACCAAAGTCCAAATACTGCAAGCCAAAGACAAGTAAAATGGCAAGCAAGGCAAGATATGACAGCCCTTCAACAGCTCCTAATAAACCAAATGGACCAGAAGGAAGGCCAGACCCAGTCTTTACCTTGGTAACGACAGACCAGCCAATTAATCCAAGCACAACCAAGTAGCTTACCCCTTCCAAAGCTCCGACTGATCCTCCTGGACCTGGCGGAAGCCCGCAGCCTGTTGTTTTTAATGTGAAAAGAGACCAGCATACCACCGGGATGGATACAAGCCCCCCAGCTATGGCTCCGTATTCTGTAATTCCGCCTTCCTGGCTTTCTGCAGCTACTACTGCGAATTTGCGAGGGCGTTTTGAAGGATTTGAACAATTGGGTAGAAATATGCGCGAATTTGCTGAAGAAGATAGGAAATGTGTTGCTGCCACAGTTGTTAAGCCGGGCAGTGCCATCGTTATCGCCATAGCCCCTTGCCCAGTGCTCTGTTGTGGCTCGTTTTATTTTCTGGGAGATTTAATTTCTTAATAGAATTTGTCAAATCAAAAGATTTTTCTCCTTTAATTTCATTTAGGGAGTTTCAAATTGCTTTCGTCTGAGCTGTTTGAATCCGAACAAGGTTTAGATAATAGATTGGGCAGATGGATAACCAAGCTTATAGAATTATTAAGAATCCCTTGAAGGCCCAATACAGGACACAGCAAGTGTGTCCATACTTGAAATATGTAAAAGTGAATCCACAATTACTAGAACTAGGAAACTTCCATCCTAAAGAAACTTTTATTGAGCCAAAGACGGGACGCAACTAAAAAACATGCATATCAAATCCGGCGAGAATAGGAATAAAAATTGAGGGAAAAACAATGGAACAAGTAGGAGGCAACCGGGCTTGAACCGGTGACCTATCGGACTGCAGCCGATTGCTCTACCACTGAGCTATACCTCCAATGCGTTTTATAAATTCCAACTAATAATTATTTAAGAGAAATGAGAGTGAGAATCGACACACGCACCAAACCGATCTATACCTTGAAATTAAAGAACTTAATATTCACTTCACATGCTTTATTTTAAAGTGTAAAACAAAATATATGGTCTTTTCTCCTCATCAGAGAAGAAAAGTCTACAATACTCAAAAACAATAGTTTACGAGGTTAAAATTTTTAGCATGGTTGCCTAACCCGAGGTGCACACTTTCCTGCAATTCTAGCTATGCCACGTGTCCTCCACGTAAGCCAAAAAAATCCTGTCCATTGGATCTTTTATTTTCGGCATCTACGGTTGGGGAAATTAAAAAAACTCCAGAATCCTATAGAAGATGCAACTTGGATGGAGTTAAATGAGGCCGAAGCAAAATATGCGAAGGATTTTCCAAATCTTTTTCAATCTATTGCATATCATGGCATAAGGTTGTCTAAAAGATGTATCAAACTTGTTAAGTATAAACAATACATGAAGTTGTGAAGGAGTATTACTTGCAATAATGCGAATGTGATGTGAATTATATTCGACGAGGACGTCGAATCTTAAAGGGGATAAGAATGTGATGTGAATTATATTGCGCCTTTAAGATATTTCTATAAGTTCTTTAGATAGTTAAATAATAGAGAATAAATGACATGGCATAATGATGACATGGCAAAATGATGATTCAAAGAATGATTTTATCGTCCACGGAGACCAACTGGCCTATGGGACCTAAGTACAAAGAGAGAGCAGCAGGCGTATTACTACCAGGATTAAAAAAACCCCGCCCCGAAGGGTTTTCGGGGGAAAAACCTTAGTAGCAATAAGGATGCTGACATACTGCACAGTTATATACATAATCACAAGTACAGCTGAGGTTAATGTCGGACAGGGGGGCATAACTGAGTCCGCGTATCCATTACCTCCTGGAGGTACGATCCCAACAAGCCTACAGAGGCCGTGCTCAGTAGCTCATGCAAGGCCTGATGGGGCCTGAAGAGAAGTTAGAATGGAAAACTAGAACGTAAGAAAGGGGAAGGAGAGAAGAGACAACAGAGTATAAGATCTAGTAATTAAGGATTTGAAGAAGCGATTTAGAGGTAAGACAATATCTGATGTTTTAAAGAAAATTATCCTCCTGATACGAAATATAGAAGAGAAGGAAAGAATCAATCTGTTTCAGAAACATGCTGAAGAATATTTCCATCTCAATCTTGGATTCTAAGAGCTTCTGGGTTGGCAAACCTGATTCCGGCAGCCTCTTATTCAAGAGTATCTGATTCGCTTGTCCTTGATTTTGATAACCTTATCTCAAATCCGCTCTTCCAATTCTTGCCAATGATATTTGCATAATCAGATATAAGGATCTATGCCACGATGTTTCTATCTTTAATAACGACAGACAAGAAAGGAAGAAAATAGAAATAAAAAAACAAAGCCTTATGGATCTATTCATAGCCTTTAGTGCTCGGCCGCTTAAAGTGTTCGGTTGCTATGTATCCGCCCTTTAGGGTTCGCCGAAATTAGAAAAGGAAGCAAGATATTTGTGTTATTCCATTTTAATACAAATTAAAGGATAAATGAGTTTTTTTTGATGAAAACAAAAGTAGTTCTGGTTTAGTGATTAAGGGCTTTGTCTTCAAGCCCGAGCAAAATCAAGAGTTTTTTTTAAGATTGTCTATGGTTCGTGGTATCTTACCTTTTTCAAAGCCTTGATATTTTTATCTATGGTTCGTGGCATCTTAGCATTTTCAAAGTCTTTGATATTTACTTATAGTTTGTATGGGTTATAATTATGGCAATCCTTACAAGTTAGAGTGTCCTTGAGTTGCTTATAGATACAGGAATGTTAGAAGGGCAATATATAGAACAAGTAAAAATGTTCAAACTTGGCAGTTATATGGAATTGAACTTCCATCATGTTACCAGCCTAGTTGCACCTTGGTCTGCCCACAGCTCTCCGGGGAGACTAAGCAGAAACCGAGGCCGTGAGTGCTAGTCACTCGACACTAGCGAGTGGGCACTGATGAAGCTCGCTAGTGAGGACTTGACATTGGTCATGTCAAGTTGCACCTAAATGAAGATCGCCTCATGAGCTAGAGACCAGTAGCTTAGGGATGCCACAACATGCTATTTTGGGTTTTGGGTTGATATGCAGGTTCTGCACCCGTGGATCCTAAGGTATTTGTGTTATGTAATTAAGTATTAACCGGTGTCGGGCGAAGGACCGTCACACATGTTGCCATGGTGGCCAGTGGATGGGCTTTATTAATATTGGGCTCCCACGCCATCCTAAGTCCATTTGTAAGAAAAACAAGAATTATGTGAAAATTGACAAACACAACAAAATCAATAGAATGCAATGAAGATCAGATGTCATTACTATAAATGTATTGCAACAACAAATGTTGCAGATAACAAGCATTAGGTTTGCAAAATCCATGGAATGCTTAGCACGGATGTTAAGCACTAGTACCTCTAGTGCCAACCGGCAAGCCAAAAGGGTGGATCCTTATTGGGCCCTAGCCTCTCCAAGGTTTTATCCCATGCCCTGCTATGTCCATAACATTGCTCCCCATCCCAGAGGATGCTTGCTTATCATATCAAAATATTTGGCTCTTCTTCTTTCTTGGTACTCTAATATAACCCTTAAATAATCATGGCACATGTAACAGAATTAAGGGCAACCCCTTTTTCCCATCCTTGCAACAACATAGTGAGCTTTATCAAACTATCTAACCTAGCGAAACCCCTTAAACATGAAGTTGTAAATAGAAATCTTGGATTGACATCCAAGAAATAATAAGATTATTATAGGAATATATATATATATATTGTGCTTAAAATCTTGATCTACGGCCAACCATTGTATAAACCTGGCCAACAATTTCTCGTGTCCTGGCAATAAAGACCATCGAAAAGGTATGGAAACATCCATATACCGATGACGACCTGCTATACCCGATGAATAGGTAAAACCAGTATTGGACAAGGCAAAAGACTAGAAATATCAAGCTACAAACCAAACAAATCTTAGTTTAAAATCATTTTAGGTCAATGGAGAGATGATGCGGAATTTTAGGTCAGATGGAGGATGAGATGGAATTTTTTTTGTAAAATAATATATTCACAGCCCCTAAACAAGGGTTTCTTATGTCGGGGCAAGTCATCCCAAAACAGTGGTGCTGCGTGGTTGACGTGTGTCCGGACCATTGCTAGGTCTCCTTATGAAATGTATTTACTAGGTTATGGAAACGTCCATATGGTGACCACCTGGTGACCTTAGGACATGAGCAGACCAGGGTCATTTTTGAGCAGCGAAGAAACCATGGTGACGGCGTCGGCCAGGGGTTGCCTCCCTTCCTTCTTCGACCAGCAGACTGCACCCCTTACCCAACGTCGTGCAGCTAGCTCCACCATACCCGCTGCTAAGTTAGCAGGTGCCTCTTTCATTAGACCCCACCTGTTAGAGCTAGCACCTTATACCCCCATCGAACCCTTCGAGGTACTCTCTTTATTCTCACACTCCAGTTATTCGTCTCTTATCTCATTCTGATTCTTTACGTAGATCCTTTCCAAAAGACTTGGAAGACTGCCAAAGGACATTGTTAAGCTTGATGCCAATGAAAACTTGTATGGACCACCTCCAGAGGTACAACAACTTTGGCCGGAGAATGTAGGAAATGATAAAATTTTTACAGTGACGGGTGTTTCTTCTTAACTTGCATGTGGGGATGAAGAATCTTGTTGATCGCTTCCAGATTTTGTGATATCTTTTGTAACATCATCCACGCCTTCCTTGGGTAGCAAAAGGAAAACTTGTATCATACGTTTTCCATTTGTTGTAAATTTTTTAGTGTAGTTGGGAAGACAAACAAACCTCACAGCATCTGTACAGTGTTGACCCTTTAGTCAAGATATAGGGTTTAGAGAAAACTATATGGCATTCTTATCTGCTTGTAGTTGTAATTTCAAATAAAAGAAAAAATCAATTGATAATATGTCATCACACGTTTCTGTCTAGCGTCTTAATGGTTTGATCGATTTATTATGAGTTTTTCTTATCTTATTAGAATATATTTCTATTTAACCCCTGCTCCGAACTTACTTCATACTCGAATATAGAAGGTTCTAAATACAATTTATATTCAAAAATTTCAGAAATTTTTGAATGAGCAATTCGTCCAATCTGATCAAGGAAATAAGACTTAATAAATAAACTATTGATTGTTGATCGTAAAGAATATGAGCCTTTGCTGTAAGTGACACCAATTGCCACCTTCTGAGCTATTTAAGGAGAGCCGAAACAACTCCATTTCTCAACACTGATAATGCACTTTTATTGCCGTAGGTAATGGAGGCACTTGGAAACCTCCAGTTCCCAAATATCTACCCTGACCCAGAAAGTCGTAGACTGCGAGCGGCACTGGCAGAGGATTCAGGTATTGAAATGGACTATTTATTAGCAGGATGTGGTGCAGATGAGCTAATTGATCTTATCATGAGGTAAAAGTAGATGAATGAACCTCAGATTAATTTATGTTTGCTGCATCTCAATGCTCACTGATTCATATTTCAACAGGTGCACTCTAGATGTGGGGGATAAAATCTTAGACTGTCCTCCTACATTCACCATGTATGCTTTTGATGCAGCTGTTAATGGTGCTATTGTCATTAAAGGTACTTGATATAAGCTTGCTAAGTTTCTATATCTACAGAGACAAGTTATGAATTCAAGATATATGTTTTATCCTTTTGAATGTTTATAAGTATGTTCATTCCATTCCATTTGGTGACAAATCTGGTGATAACTTTGGCAGTTCCTAGGTTGCAGGACTTCAAATTAAATATTCCAGAGATAGAGAGGGCAGTTCAAGTACATTCACCCAAAGTGGTTTTCTTGACTTCTCCCAATAATCCTGATGGAAGGTACATGCACAGATCCATTGTTAGGTGCACATAAAATAGTTGTTTACTATCTTCTTTACAGCTTAATATGCAACGAGGAGCTGCAAACTATTTTAGCCTTGCCAGTATTAGTGGTTCTTGATGAGGCATATATAGAGTTCTCAAAAGAGACCTCGCGTATGCCATGGGTGAAGAAGCATGAGAATCTTATTGTTCTACGCACCTTTAGCAAACGTGCAGGTAAGACGAGAAAACTAGTTAATTTAGTACTTTGAACACTATAACTGGGATATTTTCACATGTTAAAAATGTTAGTATGATGGGTCTACCTCCTTAGATCCAGCATACCAAAGACTTCATATCCAGTTATCCAAGTACTTGTAGCCCGTAAACCGCGAATGAGGTTTTGAAAGTCTTGCATTGGGTTGCCTGCAGAATAAAATATTTACTGAAGTGCTATAAGGCACTTTTGCCTGACCTTTGATTTGGTTTGGCGATCATAAAGCTATTTTAGGGTAATTTGCTGAGTGAACGCTTTCAGAATAGAGAATATTTCCCACAACTGGAGGTAATCTGGATAATATTAAGCATAATCTGGATAATGAGAAAGCAAGGCCACTTAGACATGTTGCAGTGTAAATTAATGTGCATATGCAATATATACAGCATTTGTTATCTCTAGCCCAAATTTGGAAAGACTGATGAATATCTGCTTTGTGGCACTACAATGACATTTTGAACAATGTCCAGGAAGGTATGATTGGAGGTAGTGTGATCCAGTTCTTAAAAAATGGGACCTGCACAGGTGATCGGATGAGTTTTATGACAACAGCCTTGGACTCTTGGACTGTGCAGCTGACATTGTTTTTAAGGAAATCTGGCCAGATGCAACGTAGAAAACCCTGAACTTAATTTTAGCTGCCAATTGCTGCTGCGAATGCAACATGTGATTGGAATGCACAGGGTTGATATGTTTTATTGGGTTTCTACAATATCTTATTCTTGTTCAAGGCATTATAATTTAAGATACAAACGGTCTTTTAGTGCATCTGGTCAATCTTATCATGAGTTTATGGGGCACAGGTTTAGCAGGATTACGGATTGGCTATGGCGCTTTTCCACTAAGCATTGCACAATATCTCTGGAGAGCCAAACAACCCTATAATGTTTCTGTTGCAGCTGAAGTCGCTGCATGTGCTGCTTTGAAAAATAGATCTTACTTGGAGGTAAGGCTCATATGTCTCAATTTAAAGCCATGTATAAGCAGCTTCTTAGGTTAGGCTGGTTTGCATAACGAAAAGCATTTTGCTGCAGACGGTAAAGGAAGCCATTATTAGTGAGAGGGATCGGGTTTTTTGTATGTTGAAAGATGTTGCATTCCTTAAGCCGTATCCAAGCCATTCAAATTTTATTCTATGTGGGGTCAATGGCCGCCTGACAGCCAAAGAAGTGAAGGTAATTTGTTAGCATTTGTACTTTCTTTCTTATTGGTCTGAATTTTATGCTCGTTTTAGGCTGCATTGGCCAAAGAGGGTGTTATGGTACGCCACTATGATAATTCAGAATTGAGGGGTTTCATTAGGATATCGGTGGGTAAACCTGAGCATACCGAGAAACTAATGGCTGCACTTTCAAAAGTTGGGAATCAGTAGTGGAGATGACATGTTAAATCAAGTGTCATGACAAGACTGATATTTGAAGATTCAAATGCTTCCTTTATCTATGGGAACTCACCTAATACCCTGAACAATGTGGGGTTCTTGTTTCACATGGCAATGACTAAATAGCTCGAAATGTTTATGATAGGGTATTTTAGATGATAAGCACCATGGGGATACCACAATTCATGCCTGAAGACGATAAGCTTTCATGGGATACGTGTAATAATTTATCCCCAAATTACCCGTCAAGGAGTACTCACCTATTTTGTTAAGGATGTTCGGATTGCCCATCGAGGAGCCTTTTGTAGATTGGAAGGGTGATTTTTGGAATTGAAGGTAGAGGTGGCAATTTGTTGGAAGAAATATCTCAATTTTGGATTGAATGCACTAGAATTGCAATAAGGTTGCCCAATGCTTTTAAGGAAGAGTGATTTTTTATAACGGTATGTGTCATTCTATTGTTTGGGTTTCCTCGTGTCCGTTTGTCTTTTTTAGATCTGAGATTCTTTTAGAGCTATATATTTGTGACATTTTACTAATTCAATGCCATTTTAGGCTCTGCATCTTGTGGGTGCAGGGCTGTCAGTGGTGACTTCATCATAGTTACTCCGAACCGGAACTTTTAGGAACTTGGTCTAAAATTGGGAATAAAAACAATCGACGTTTGAACTTTCAACTTTGAAAACAAATGTAGAATTTTTAAAGGAACATCATAGAATACTCAAAATCAAAAAGTGGTTCAAGGGGATTGAGTTACAAGCGAAAACATGTTTAACCACTCTGTAACGATATTATTGAAACTTTTAAGACATAAATTTTTGTTCTAGTTTAGTGTGATTCACCAAAAAACGTAGATGGGTCCAGGCTTCTGTAATAGAATAGATGGATGTTGTAATAGAATTTATAGAGGGTGGCGCTTTTATATACTTTTCAAAGCTTAAAATCTTCTTCATTTTAATAACATGAATTTCATAACTACTAATACTTACATGATGCTGTTATCGTTTTGGTTGCTACAAATCTTAGGACTCTTGGCACCTAGCGCATAGCATTAATAAAACTAAGCACCAATTAGACTTTAGAACTTGGCTTTCATAGAGCAGTTGAATATGGTTATGCATAGCCGGGATATAGAAGTCCATTGCAGCCCATTATATTATGGATCTTCCTCTTGCCTTGGTTTGACACAAGCAGCATCCAAATGTCCCATTAAATCCGCTTTTAATCTTCTGATTTTCACTTCCTGCCGCAGAGAAGGCGTTTCACAAATAGGGTAGCGCATGGTTTTTGGTATTTCGACCAAAAGAAGTTGGGCAGACTGCATAAGGGATAAAAAAAATACTCGCCTCATTGCTTAGAACAAATGGTAGGGTGCTGTCTAAAAGACCCCGGCAAACATCACTTTTACTACCATCTTAAAAAGGGATGACATCTAATCAAATGGAGAGGCAAAAATGCTTTATATAGATATGGGAAGGCATTTCATCTTATGCCATAGTCGTCTTCCATGTCCAGAACAATGTTGTCTCTAGTACATAAGTGTTGCCTCTAAATAATTCACATATAAGACATGAGAGGGTAGAAGCAATATGGAGACTAGCTCTAGAGCCTTGCCACGCGTCTAGCAAAGGCGTCTATTGTATTTATGTATAGCCTTCAAGCTAATAGGGTTCCCATCGGATATTGGGACGATGCTAATGTCTCACGTAAGCTAGAAGAGTTTAAGGGATCAGAAAGAGAAGAAGATGCTCAAGATGAGGATATAGAGAAGAAAACCCTGAATCTATTCCTCCTCAAAATCCAGATATTCTCCCATTTAAAATTACATCACTTTGGATTTAGATACCACATTCTTTGGTAATTTCTTGATTGTATGTGGTATACTTATTGTGTTCATTTTTATTAAATACTAATTCATTGCTTCTTTGTGGGAAGTTGTTGCTACATATTCTAAACGAGGTGCACCCTGGACTATATCGATTCGTCGGTTAAATCCGATCCTCTGACCTAGATGTCGTATGTTGGGGCTGTGGCCGGATATTTCTCCCATTTAAAATTACATCACTTTGGATTTAGATACCACATTCTTTGGTAATTTCTTGATTGTATGTGGTATACTTGTGTTCATTTTTATTAAATACTAATTCATTGCTTCTTTGTGGGAAGTTGTTGCTACATATTCTAAACGAGGTGCACCCTGGACTATCACAGTCGTCGAATTCGTCGATCCTATGACCTAGATCGTATGTTGGGGCCTGTGAGCATCTCTCGTTTCGCTTATAGTCATTTATGATTGGAGGCGCCTATGATTTTGAAATACGACTTCGCCTAAGATTTTGAGAGAATATCGAACCTCTATACGGCTTTGCCTAAGATTTTAGAATATGAAATATGGAGGCTCGAACCTCTACCAAAATAACTCAATATCCTAATAAGACTACTTTAACCGATATATCCAATGAGCTAATGTGATTATTTTTTATCTTGAATCTATGTTTTTTTTTATAACAACTCATTCAATTGTTTTAGGGATATATGGACTATGGTTTCAGGAATTGTTATTTTTTAGATCCATATCAAATCCCTCTGGAACCCCCTGTTATTTTGCTACATATTCTAAACGAGGTGCACCCTGGACTATTACAGTCGTCGGATTTGTCGATCTTACGACCTAGATCGTATGTTGGGGATCTTTCGTTTCATTTATAGTCATTTATGATTGGAGGCGCCTATGATTTTGAAATATGAAATACGATTTCACCTAAGGTTTTGAGAGAAGAACCTCTGTTAAAATTTTAGAATATGAAATACGGGGGCTCGAACCTATATCAAAATAACTCAATGTTCTAATAAAACTATTTTAACCGATACTAGTAATGGGTGCCCGGCGTTGCCGGGCATAAATATGTTTCTGTTTTGAGAATGGAACCTGATTCCTTTCATTTGTAGATGATGTTGCTTTTCAATAATTAGTTGGATCTGGATCTTTTATGGATTTCTCAATTTGAGTTACATAGACATAGGAGTGGATAATAAAATATATTAATATATAAAATGTTCTTATCTAGAAACGAAAGGAGATGCTTTAACTTTGGGATAAACTGATTGTTTCTATTGGTATCTAGACATTCAACTTAGTTTGAATTTGGTAGTTAACATTACTTGCATTTTGCAAAAGTTATCATGTTGGAGCATGTTACGGATGTAGAACTGAAAGTTGCTTGGCACGTGCAATCCATATTTTATATGCATTAATAGCTTCGTGATGGAAATGCATATTGCAAATTAACTATGGTTACTAATTTGGTAAAATAAAAAGGGATTTTTTACGTCCACGGGAATAATAAATGTACATCATATAAATATACAATATCATATAAATGTGCAATTATCAATGGCTTTTATTCATTCAACCGGTGTAATGGCCGGCTAATAAATCATCGAGAGAATTGAAGTAATAATAGTGCACTCCATGTGCAAGGATGACCCTTGTTCTTATTGATCATTGCACCCATGAGCCTGCATTAATGCAGTTTGTTAAAACAATGAACTGTGCACTTATATATGCGTCTTTACACTTGAGACAACATCATGCATTTGTTCTCTACATCTACATCACGTACAATGTTATAATGAGTAAACTTCCCACATGTCAAAACAAAACTTTGGAAAAAAGTTCCCGCATGTGAAACAAAACTTTGGGAAAATACAATTGTAAGTATTTATACATGTTTCTACATGTGGACGAAATCAAGAATTAATTCCCTACACCTACACTATGAACAATGTGATGAGTAAACTTTGCGGATATCAAACACAATGTCAAACAAAGCTTTGAGGATTTAGTATTGTAAATACTCTTGACTTTACATGCCATCTCAAAATGACCCTCCCTAATATATTTCTTAGTGGAATATTATACCATTTGTTGAATATGAATAGTGGAATATTATACCATTTGTTAGACGCCTCAAGTCCATTTAACATTATGGCCCTCCTGATAGTGGAATATTATCCCATTTGTTGATATGAATAAAGGCAGATGCCTCAAGTCCAACATTTAAATCGCTTGTTAAATTATA
This sequence comes from Isoetes taiwanensis, assembly GCA_021234155.1. Taxonomy (NCBI): domain Eukaryota; kingdom Viridiplantae; phylum Streptophyta; class Lycopodiopsida; order Isoetales; family Isoetaceae; genus Isoetes; species Isoetes taiwanensis. The sequence continues at coordinate 9,121,453 of JAJEKV010000038.1, read as the reverse complement.
TATAGGATCCAAGTAACATAAGCGACTATTAGGGTGTTAAAATATATGCAAAAGGTACCTTGAAGAGTAACAACCCCAACATGAGGGCTGTTGGCATGGGGTTGTGAGCCATCATGTGATTTGATTGGATACACGCAAAAGGGATGTTGTGGTCTTGAGCACTACAAATAGGAAAAATTTACAATCTGTCAACGGTTATAGTGCATTATAGAGTCTTGGTAAAAGGATGTGAAAGGATGCTCTTCTCCTCCATATTTGGTCACTGGCATTTTTATCTTAGCTATACACAACTAATATTGGCAATTAATAAATATTAGTGGAATTGTAGATGTAGTTGTTAATAGATGGGGCAATTATTCCAATTAAAAAATAGAAGGCAGATGCATGGACTTGCAATTTGAGGGACAAAGATGTAATAGATTCTTCAATCATCGGCAGAACTTCAAATAGAAAATAGAAAAATGCATCAAGGACTTGGAATCTAAGGGATACCAAAATGTAGTTCTCCATAGAAGAAACGCTTAATGGCTCTGGAAACCCAAGACCGGACCAAATGTAGAGGGGCAACCAAATGCTCAAGTAAATTGACAAAGATGATGCGGAGCAAATAAAAGCGGCAAAAAGACCGATCACAAAGCTGAGTCAATCTAGCAATTTAATCCGACTTGCCAATGTTGTGGGCGCAACTTAGAAAACATATCTTGTCCCAATGAGCCTCAAAATCCTCTTCTTCTCTTACGCTACCTTTGCCAACATGTCTTTCCACCGCTAGATATCAACGCCTTATCAATTTTGCATCCCGGCCATCATGCAAGACCTATAAGTTCAACGTTTCAAAGATGTGAATGAACAAAGAGAATAATTTATAAAAGCCAATGAACAACCAATGAAAAGCATTTCCGGTTCGAAATGAGGAATCGGAGTAGCCTAAACATAGGATAGACACATCACAAATGTACCTTATGGACAATCATGTAGAATCTTGGTGTCTACTTTTCTTGTAGCAACCTTTGCGGTTGTGCATATAATCAGCAGATGTTGAGACCAAACAATACAAGCCCTTGCCCGATTACAACTTTTTGCTTGAACAATCATACATCTTGCCTCGGGAAGCAAGTACACTTGTTTTGAATCAACCAAATTTGTAAAACAGAGAGAGCTCTACCTGTTTGATTTTCCATTATGCATGCAAGAATGTGGGTTTGGTCCTTCCAAAACAGTAGCCACATTTTGGATGTGAATGTAGGTTAATGAACGTGAAATACCATTGGCAAGTAAATAGGATAAAGGCCACCTTGCAATACCATATAATTCTGTCAAAGTCATCAAATGGGGCATTAAATTTTAAGTGCATAGATAATGGATGTTTTTATGTCTGCATGCTGCACAAATGTGAACACTCAAAAGCAAAAAAGAGTATCCTTATTGAAAGCAAAGCGAAAGATAATGACAAATTTTACAAACAGGAAGTAGAGTGTATGAAAAGTACTTGGACTTACTTGGCAAGTAAAAGGGCAAAAGGCCACCAATAGCAGCTTCTACATTCGTGTCCCACAATATAATTCTGTCCAAGTCATCAAATAATGCACTTAGATAGCTTAAGGACATAGATAGCGGATGTTTTTAATGTCTGCGCATCTGACACAAATGCGAACAGTCAAGTGTAGAAAAGAGTATCCTTGGCAAACCAAAATAAAAGATGATACGTTTTACAAAAGCCCGGACTTACATGCCTTCAAATACAATCACAAAATATGGTTTCCCATAATCCGAATGCATGCATCTACCCAAACCGCTTCAACACATTTATTGCACGCATTGACAAAGCACTAACCTAGGTTACTATCTACCCGCCTTCCATGTTGTGGCAATATGCATGGTTCCATCCATCGCCACACGCAACACATGTAAAAATAGAACAAATTTGAAATCACTATGAAACAAATACATGTCCGTTTACAAACCGCGCATAAAGATGAAATATAACTCCGAATGCAAGCAAGCCCCGATGTGGTGCGGAAAAACTTGTTGAATGCCACAATACTTGATAATTGAAAAAGAACAATGTGCTTTCTTGAAAAGTACATCGTGCTTTTATAAGAAATAATGATCCGGATATGGGTAACAAAAGAGCTCCTTCCATAGCAAGCATGAGCTCGGATGAGGAATTCTCGACATGGCATGTAGAAAGAACCGGAGATCTCGAGAACGAGCGGTAATTATGTTTGTCTATGAAATGTGTTCCCCGTCTGACGCGAGCCCCCCGTGAGTTGGTGTTATGAGGTTGCCAAAGTCAAGCATGAAGACAAATACTGAACACTAATATACATAACAGAATGTAGGTCTCAAGAATAATTTGGACTTGAAAATTCTGAGAGATAGATCACGGTGCAAGAGCCCCATTTGAAGACTTACGCATCGAAGTCCTAGTGAACAGAAGGAGGACAATCTTCACCTTTTCTTTTACGAAGGAATAGGATGTCCAGTGAACTGTGGATAACTCGAGGCCACGGTGGTAGGAGTCATGCACTTCTAGCTTAAGATGAATTTGATGTGATTAATATTGGAGATGAGGCAGACGAAATAACCAAACCTTAACGAATGAAGCTTCTTCCACGGGTTTCCATAATTTCGACTTCTATTCTTCATAAATCCTTACTCACGGTTCATCCTTCGAAGAAGGCAAGCCCTAACTTCGGTTATGCGAGGAATCATGGCGGCCCTAGGAATGACCAAACACTATCCGAAATCGAAATGAAGCCGAAACCCCCGGGCCCATACTAATCTAATCTAGCCTCGGTGGGCATGCAACCTCCAAAGACAACAGTCTCGGATCTTACCAAAAGAGGCCGCGAAGAGCATCTGGATATGCACGACCCAAATAACTATGGGGAGGTTTTTTTTTTAATTTCTGGATGTCGGGAAGTTTTTCCGGTATTTAAAAACCTTAAAAACCTTAGGAAAATAGCTTATCAAAAATTCCAAAAAGTTTTCTACATAACCGGAAAAACCAAATTTAAAAGATAGGATATCCAGTGAGCTAATGTGATTATTTTTTATCTTGAATCTATGTTTTTTTTTTTATAACAACCCATTCAATTGTTTTAGGGATATATGGACTATGGTTTCAGGAATTGTTATTTTTTAGATCCATATCAAATCCCTCTAGAACCCCCTGTTATTTTGCTACATATTTTAAACGAGGTAAACCTAGACTATCACAGTCGTCGGACTCGTCGATCCTACGACCTAGATCGTATGTTGGGGCCTGTGAGCATCTCTCGTTTCGCGTATAGTCATTTATGATTGGAGGCGCCTATGATTTTGAAATATGAAATACGACTTCGCCTAAGGTTTTGAGAGAATATCGAACCTCTATACGGCTTTGCCTAAGATTTTAGAATATGAAATACGGGGGCTCGAACCTCTATCAAAATAACTCAATGTCCTAATAAAACTACTTTAACCAATATATCTAGCGAGCTAATGTGATTTCTTTTTATCTTGAATCTATTTTTTTTTATAACAACCCATTCAATTGTTTTAGGGATATATGGACTATGGTTTCAGGAATTGTTATTTTTTACATCCATATCAAATCCCTCTGGAATCCCTTGTTATTTTGCTATATATTATAAACGAGGTGCACCCTGGACTATCACAGTCATCGGATTTGTCGATCCTACGACCTAGATCATATGTTGGGGCCTGTGAGCATCTTTCGTTTCACTTATAGTCATTTATGATTGGAGGCGCCTATGATTTTGAAATATGAAATACGATTTCGCCTAAGGTTTTGAGATAGATAGATAGTATTTTAACGTCACACCACTAGGCAGCATCCAACTGGACATGTGACCACACACCACACTACATTGCTTGGTTGGGCCCTGCCCCCAACCACTTTACATTGCGTCTGTGGGCTTTGACACCCAACAGTTCAGAGTGCGATTCTGGGCTTTACTTAAAATTTTAGAATATGAAATACGGGGGCTCGAACCTCTACCAAAATAACTCAATGTCCAAATAAAACTACTTTAACCGATATATCCAGTGAGCTAATGTGATTATTTTTTATCTTGAATCTATGTTTTTTTTATAACCCATTCAATTGTTTTAGGGATATATGGACTATGGTTTCAGGAATTGTTATTTTTTACATCCGTATCAAATCCCTCTGGAACCCCTATGATTTTGCTACATATTGAATTTGAAGAAACTGATGTGCACATGGAGATAGAGACTCCGTTTCTCTTGCATGTGTTGGCTTTTGTTTTGATGCAAAAGGAAATGACCAAACACATTATGAGTATAATTCATGATTTGCAAATTACATAGATCAATAGTTTTGACATACTAGAGGAATTCTCTTTGCATGCAAGATCCTCACATGCATCTTTTTGAAAAAAGGCGTATCTTCTATGTGGAGATGAACTGTATTCGTGGTCTCTTACTGTAAAAGCTAAGAAAGTAATTTCAAGCAAGGATGTGGCCATCTAAGTCTAGAGAGATGTCATCTTGACATAAATTCTAAGGAGGAAAAGATACAATGGATTTGGGTTTCTTTCTATATTCAACACTCTGACCTTGTTCATCTTCTTCACTTTCTACTCCTCTACTCCACGTGAGGTAATAATATCGTCCCAATACAAGACAGAGGGCGCGAGTGTTATACGAAATGATGAGGCGTAAAGGGCACCTTGGTGGTGAATCAAATATGAAGCGAAAGGCGCCAGCTTAACTGGTAGAGTGTTGCCTCTTGGCTACATGCTCGATGGGAATAGTGCCATCTAGAACACACAACCAACACAACACAACACAACACAACAAATGTCATTAATAAAATACATGGCAAGAACCATGTCAATCTTCATGCCCTATTATGCCTTATATGAGTCGTGTTTAGCGGCATCACCCATGCTCTGGAAAGAATAAAGTTGTTTGTTGTAAAAATCTTTGCAATAATGTAGTAAAGAGGGGGTATAAATGACATGTCTTGAATAAATTAATGATGCAATCTTAAAACCAGCAGATAGTACACTTGTTGGAAAGCTCTCTTGTTCTCTACAATTCATTTGAAGGTCACATTTGTATTTAGATTAGCAGAAAAAAGTCAACGAAATGACCCTGGTTGAGGGGTATTTTGGAAATTTTAGCAAACAATAAGGGTATTTTGGTAACTTTCCCATGTTGATGTATGCTTTAAGATGTGAATGTATATCGTGAAGTCTATGTGCAAGGAACTTAATAATACTATCAATGTCAATGAATAGAATAGAATAGGTTTTTAGCGTCCACGGAGACCAATTGGCCTATGGGACCCAAACAAAAAGAGAGCAGCAAGCATATTACTGACAGGATTAAAAAAACCCCCGCCCCGAAGGGTTTTCGAGGGAAAAACCTTAGCAGTAATAAGCATGCTGGCACACTGTACAATTGCATAGGACATTTCAATACCGTCCCGTGGGACACAAACGAGCCGATGCATCCATAACCTCACAGAGGTGCGACCCCAACAAACCCAGCCCGACGCCGTGAGTCAATAACTGATGCAACGGTGGCCGACACTAGTAATCGAACATATGGCTCTGGATATGGGCAAATCTTTGGCGGTCACGGAGGGCATGACATTCATCCTCAATCGCCACGGTGGCAACAACATCGGCAAAGCCTTTGCTCTCGTGCTTCCCTGGCCCAACGCCCTGTTTCAATGCGGAGGCGATGTGCCCCCGTGCGAATGGAAGCTATAAGTCTGCGCTTCTTCATGGGTAGCTGGGTGTCAATGAACGACATTACATACATTTTCCATTTGTATGAGGGATTGTATCGAGATGGATTGAAGAAATAAGATTTCACAATTTCTAGTCAATTGTGTAGTTAGAATGTCAGGACGATAAACAACTGATATAGTTTATCCATTATTCGTCTTTCAATACAAGTGAAAAGGAACTATAAAAGTCAAAACATGGCAAATAATGGAATAATACATTTACAAAAACCTGTTGTTATAGAAATACTATTGCTTTCAATTATACAAGTGCAGATCATGCTTAAACCATCATTCATTTAAATTGGATTTATGTCAGGATTTTGGACCATTTTGGCACTGCAACTTTTTCCCGGGTTAGTAAATTTGCATCGAGAATGTGACTTTTTTTTATAACAGCACAACATGATTGCATTAAAAATTAAAAATATTTCACATATGCATGTCGAGTTACATATTGCCAATTACTTCTCGGAATTGACCCCTAGAGATATCATAGCTTTCTTCCTCACTTCCACAGGTATTGTAACCCTAGCAGTCTTGCCTGGGATGACCTTTGGGGTCCATGAAAACAAAATAGTATCTAACTCAACCCAATCATCACCTTCAATAGGGTTTCTCTTCCATTTCTTTGTCCAACAGTCTCTATACCTTTCTTCCTCTCGCCCTTTGCATTTAAGCGGTGCTGGACACCACCACTCCCACCGAACTTTGTTCACATTGCGGTCACCTACTTCTTTGCAAACCTCACGAGATGGTGTAACCCATCCACCCACCGAGAGGTATATCTCTTTGCTTTGGTACTATAAGTGCAAATTGATGGCAAAGCAAGTCATCTTTCGGATCATAATCCTCCAGCCCGGAGATATTTAGGCCTTCCTTTCCCTAGGACCAACATAGTGTTTTTGTTTGGAGGAGCCATGGACTTGCCGAATACTACTAACCACATCATCGGCTTCCTCGGGTAATATCAAGTCTCTCCACCTAGTCTTAGGTAGCCATCCATCTTTGAGTTCATCGGAGGATGTGTCTACTTGTCCCAATAATCCATGTACTGTGTCCAATAATCTATCAATGCAAGGTTGGTATTATCGGGGTTATTTTCCAATACTTGATGTATTCAAATGCCGATCCAATGTGCTTTGCAATGAATCCACCTCCTGGAAAAGGCTTAAGAGCTTTTGGTTGACCCCTTGGAATCTTAGGGTTTACCATTTTCATCTTAGTGCCATATAGGTACTCCCTCATCGGCCTCCATTTGTCATCCTGAAGGTCTCATCTTCCATTGCATGATTGGCTTATTTCCCATGACCCGAGAAAGTGTAATGAAGAGGTCTAGATTGACCTTCCATATCAAAAGCATAACCTTGATAAAATTCTTCCAATCGAGGCACCTCTTGTATGATCAACCCTATAGGAGAAGGTGAAATGCATTCACTAAGAACTTCCATTAGTCTAGGAAGATTGGTCACGGTTTGAGATTTCAATCTGCGACTATACTTCCCAAACAATGCATCCACATCCTCATGAGTATGTCCGGGCATTAAGAACCCTAAATTCACTCTTTCAAAGACACCCCGCGGCTGTTAAATAAGATAGGAATGAGAACATATACTGTTTTTATTCTCGTCGGCCAATTGTCAAGTTGGAGGAGGAACCTTGGTGGTAGATCTCGAGGGTTGGGGGCGTGAACTTGAGGCTCCAACATGTTCAGAGCACCCGACTCCTAAACCTTGCCTTAGTAAACTTCTCTAAATTATTAGGCTTTCTATCCAACAATGCACTTTGAAGAGTGGTTGGCTACCACCTCGAGGTTGTGGAGGTCACCGAATAACCACTCTCATAGTTCCTCAAGCACCTCATCACACTTCCAATATGAAAATCAGGACCATCACTCCACAATTGCAAACTAAAATGGCCATAATAAATTGGCACCACGCCATGCACTATTGCACACAGTCGAGGAGAGACTTGCAAAGGATAAGCTCTATTGATTTGCTTGGGTATGTAACTATCTTGTGGCAAACAAGTCTTTGATTGATCCATCTTGTCATGTATAATACAAACATAGTTATTGGGTTCCAAACATGATAATGTTCTCCACATCCAATAAGTGGATCTACATGATAGTTGAATTACGTCATGTGATCTTTCATTTGCTCCCTTATCTTAGCCCTTTGGCTTGGTTGCTTGGTCTTATCAAGAATCTCTTTCAACTTAGCACACAAGTTGCACTTTGCAAAAGTTGTTGAAGTGTCTATAGTGACATGCTTGAAGTGCTTGCTCCATAGTCTCTTGAGGCGGGTTGAGATATTGCGGTGCACAGTAGTTCTCGAAGCAAAGCATTGACTTCCTCAATATGCTCTTCTGGGGTACAATGGGATGGCAATCTCTTCTCGACAACTATTTTTTTTCCTGTTGATCTTTCCTACTTTTATGTGGCATATTCTCAGCATTGAATTCAACATATTTTTCAAAACCTCCCTAGCAGCCCGGGATCCTAGAAGTTGGCCTCAACATGCCATTATTTCCATGTAATGCAATTTTACTCCCCTTTGCATGACTTGCTTGCCAATTTTGCCAAGTTGAAATTGGAATGCCATGAATATGTATCCATGCAACTTTACATATCCATATCCCTAGCGTTGGGTATTTTTTTTTTTTCTTTGGAAATTGTTCATCTTGAAGTGCAAGCTCATGAATGGAGTACAAGTAAGTCCTCCTCTCATCACAAGTATACTCTTGGAAGGTGGCTCTTGCTTCCACCAATTCATCAATTTCAAACTTCTGAACACAATTAGCCCAACAACATTCCATTCCCTTACCTTAGTCGAGCTTCCGTGAACAATCACTACTTGACTTGGACCTCTTGCTAGGATAATGTTTCACCAGCTTGAGTGTGCCCTCTTCTCACGAAAATGTGGTCTGGCGGCTATTGGAGGTGCATTAAGAAAATCGATGTCATCCACAACCTCGGCTCGTAAAAAAGAATTCTCCTATAAACTCAATGCGGGCTATAGGCCATGGCATGACGCATGGAACCTCAATTGTTTAATACAAGCGGTTGCAATCACGGTGATTTGATCCTTTTTCCTTCCATTTTTCCTCTAAACTTGTTATGGCCACACCCACTTTATCCTCTCCTAACCTTTCATCATTGGCGACTGGATAGGATCAGCTAGTATGATAGTTCCTTCACCTACTAGCTCCTTATTGCATTGGTGCTTCACTTTCACCTTCTTATTCTTCCAATCCAACCCTCTTGTAGAGGACAATTTGCTTAGTAGTCTCAGCCTCAACACCCTTTGGGAGGTCCACAGCATTGACCTACAAGAACAATGTTTACAATGGGGTAACAATGTGATAAGAACATGTGGTAACAATCTTGAAACATGTTGGGGGGATAGGCATTACATTTTACCCTTTTAGGATCCACACGCTTCACCTATATAAAGTGAAATGTCTTAATATTAGTCGAAAAAAAGGACAAAGTAATTTTGAGAACCGATTAAAGGGAACTCTAAGAAATGCCAAGAAAACCATTAAATGGACAAATATATGTTGTAAGTGCAGCCAAAAATATGTTGTAAGTATAGCTCAGGCGTAGGTAATTATTGCAAAATTAATGGTAACATAGGGTGTATGCTAGTAGTACTAATGAGGTAAGTATAGGTCATTGAATCTAGATGGGCCAAAGTTGGTTGTAAGTATATTTGGGGTCTAGGTAATTATACAAAATTAATGAAAACATAGGTTTTAAGTATAGGCGACATGTGGGTAATTCTATAGAAATTATGATAACCTAGGGCGTAATTAATTCAATAGAAGTAATGATAGGTAATTCGTATATGATATAAATCTTGTATGATGTGATGGAATCATAATTACAACCGCGCCTATAAGAAACCCTCCATTCTTTCAACCGCCAATCCTTTCTTCCTTCTAGCGCCAATCCTTTCTTCCTTCTACCATGGTGAGCCATGCTGCCCGGCCTCGTCCCGCTCCATCCCGCCGGCCTCGTCCCGCTCCATCCCGCCGGACTCGCCTCCGAGAGGCAAAGAGGCAGGTAAAAAAATTGATAAAGAAATCCATTCCCCCCTCCCTGCGGATGCGGCTGTGTTTGCTCTCACTTTCCTGATCCGGATAATTCGCGAGGAGTTATTTCTTCGAGGGGCAAGCTTAGGGAAAAGATTATCGACACCGGCACCGGCCTGGCCGACCCCAAGTCCCCATACTCCCCTTGATTCAGGTGAGGAGATGGAGAACGAGATTGAGAAAGAAGAAGAAATGGAGGAAGCCCAGGATGAAGAATGGCGAAGAATTAGAGGAAGAAAAAAGCCTGATTATGGGCCCTCTCCTCCTCCAGATGATGAAGATGTTGCCGAAGACATCGGCGAGGATGGCGGATGAAAGCTTCGAGAGGAAGAAGAGGAGGAGGAAGAAGGAGGAGGTAGAGGGCTGATTTTTTTTTTTTTTTATTTAGTTTTGGATCGGAAAAAAATGAGCTAGGCATCTCCTTAAGCCGCCTAGAACTTACGTAATTTTGTAACAATGGTGGGCATCTCCTTAAACTGCCTAGAACTTCTGTAATTTTGTAACACAGAGCTGGGCAACTCTAATAAAAGGCCTTATGTAAACTTTTTCAATGGCAATACAAGGATTTCTTGTTGCAATATGTTTCTTTAGTTTTACTCTAACTTGAAAGTAGAATCGTAATTTCTGGAAAGGCATTTTTTGGAATTCGGCAACTCAAATAAAAGGCCTTATGTAAAAATGTTCAATGGCAATACAAGGATTAATGACTGCAATATATTTCTTTAGTGTCAACTCTAACTTGAAGGCATAACTGTAATTTCTTCAGAAACTGTTTTGAATTCTGGCTCTTTAATTCTTAATTTTGAGAGAGCTGAAGTGAGATCACGCCGGCGAGAAATATGTTTATGTACAAAATGTTTAAATTGTCAAGCGATCCAATACGCTGGGCGTGAATTACACCACGATAATTAGCTTTATGCGGTTCACGCCCGTGTATTGGACTGCACAATGTAAACATTTTGCACACAAACATATATTCGGCGCTGGCATTTCACTTCTATGAACAGATTAGACCCTGAATTAGTAAGCGGCACCATGCTCGCGATCTATCTAATTCGATCTTTCATTCTTAATTTTGAAGAGTTGAGGTGAGATCAGGTGCCGAAATATGTTTGTGTACAAAATGTTTAAATTGTCAAGCGGTCAATACACGCTGGCGTGAATTACACACGATATTAGCTTTATGCGCCAATCACGGCGTGTATTGGACCCGCACAATGTAAACATGAATGCACACAAACATATTTCACCGGATTTCACTTCAGCTCTCCTCGGTTTAAAATGATGGTACGACTTGAGAAATTACGATCTTTGCTTTAAAGTACAATACAGGATACGCGCATGGCATTTAAGTTACAACTGAATGGTATTAGCTCATGGCCGTGCTATGGAGGGGCTTGAATTGGAAAATGCTAAGCTGATAATTAGAGTTGCGGACCCACGAAGGCGCACTATTTTATTTGCCGAATCTTGAGGAACAATACCGCAGTTAATAACACCTAGATAAATAACACCTGCGATGTAATTAAAACAATGTAAAGAATGCCATCCATGTAAAGAATATCCCATCCATGTAAAAGCGGTGTTTTTTGAATTCTGAATGCTCAGTGCGAGGCCTTATATTTTTGCAATTTTGAAAGAATGGTCTGGCATGCAAGCCTTTTAATTTCATACATATGACAGAATCAGTTTGTGCATTTTAGTATGAGCACTCAATCTTCCTCTATGTCTTCCAAGAAAATGAAACTCACCTTCTTTAAGCGAAATCAGCCCATGCAACAAAGGTTAGATGCTTTCACCTTTGTGTCTCCATCGGGATGCCTTCGGGTAATGCTTAAATCGTTGAAATGGCAATCGGTTACTAGAATCTTCACATGATCATTTCCAAGAGGAACTCCATGGCGGTTGCTTCGGATCGTGATTCTATCTTGCAATTTCCCACCCTCCTCTTCAAATTAAATTAAATCGGCATGTAGCATTCTTCCCCACGTTCAATGTCGCCAAAGGCCGTGGGATTAATTTGGAGCTTGGGATGCGGAAGAGTAGATGAACTTACATGAAGCTCGACATCGCTTCGGTATGACTTCTTCGGTTCTTCCGAGTTCTTCGAGTTCTTCTGTTCTTCCAAGTTCTTTTCGAGTTGAATGACAAGAAAACAGTGGCGGCAAGATTAAGGTGGTAGTTTCAAATTATCCGTTAATTGTCTTGCTTTTCTAGCCCGTGAGTGAAATCTAATTATGGGATTTGACAATGCGGTCATCGTAGAGCCATTAAGCGCTTTCGTCATGCGATGTGTCAAATCCATTAGACCCAATCGTTAAGTTTGCTAACCGTCGATGAAAAGTCGATCCTTGAAATTTAAATATCCGCTCCTTCTATCGGACCCGTCGATTAGAAGTCGATCCATGATATTTTAATAACCGCTTCGCTTTTATCGGACCGTCGATGAAAAGTCGATCAGAATGAAACTTCGTCGATCTAAAGCCGACCCTAATCGCCTTATGCAAATCTATATAAGTTTTTGAATTCCATTTCTTGCTTTTGATTGTGAACTTGCTCAGAGGCGGCTCAAAAAGAACTCCTAGGCTCGGGGAACTCAAGAACTCCAGCGCTCAAGATCATCGTGAAGATGCCGCCCAAAGGTCGTCTTTGCTCAAACTCGGGCCGGGCCAGAAAGATCTTTGAAGGTCGGTATTGTCATCATTTTGTGTGTTATTCATTCATTGTTGATTAACTTCTGTATTTCTTGTATTTGCTCACGTATCTTACGCCTATGCTCCTGTCTATTATTTACGTAGCGGTGACTTAAATTTCTATAGTTCTTTGACACTCCACGTCTATCATTTCTTTAGCTGCTCATTTTCTGTGTGACTTGTATTTGCATCGCATAATAAATGTCCTTCACATGTTAAATTGTCCTACTCGTGATTAAGCGTTTACGTCTATAATTTGTAAAAGTAGTATGGCCCCGTGTTTAGTTGGCTGCCTTAATTTGTGTGGTCGGCATCTTTACGTGTATTGCAACGCCTTATGAGTGCATAATGCGTGGCGGGGGCTGTATGCCATTGGTTGCTTTTTGCTGGCGAATTGATGACCACCAAATCGCGCTAAAAGCGTGTATTGCACCGTCGTTTCGCGAGGGAAAGAGACAAAACCGAATGATCGTTCCTACACCTCCTCCTAAGAAAGCAAGAGGCTCGGAAGATACTCCAAATGACTCCCAGCTCCGAGAAGAAGGGAAAGCCCAATGAGGACCTTGCATCCTCGGATCCATTATCCGGGCGAACCATGCAGATCCTCCATGCCTCGAGGAGAAGATGGATGAGCGGTCACCCGGTATGTTGATGTAGGCAAAACAAATGGTAAGGTGGATCTTGTGTTACACTCGGAAAAAGAAAGAGACCGATCTTATGAAGAAACAAGGTATTCTTATCACTTGTGAGGAGCGGGATGACATCGTTGTCAACTCCTAGTGGAGGTTGTGAAGAACCACAAGAAAGATCTCGCCAGTTTACATGCGCCGGGCAAATCGCTTTCAAAGATGGTCCGATGAAGAAGGGCGTGAGTCTTTGAGTCATGTTTCAAGTATCACGGATGGCCTCAAAATACCGTCCTCAATCCAGGTTCTATTAGTGAAGGGTGTCTGCAGTGAGGAGAGCTTTGCGAGGACCTTCTCAAGATTACTACAGAGGAGATGAAGCATCAAAATGATATCGAGGGATGTCACGAAGATTCTTTGGACTTAGGAAAGGACATCCCCGTACGCCTTGATTGATGGCATTTTGGCGGAAAATGACTCGAAAAGAAATTGCAGGTGGAGGCAATGAGTAGGCTAGTCAAGTATGCAGACAACTACCCACTTGGCCAATCTTTTACATCATCCATCCATGTTGGCCGTCCCCGGTGAGATCACATAAGTCAAGTCTTGTTAGCGGGAGGTATGACCACGAGCATGCAAGAAAAATATTGAGGCGATGGTGAGGAATCGAGGCCAAGTTCCTATGCCAGCGGGCGTGCTTCCTTGGGATAAGAAAAAGGATGCTCCACTCGATGGACAACACTAGAAAGAGCTAACCGTGGAGAACCCTAATGTATGCTTCCTTATTATTGACGGACAGCATTCTATTGAGGCACAACGATCCCTATCCAACCAGGCTAAGCAAACCGGACAAACAATGTATCTGCTACATTACAACCACAGGAGGTGTCGGTTTCTAAGCCCCCATACCCCTGCAGAGAGGACACGGCAGAGATTAGTGCAACATTGAGCGAAATGGTAGGTCTTTCTTTATAAAGGTTAGTATATTTGGTGGAATAGAGTCAGGATATATCAAGTAATAATAACAGTATAGTAGGTCCGTCCGTTTGTCAAAGCGTCCCAATTCGCTTGGCGTGAATTCATCTTTGCCAATTCGCGCACGGGGTATATTCGTCCGTAATTGTCACCATGAATACGCCAGCCAATTGCCAATGAACCTGCATTTTCATCGGTGGACCCGAATACGCCCGGTGCGAATCGCGATGGCTTGCCAATTCGGCGGCGTGTATTCATCTTTGCCTATTCGGACGAATACACCGGTAATTGGCGCTGGCGTCTTCATCTTGCCAATTCGGCGCTGGCGTGTGATACCGTCCATAAATGTCGGGATGAATACCGCCCCGCACCAATTAACAATAGCGTCACTTTGGCGTTTCACGATTATCTGTTTTGCTTGATCTAAAAGCGGTTAACTTTTGTATGTCCCGCTCATATTGGCTGACATGCTTTCCTTTACACGCAGCCCTTCGTGGAACAACTCCGTCATGCCCGCCTTGACAATGGATAGAATATGGAAGACCCCGCAAATAAAGCGGGGAGGAGCGAAGTCACGAGGAGTTTAAGGCATTGGAAAAGACCTTGGCTCCCGGACTATCATCCAAGATAGGAAACCAAGAGCCAAAAAGCGGGGAAAAAAGCGGGAAGAGCGGGAGACGTCTGAAGCAGCTTCCGGAGGTCCTGGATGCCTACAAGATGGTCTTAAGCTAAGAGGCGAGGAAGTCACGGGCGAAGTGGAGCGAGTTCGGATGCTTATCTTTCGAAGCGACTACCGGACCCAATGGGACGAAAGTGCCTCCTCAAGATACTTCAATATTTGATCTCAAGACTACCGAGATGAGGAAAGTACGAGGGCCTCCAAGATGATGAAATCATTTGGTTGTTAAATCAATGCATAAACAAAGAAGTTACGTACAAGAAGGCTTCTTCATTAAGGACAAAATGTCCTTCATTGATTGTTGCACTCATATAAAGAACATCGCGAGTTATGAAGGTAGCGGTTGGTGAAGAACTTCAGAAAACTCCGGTGATGTAACATTATGCGAAGTCGACCTGCTAGACAAGTATGGCGTGTGTCTGTGACATCAAGAAATCGTCTTTTGGTCGAAGGAATTTCTGCAAAGCGAGGAAATCAAAGAACCAACGACACACCTCAAAGCTATCGATAAGGTGATGGCTGAGCCGGAAGAAAGGTTAATGCCGATCACGAAAGATGTTGGTGGTGACTTGCACACTCAATACCTGGGTCTCTCGGGCTATAAAGGTCTCCTACCGATACAACAATAAGCCCTCGTAATATTTCTCTGTTTGTATTGGATAAGCGGGGCTTGCAAAAGGAGAGAAGGATGACTCAACGAGTACAATGGTTTTTTTAGTAGCTGCATAAACTTAACAACTTCGAGAAACTCTTTACTATTGTCATCATATGCCCCCCCCATGAGAGCCTCATATGCATGCTTTGATGGCTTCATACGACTTACAATGCCTAAAGGTCGTTAGGGAGGCTCTCTTCTCTTTGAGACAAAGGATCTTGATTTGAGGATGCAGTATAAAAGCTTGTATAATCTTCATAATGATATCCCTTGTGCGGATAGGCGACTATGAGGGTAGCTAAGAGCAAAGGGGCATCGGATAAAGGTGCATGGCGGTGTTTTCTTGGATGAACCCAACTTGAAAAATGTCTTCTACAAAGATGATGAGGATGAAGAAAATGAATCACGAGAATTTGATGTTCCTAATCTCTACCGCCAAAGACATCACTCTGGAATTGCTGATAAAAAGAAAAGGGACCCTTGAATAAACATGGGTTTGCAATCAATCGCGGCAAGCTATCTTGTTGAGGCATTTGCACCACTTGATACCACTTTGTTGGAATTGCATGTTGGAGGGTATATTGGTAGAGAGGCCACGAAGACATCAAGAAGATGTTTAAGTTTAACAACGATGACGATCCGGGGATTTCCTTGAAGTGTTTTTTTCGAAAAGGTACTAGCCACGGCTGATTGGGGTCTGTCAAAGATAAAAAATTGGTTGGCTTTGGTACCTTGCGAAGGCGGCGAAATACTAGTTCACAAAAGCCTCAGAGTGCAACTCGGAATGTTCAAAAGCAATGCAACCCCAGGAGAAGGCGCGAAATGCTAGAACGGGGCGTTGAGAGCATGGAGAAAAATTTGAAGTCCATGCTTGATAACATTCCAGTCCTAATGTCCGGGTTGAAGGGAGTGCGAGTCGCGGCGGTTCGATACCAACCCGGGAAGATCATGCAAGCTCGGTGCAACCAGCGAGGTTAGGAATCAAACCCACAGTAGCTTTCATAGAAGAGAACGTGTCCGAACTTAACAGGTGGCGTTCATGCTTGGCGGTAAAGCATCCTGAGTGAAGTAGGCAGCTAAGGCTAGCGTGGATGGCGGCGATGAAAGGTAATTCACGCCCGACGCGATATGTAGCTTTGTTATGAAGGATAAAAACGCTTGGCGTGTATTGCGAACACTTTTGCATAGCTAACTCTTTGTTTTCCATGGTTCGGGGCTCCACCTGCTTGTGACAAAATCATTGTCTTCGATCCAATGGTGTCTTTGTGTAAAAGCGTTTCCTAAGAAGCTTATTAACGGTGATGACTTCGAGCAAGTCCCTCTAGAATCGAATACTAAGTGGATCTATCCTCGTCCACACTTAGAAGATATGATGAATGAGGTGTTGATTGTTTTAGTTGCCATCGGTCCTCAATGGAACGCGAGAAATGTTGATGAAGTACTTAGGGTGTTACCGGGCATGAATCGAGACTTTGTGACGATTTGGGACCAAAGTAAGTGTATAAAAGTTTCCACATCCAAGAGATCCGGATGGCAAATCGGTCTTCGTGGAAACATCTTGGTACTATGATGGATCGACTTGGCATTCAAAAGAAAGAGGACATCATAATAGTAGATGATGATGCTCTTAAGTGCTTTTATAATCAAGGTCGGGCTCTAAATCCACCAACTTATACTCCACAAGATTACTCAACGGATGAGTTTCTAGTACTATTCATGTCCATCATGAGTGGTTTGGCTTACGGTAAAAGCGTTATGAGATGTTGTCAAAAGCATCGAAACTAGATCCGGACTAAGGAGATGGATCCCTATCTTGAGAGTTATTTGACAAAGAAAGGACTAGTCCCTACATGATGTAATCTTCATATCAAGTGAATACAATGTAAAAAGTGTTCTCTGTATATTGATGTGTTGTTATCTACAAATGCTAATCAAACACCACATTCTTCTCACTAAAACAAGAAAATGTTAAACCTCCCAGTACTACAATGCAAAAATTTGCAACAATGCAAAACAGCATGTCACACAACAAAACACTATATTGAGAAAAGGGTATGCAAAAGTGGCATGCTTTTGGAACAGACATAAATCCAATTTAAATGAATGATGGTTCTTAGCCACCAGCACGTAATCCACCACATAAGAGCCACCCCACTGGTTCTCCTGACTGCAAGTGTAGCTGCCAAAGGATGGCCACTATGCTAAAATGACCAAGTTAAAAATGTTGCACAATATAAGCAACACCTTGCTGTAGTGCATGACCGTGTGGGTCCTGTCATCTGATGCCCATGGCCAAGCCATCTATGTAGGGCGGAGCTATAACGCATCTGCCATGGGGTCAAATTTAATGTTCTATCCATACCCGCGACGATGGAGTTGAGACAACCTCATTTCTGCCAGGGGAAGCCCCTAGAGTTCCAGGAGGCCATAAATAAGTACAGTTCCTATTTGTGGATGGCACATGTAGACTCCCATGGGTTCATGGTAGCAGCAGGGGGACAATATATGGCGTAGGAGCAAAAGGAGGTTGAGCAGTGGGAGCAAGACTTGCAATGGCAAAGCAAGAGCGGTATTAGGAGCAACGTGGACAAAGGTGACATGTTTAGGAGCAGGAGCAGTAGGAATGACATCAGCTCCTGAGGCAGCAGTAGTAGTAGCAACGAATCCGACAGAAGGAGTTACAACAACTTTAGTAGCAGCACCCCAAGGGATTACAACAATGCATTGTACCACATCGTGACCCGGTGTTTGCCGATTGGAAGACCCATAGCTTGCCTTGCATCGGTCGACCACCCCTCGAAGTGGCGAATGTTCCTTGCGGGTTAGCTCTTGTCTATAATCACCTCCCTCATTGTAAACATAAAATATACAGAAGACATAACACTGGTACTGAAATATAATCAAAATGCTCTAATCTGGACCAGAAATAACAAGGCTTTTTTTTGTGCATTTTTTTGCAACATTGCTTTAATCTGTAATTGGTATCCTAAAAAAGTCAACCTTGCTTCCACAATATGATGTTATAAGGCATGCATTTGATATTTTGCATGCTCGAGATATTTTCACTATATGCTTTATAACCTTGCTATGTTATTTCTTATATATGATCTTACTGTTTGATAGATGATTTTCTTGATAATGCAGAAAAAATATGTGGTTGTTGTAGTGGGGATTGAACAGAGGGTGGTGGTTGCAGTGTGAGCTTCCTAACCAAAATGACCATTTGTTATTGGTTCCACGGCAAGAATTTTTTATTTTCATTCTTTAGATTTGGCTATTGCAGTGGGGGCTAAACAGAGGCTGGCTGCAGCTGTGTGGGGTTCCTACCCAAAATAATTATTCGTTATGTTTCCACAGCAAGACTTGTTTATCATTTATTTGTTTTGTTGCATCTATGTTCTTGTTGAAAGGTTGTTTCAAGTTGTATGTTTCAAGTTGTAACTAGTTTGGTGAGCATTTTGTTTTGCCATATTTAAAGTCCTTCGGCAAGGAAATTTCAATAGATATAGAACTCAACAAATTCTTTTCCCTCTCTTCCCCCCCTCGCCCCTTCTTTTTTTTCTTTAAAGTATTGTATAATTTCCATAGTGGTAATAATGCATTCAATGCTTTTTCTTCTAGAAAACGAAAATGATATGCCTGATGGCTATATGATGTGACATCATGTGCCAGTATGGATTGATAAAAACTACATTATGTCCAAGTTTTAGGCTTTACAAATGCATGCACAATTCTCACAATGGTAATTATAATGTAGGGGAGGATTTGCTTAGAAAGTGTAACCTATTATTTTGGAAAGAATGGCTCATAGTAGGATGGGGACTTAGGGCGATTTTAGGAAAAGGATGACCCCAATGGAAGACATAAAGAAGCCAAAATTAATCATTGTTAATAATAGAGGATATAAACAGTATCCAAAGGATCCACACCTCGAATGACCAATTTCTCTACTGCCTCAGCACTATTACAAGAAGTCCTTGCCTAATTCCTTCAAAGACTCGAATGCAGGTAGCCCGATGCGAGAAATGTATCAAGGAAGCCATCGAGATAGCCTATTGTAATCTAAAAATCCACCAGTATAGTAACCAATAACAGAGTGTGTTGCCAAGTTCTCTATAAGTTCTTCTTTATTGTTTGTCTATGACTAGCATTATATGCTTCTCTTCCACTGATTTAAAGATAGTCAATTTTCATTCCTGCATTTTGAAGAGATGTTCGATTGTATCACATACTGGCATTTTTCAAGGCACATATCCTATGGCAGTTTCTATTTGTCCTTGGGCCAAGTAATATTTGTAAAACTATTGCAGTACGAAAAGCAATACTGTCAACTTTGATTAATCAGTGATATTTTTCTGATTTTAAATATCAATGTTCTTGCAATGTAGAGAATATTGAATGTGCAATATGTTGTTCCAGACAACATACAGATATTTGTTGAAGGATAAAATCTTCTTTCATACATTTTTGTTGCAAACCCAGCAAAAGAGTAAGCATTTGCTCTTGCAAAGTACTCTTGTAAACCAACCTCTGCTGTTTATTCGTAGCAATTTACCATTCCAGATATTATGAACCATGAATGGTTTTTGAAGAACTTGCCGGCTGGTCTCCTGGAAGGTGCTGATATGGCTAATGAGCTTGATGATCCCAACCATCCACCCCAGAACTTAGAAGCGATAATGCGCATTATTCAAGAAGCTACCTCCTGCAAATCCGGACTTGGCCATTATGTTGGTGATGTTGGTCTGGATTTAGATGATATGGATCTGGAAAACGATGCAGATGTTGATGTTGATAGCAATGGCGAATTTGTTTGTGCCTTATGATAGAACTATGCAAGACTTGGGATCCATTCATTCAGAAATTAGAACTTTTTCAGATTGGGGCATTGTTGCCAGTATCACAGCTGGCTGCGATTATGGCGGCCAACTTTTAGAGGTTTCAACCAACAAGATGCCATCTACCATGTCAAACTTTGGGAGCTCCAATGTCTTCTTAGTGCCAATTATATAGGTATATTGAAGTTATGGATGTTTATCGTGATCGCACTAGGTACATGTTTCTACTAGATAAGGGCAAATAGACTAGAGCAAAAGAATACGATCCTTTAATTTGCCCCTCACTGCAATGGCTTCGGCAATGGCTATGCCTGCCTTGGTTATATAGTTCGGAGTTAGCTAATGCCTAATGTATAATAACGTATAACGAGTTAGGATCAAATATACTAACGATACTAATGTGCTAGTTTCTTTTAAAAAAAAAGAGCAGATTTTCATAGTCCAAGACATCCTCTAGACCAACTTCAGGATTATGAATTTGCAATAACAAGGTGTTGGAGTGAATAGGAATGAGTAAGCACATAGGGTTGCCCATAAGAGGCGAAACTAATTAAAAAAATGGCTAAAAGATTCAAGAAGAATGCACAAATGAACTGCAGAGCATGGCAAATCTAAACAAAGGCCCAGACCCTACAAAAGCAATAAACACACAAAAGAAACTATAAGAACCATTAGGAACAAAATACAAAGCACTAAAAATTAAAAACGGCAAAAGGGGCACCTGGTAACCCCAAGCAAAGTGGGGGCAACTCGGTCGTATTTTCAAGCCTTCAAGAATATAAAACCAATATTGGAGTAATTTAGCACCTGCTTTAAAAACTTACTAAAATGTATTTATGCATATCTTGAATTAAGAATAATATTTGATAATTAAAGCCTAGATTGCAATTCGTTCTATATTCAGCTGATAATTATTCTAATCTTGTTATGTTAGCTCCGCAAAATGCTCCCTAGAAAAATGTTTGCTAGACTCCTAAGTAAGAGGTTCAAGAAAGGCAATAGTAACTTGGTCCCTACGATCTAGAGGAAAAACTCAGCATTCTACGGAGAAAAGCATGACCCATTTTTGTATAGTGGCAATGTATTGGCATGCATCAGTTCCTTCAGTTTCAAGTATGTGTTTTTTCAAGCTTGTTGTTTTACATTAAATATGGAACATTTATTTTTATGGCAAATTGATTCTGGGTTCCTAACCTTTTCGAATCATGCAGGCTCTGAATGTCGTGTCTTTTGCAACAAGGCTTATTGGTGCTTATTCAAAATTTTTTGATGTGGTTTGGAGGCTTATTGGCATCACCAATGGGGAACAATCATTGGCATTTAGCAACTATTAGGCACATTCGTTTCTCTTCTTAACAATAGTGCCTTTCTCAACCTCTATACCCAGCTTAGCTCATCTACTTTCGTTTTCATTAACCTTGTCCTCACATTAATGTCGCATATTTACGGAGCACAATTCACCTCACATGGCATTTGCTGTCAAAGAATAGGAATGCAAGTTTAAAAAATATTTCTAAGACCCCTATTACCAATTTAAAATAATTTGGATCATAATTTCAACTTAAGCTCCATCCTTAAATTTGCAAGTTCTCTACCAATCTAGAATATTTTTGCCTTAGACACGGCTATCACGGCAAATGAATCATTAAGTCTATGTGTTGAGCATTATACCATGTCTTCTAAAAGTTAATTGCCTTAATATTTGTGCTCCTAAAGTTAGATTGCCTTAATATTTATGCAAATTATTTACTTTATATATTCTTGAGATGAATCCAATTCTGATTCAATCCGGTTCTAAAAGCAAAAGAAACCACATCTAATGTGTGATTACTTTTTTACATTTTTGCAGAAGTCAATCTAAGCCTAAAACTGTCCAAGCCTCCTGTTGCGCCTTTTTGCTATTTTTTTTTTTTTAAGGATCAAATCCATGATGCAAGCCTCTCATCAAACCTCCTCCTAGCCCAGTCTGATGCACGCCACTCATCAAACCTCCTTCTAGCCCAATCTACCTTGCTTTTGCTTGTATTGACCCAGCATCCTCAATTTGCTTGACAAGTTCTTGATCAAGCTCAATAAAACATGCATTCTTCCCTTACTTTCTAGCTTTCTCTATATTGTGGACATGAGGTTGATATTTTCCATATTTGCAAATTAGAAGAGACATTCTCTACATTCCACTCTACATCCTCTACATCACAGTCTGTTAACAAGCCATTTCCTTGAACTTCAATATAACTGCTAACAGCTTCATCTCAGAACTCTTGAACTCTATTGCCCTCAAAATCTGCTTCTCACTCATCAGGAGATTACTAATATCCTTCAACAATGCAAATGTTGGATTCTGATCCACCTTTAAGATTGAAAGTAGAAAGATATATAGCAACACACATATCATACACAACTAAAACAAACAAAAAGAAAACCTCTTGCATTTTTCAAAAAATCTTACCTCAAAAGAGCATATCCACTACCTCAACCTCTAAAGAGCAGTCCAACGCCTCTAAAGAGCAGACTAGCACTTCTAAAGAGCAATCCAGTGCCTCTAAAGATCGTCCTTTCTAAAGATTCAAATGCAACACCTAGATCCTGCTCCTCTAATATTCAGATCCAATGTCTATAGTAGAGCACAAATCTAGCGCCTAGCAGAGCACATCACAGATCGAATGCCTAGAAGGGTCTGCACAAATCGGACAAGGGATATCGCTCCACGTAAAAGGAATGTTCCCTAGGGAAGATTTCTATATACAAAACTGAGTAACGAGAACTCCAGTAATATAACACGAACCATAGTCTAGTTTTTTTTTCCCATGTATTTATACGCAAACTAAACGCACCACTTACCTTTTACCAAATGGTCCAAATATTTGAAAAAATTTGGACGTAGATTCTTCTTTCTGGCGGATTGGTGCCCAAGAAAATGCTGCGTTTTCTTCTTGTAATCTGGGCGCTCATGCTCAGCTCTGCTTATGCTCAACTCATCGGAAGAATTACAAACGCTCAAGGATACATTTCCTGCAATCCATGTGGCTTTGGCGCTCAAACAGGACGTGGATTCCCTCTTCCATGTAAACTGATTTGATCTCTTTTGCCACTCTTCATATTCTTGTAGTCTTTGTATTGGAATTTGCTTCGGTTAGTTTCTTTTCGCATCTTTGTTGCACTACGTGAATTATTTCCTGTTCTTGCACTTTTACATCATAAGTTAGATAATATCACTAAATTGCATTTATTAATGATCTTTAGTATACATCCCTTTTTCACGGCGGGGCAGCTAACAATTCTCGTAGATTTTCTGATCCTTGCTCAATTTCACCGATCTTGGCTTTAAATTCATCTTTTCTGGTTAATCTTGTATTATAATCGCTGTTCTTGATGAAAACTTCTTCGGAAATGCTCTCTTGTGAATAAATTTCATCTGTGTGATAATCTTTATTGAGATTTCTGTGCTAAATCGCTTGGATAATTCGCAGTTGCGCAGGTAGGGGTAGTCTGTCGAGATAGAACAGGGGAGCCGTTTATTGTGGCCACGGGAATGACGGATGCAAGGGGCCAATTCGATCTGAAGACGCCGGATAATTTAGCGAACCTAGGACTTATTTCATGCTGGGTAAGACTTCTGGAGCCGCATGGATGCACATCCATCACTGCCGGAACCCCTAATATGTGCCCTACTATTGCATATGCGCAAGAAACTATGACAGATAAACAGGTTTTTTCCCCTGCTCCAGCCCCAGTTCCTGTTTCTTTTTCTTACAGACGGCCTACTCATAATCCTTTTGTCCGATCCTTTGCTTCTGCCAAACTCCGCATTTCTGTAATCAGCATATTTTCTGTGATCCTGTTCCATTTGCTCTGTTTCTTTGCAGATTGAGTCATTTTTGCAAGTTATTTCGCATGGTCTATGGCGCTTTGTTTTGATCCGTAAATTTGGATCGGACAAATGCAAGCAAATGAGCTCTAGATTTTGGTAAATTCTGTTCAGTGCTCTTCTTGTTTTTAAACCATGTGATTTCGATATCTAGTTTGGATAAGAGTTTGTCCATAAACTTGGAAAAGGTTGTTACAAGGAGAAGACAAATGTTTCCTTTTAGTGATTTAACTTGTCAAGCAACAAAATTGTTTCTAATGGTCCCATGGAATAAGACAAAATGTTTCCATTTAGTGCTTTTGTATTATCTATTTTTCGTGGTTTTTGGCGGGTAAATTGGCAAGCAACTTAGGAAATACAGCCGTCAAGAAACGGGCTGTAGAAGGGGAAAAAATTGTTACATTCAAGGTTTATATGTTTGCCACATGCCATGGCGCTATTGAAGCGTAGGCAAAATTGAGCCTAACATGTTTTCTACGTATTAGAGAACTCAGAACTCACAGGAGGAGGAGTTTTCAGGGAGAAAATTCAAGGCAGAGAACTCCACAAGCATCGAAGCTGCAAGTGGCGCACTGCCAAAGTTTTCCTCTTGAAAACTCTGAATCTCGTGGCTTCACTGACGTATATGCATGTGGAGCAAGGTTTCCCCTATTTTACAGCCTGATATTGCTAGCTGAGTGGCCCGATTAGGTGAGAGCTCTTTTGAATAAGGCTTTGGCTACTAATGTGTGTAGAAGTTTTTATGTTTATTCAAGTATTGAAGGAACATCATATCAGCATTGCATTTAGATAAACAGAAAACTCTAAAGCATGAAAAAAACTGACCTGCAAAGTGCCACATTTGATTGTTCATGTTCAGGTAATCCAAATTGCATGTTGGACACATTTCGACATAAATTAAAGTGTATAATGGCAGCAGAAAATTTTAAAAAAGAATGTGATGGCGACCGGGATTTTGTGCAATTGTTTAACTAGCAATGCGGATGTTGTAGGTTCGTCAATACCATGTGAATGCCCACGATAAAAGAACTAGCAATCAATCTAGGTTTTATATAATTTTGAATTTCTTACCTCTGTCCAGATTTACAACTACAACCATATTAACTTGCATGCTTTGTTCTAGCCATGTCAAATTGTTCAATCTAACATGGTTGTCACAACAAAAAAAGTGATAGGCCTCCTCTATCTATCTATCTATCTATCTATCTATCTATCTATCTATCTATCTATCTATCTATCTATCTATCTATCTATCTATCTATCTATCTATCTATCTATCTATCTATCTATCTATGTTCCTCTGGTTGAAACTGTGTGCACTAATATGTTTATGACCCAAGTGGAACTAGGGAAAAACATGCAAAGCTTTAGAAGAGAGAACTTATGTAAGGCTAGCACTATGCCACTACTTTTAAAAAATACCTTAAATATATGATTTAGCAATATTTTATAACAGATCAACAATAAAAAACAGGTGGATAAAACAGTATTGATACTATGCTCTAACGTGCACTTTGAGAGGTATCTATGTCTGTGGCATTTTTCTTCAGTAATCGGCCACTAAGAAGAAGGGAATGTTAAAAGTAGGACAAAAAATAGAAAGCAATAATAATAGAAAGAAGCATACTTAGATTAGTAACAATTCACCTTCTTCAAACTCTTAGGAGGCAGAGGTAATAGGTGAATCAACCTTCAATATGGAGACTTGTTATCGAAATGCAGGCAAATAGTCAAAATCCAGCCGTTTCTTCAGGGTGACCTTAAGCTGCGCTAGAGCCTAATTTGTAAAAAATTAGGCCAAAATAAGAGATCATATTGACCATCGAACCTACTCAAGATTCGTATCCACTTTTTTTTCAACCCTTTAAATATAGCATATTAGGGAATATTCAACCCTTAAGGAAAACCCTGACGTGGAGGCTATTTTTCTAGCGTAAGATTCTTTTTTGGTGCGTATTTTGGTAGCACCAATAAGGGGACAGAGTTTCCACTCTGATAACAAAAGGAAGACACCAACAAAAATAATGGTATCCTCGTGCTCTAATAAAATTAGTTCCAATGATAACTCTATCATTGAAATAATAATTCATATCACCTTTTAAGATGGCTGTTTCAACTGCTAGCCAATTATGTGAACCTACCACATAGATATTTTTCTTGCACCACAAATATCTCTGTAGCATATTCTAGATTAATCAAAGATCCCATCACATTAGGATGAGTATTTCTACATTTCAATCTGCTTAGCTTAATTCCATTTGTGAAGAAAACTGTTTTGATTTTAAATGTTTCGTATTAACAACTATTGAAGTAACTAGGTTTTTGCATCTATCTTTTACATGTTCTATATTTCTCTTCACTTCAACACCATTTCAAATCCTGCTAGAAGTTGAAGCCTTTGAAGTATGTGCTTGAATCTAATAACCAAGGGAAATGACCAAGTGATCCATCTTTTGAAATCCAAACACAAGAGGCTTGATTCAATCTACAAAGCGCCTTCAACTGCTCCATATAGATTCAATCCATTGCTCTATATATGGATTTCTTCGTCATTGAGAAAAAAACAAATTTTACATATACATTGATAGATCATATACATTTCAACAACAAAAGTAGAGCTTTAACAATTCGGAAGAGAAAGGAATGAAGAAAATATCTCATCATAATCAATTCATCATCACTAACTTTATCAGAATCCACCATATGAAATTTGCTCAAATGTTTATAGTTCTCTTCTCGTTTGGATCCCTTGCATTATTGCAGGCAGTGGTTGCAAGCATCAACGTTGTTTGTATCTATTTTCCTTCTTAGGTTTTTTGTGTATTTTTGTACCATCTTTATTTTGATTATAGGGTCTCCAAGAGACAGATTTGGATTGGAAGATGCCATATATTTTATGGCATATTCTTCGATTTCGATGTTCAAGATTTAGCTATAATGTGGATATCCATAATATGGATTTAGCCACAACGTAACGTCCGACACCATTACATTTGTTAGTCTTGACTGGACTTTAAAAAACTTCCTCTTCTTGTAGAATGAAGTGCTTCTCAATTTTATGCTTAAATGCCATAGTCTAATGCCCTTAATGGTTAGATAGACAAAATTCTCAGTTAAGTAGGTAGAGAAGCATGTTCAGAGTAGCGAACCCTCAACTTCTTTATTTATAAGATAGAATACTATAAGAGAAATCCTCTAGATACCATGCACCACATGCATGCCTTCAAAACATTGGTTCTAAAATGGACATTTTTATTTCAATCGACACGGAGCGTTATCAACCAGAAGAACTTATACACATTAGATGGGAGATTGAAAACACAGTGGAGAAAACACCCACTAGAGCAAAACCATCGGCCACCTTGCAACACACAATATGTAAATGTGAGTCATGTATAAGTATGAATCTGAAGATAATGCTCCCAAATACAACTCTTCACTTCACTATCTATTGATGAAAACTCGAGCATCATGGCATTTATTGCTCTTGAAAATGAATAGATTTTCCCTTTTATAAATTGGCCAGATAATCCTGTAGAAGTCAAATGAAATGTTCTTTTGACTAGATTGTCCCCGGAACAGGGATACACTGCCATCAAAACCTATTGACTATTCAGTTTGCAATTGAAGATACTGAAGCCAAACCAAGCTGGCCTAGTATACTGGCACAAGAAGAAATAATGCTTATGGACAAAAACATTGATGCATACATGTATATGAAAAATTTTCCACTACAAGATGGAGAACTCGAGATAGAGTAATTTATCCCAAACGCATTTTCAAACTACTTTCTATTGATTCGTGGATACCATTTTTGCGATACGGGCAACATCCTTGCACCAAGAAGATCTTAGATATGGAATGCTTCAGCTATTCAGCCCTAATATTCATGTGAACCACCAAAAGCTGGCACTTGTGGCACAAAAGGAAGAATAGAGACTACATTCTGTCAAGTTGCATGATCCCATCTCAAAAGGAGCAACTCTATCCTAAACTCTTCCTATATCAACAATCGTGCCTCATTATATCATGTAGAAATTGTAAGCACATATGCTACACTCTAATGTCATCATGCCAAGGGTTGAACTGAGGACACTAAAGATGCATCTGTTAGCTATCCTCCAAATGGATCCACAAACGAATCTATCCAATGCCATAGGGTGGAGGTGGAATAGTGTTCACATGATCTCCCATGCATCAAACAGCCCTCTGAGAAAAGGAAAAGCATTGCAATAAGCTGACAGAGGATAGAATAGACTCAAGAAGCAATGGTTTATTAGATGGAAAACCAAAGAAGACACACATCTGCAGAGACTGATACAAAAAATGTGAGCTCAGACACTCATCAACATTGTTCATATCCTCTATACAAACTTGGAGATCAACACTCTAATCTATAGAAGAAAGGGCATCATCCCAATTCCTCCATATGCACTTTGTCCAACTACCTTGACATCAGCCGCTTCTTCTATACCACCCCAAATAAAGTTTCTGACATGCCAAATAAAGTTTCTGATAATCCTAATGATAACTTGAATTTTCATTTGTGGTGCTAGTACAAATGAAGCCATATA
Organism: Isoetes taiwanensis; assembly: GCA_021234155.1. Lineage (NCBI taxonomy): Eukaryota > Viridiplantae > Streptophyta > Lycopodiopsida > Isoetales > Isoetaceae > Isoetes > Isoetes taiwanensis. Next base: position 9,092,683 of record JAJEKV010000038.1, on the reverse strand, counting down.
TACATGTGTGCTGCTAAGAATTAATGTGACTAATGTAATTTGGCCTGCCAATGACAACTTAGCCTGTATTGCATGCATCTCCAAATGAATTAGGAACCCCCTACAGGGATACCAAAAAGTTTACTCGCTTTACCATGCGGGAGGACCTTCCATGAAAAGGCAGTAATACACAGTTTATCTAGAGTACCTAACGTCTACGGTGCAATATACTTCTGCCATCTAAAAAATATATTAGATGCTAAAGAAAAGAAATTCAATAATGAGATGGTTGTTTGTCGATTTTGCTCACAGTTCTGTGAGTGGACATTGTGTCACTCAATACATGCTTTCCGACCTGTGTGCACTTCTTGTGTATTGAAAAGGGGGTAGAGATCTGGATAGAAGATGATTCTAGAACAGGCTCATTAAATCTCAATGTGGTCTGTCTATCAGAACCCGCCTGGCTATGGCTGGCGGGGCTAGACTGTCTTACAAGGAAAGCTTGTCTGACGGTAGTTGATCCCTTGGCGTGTAGAGCTCCTAGATGATGCGTCGCCTCAGTGGGGTTCAAGTCGTAGACGAGCAGTGGCTCTCTAGCTCGCCTGCAGTTGGCATGGAACTTCTAGAGGGAAGTGATTCCCTCCTGCCTCATCGAGACTGGGGAGATGCAACCCAGGAGTAGTCCCTCTGACTATGCACCTAGCAGGCTACGGTCACAACTCCAATACTTTTCAGCCTATTTGCAAAGCAGGGTAAATTTTAAGGAGCTCAAAATTTTAGCACTAAGATTACGTTTGGCTAAACTTGAAAAAAAAAGGAGAATTTTGCATTTCTATTTGGCTAAATTTGCTTAGAAATAATTCTTGATGCATTTTACACTTGGCTAGATTTGAACTTTTTTCTCCCACTAACAATTTTATTTGGCGAATTTGAGTATTACAAATTTTGTATGCCTTGCAAAAGTGTGCCTCATCTTAGTGCATATCCTAATTTTAAGAAGCCTTATTGCAAGGCTGTATAAGTTTGCCTTCTTTTTCCATAGAATCAAGATAGGGCTATAGAATCAAGATAGGGCTATAGAGTAATGGGAATTAAAGCTAAAGTTCCAGTTTTAGAAAAATACAGCAAGAAGAAGGAGCTCGACAATAAGTATAGCAATCAACCATGAGGTTTAATGCGGCACATTCACAACCTTCAATAATAGAATATCTCCAGGTGAAGACATGGATTCTTAGCTACAATAATCGTCCCTTTCACCACCCAAATGGTATCACATATCGTAACACCCCCTCTTACATTTAGGCTTTCTTCCAATATATGGCAAGATCCCCATCTTCCAATATATGGCAAGATCCTGGGGAGAAGCCTTGTGTAGCTACAATAATCGCCCCTTTCACCACCCAAATGGTTTCATGAGCGACCTGTCTGTAAAATTTTAATTGCTGATGGAAGGATCTTCTAATAGTTAAGGTATTCTACAGTCTGCTTCTGCATTTCCTCAAAAACTGTGATCTATCTTCAAAGTGGATAATAAAATAATAATTTAATGGTTAATTAACATGGATTATAGCAACGTTAAAACAACACGTCTAAGCTAGTACAGTATGATGTGAACTTGCATATGCTAGCTCGCCAGGATAACTTTGCAAAGGATATTGTATCCACTGCTATAACGCCAATATCCTCCATCCGTATTTAAAGATCACAGGACCTGTTTTGTAATCTGATATTTCTCAGCAATTGCATTACAAATGAGGTTTTCAATATTATCTGAAAAGATGTATTCTTGATCATCGATAACTTTAGTAGTATCTTCTATACAAGAGACCCATTCAAGCTCAAAAGCAATGATACTTGTTGCATTACATAGACATGTCTCAATGACATGGTGTTTGAGATCTAGGCTAGCAAAATATCTATTTATGGAAGTGATCTTATGATGTATCAGCCACTAAGACGTTACTTCTATCCACTAGAAAGCATTATTCAAATATTAAAAGATAGAGAAATCAAAATTAAACAAATTTCCTATGCATGAGACAATAGTTTATTCTAATAGTCATATCTATCGCTTCTTAACAGCAAAAATAATCTAATAGCTTGTTTACCTAAAGGACCATATACTACTGCTTGTGTGTGTAAACTAGATCTGTGTATAGCAGACCATGAACCTTTGTTAAGCTTGCCAGCAAATACATCAATTATGTTGCATTGGATACCAACATTTAGCAGATTATATATACTTTTATAGCAAAACCTATGAAAATCTAATGCAGCTACAGTACCTGGTAACAACTATTTCGAGAGATGTACCAACAGTAAAATACAGATATACTGTTGATCACAGACATGTTCTTGATGTATATTTTGCAGGAACAACACTTCTTGATTAGCAGTCCAAAGTCTCGGTTTTCCTGCAAATAATGCACAATGATATTATGTGCATAACATCGCAGAGATACAAAAGGACATAAATATTAGCAAATAAATGGAAAATAGAGATTATGTCATAAAAATAGAGCCAAATATGCTGAAGATAGATAGATCGAACCTAATCAAATAGGTAATGGCCCTTCTATAACAGCATGTCCGTCCCTGCAAAAACATCCAGATATGGATTTAACTTATTCTAGAAAGGATACACACACAATAATAGGGCTCAAAACCACATGCAAATCCGTCATAGGAGGTTAGCCTTGTACCTCTGTCCCTTGCTGTAGGAACATAGAGCAGCAAATCAGGTTATCCAGCAGACGCGAAGCATCGGTCCAATCCAACCTATCTCCAACAAAAGCATAACAAGAAAGCCACTATAGGCAGCGATTTTTGCAGCAGAAGAACCATCGATGGGCAAGACATGGCTATTTGCCGATTTTAGGGCTTGCTGATTCGTCTATGGAGAAGGCGAATGTGATCACCGTCCTGCACATTTACTCGGCGATACTTAAGATGTTACGAAATTTGCCCCCTTTTATATGGCTATTTTTTTTTTCCCACGAAAAATCATCCCTTATAAACTTTCGCCACCCTTTTCTTGAATATCCCTAGAAAATTGCCTTTTGGCGATTAATCGCCACTCTTTTATACCCTGTTGCAAAGTATGCACATGAGGGGCAGATGGGGTGGACTGACCGAACAACCATGTTCTTATGCCAGCCCAATCCATTTGCTATGAATTTCGTTTGCATTGTCTTCTGGAGATCAAAGTCGTCAGTCAATCCCCATGAGTTCGAGCCTTGGGTAAGATTTCCTTTCTTCGTTGACGCTACTGATATTTTGTGTTCTGATGTTATGTCATGGTGAGCCGCCCTTTGAGGTGGATATGTATGTTATGTGATGATATGTGGGCAAAAGTATGCTGGTGGGTATCAAAAAAACGCGGCCCCAGCACTTAGATCAGCACCCTGGATGTACTATTCTATCATAGTATTCCACTTGTCATTCATTGGAGCTGTTACATATTTCTATTGATTACCTAATTACCATGTGCTAGTACCAGTAACACCCTAAACAAGCTGCCATATGGGGTGCTATATGAGTGCTGTCAGCATGCGTCCGGACGCATGCTTTTGATACCCACCAGCATACTTTTGCCCATGTGCTAATGTTTTATACGCTTCTGCAGCTACCCGAGGGAGACGGGATGAATGACACGTCTATTCTTCCCCGTCAGGTTCTTCTCACCGTCAAGAGCCTGATGATAGGTAGACGGCCTATATGAGCAAGGGACATCACAATGGTATCAGAGCCGAGATTGAGCACTAGCCATTTCCTGAGTAGTACTAACAGTCTAGGTTTTCCATCTTGGAGTTAAAATCCCGAGCATGAACCTCGAAGAATGGGAAATTTGTAGTATAAAAGATTAGATAGTATTGCGTAGGAGCTATATACATTAATTACAGTAAATTCTACAAAAATTTTACCAAAAGAAATTTGACTACTAAAAGAAATTTATAGGCTCACATGGACAATTACAGAAGAAAAATGGCAATCACAGCTGGTATATGTCAGTTAAGCCAACATATGATGACATGACAGACAAGAAAAGATACAATATCTACATATTAAATGTACAGATCTATGCTTTATACTACAGGAACTTACAAGCACGACCTATCTGAGTAAAGTATAAAAACTCATATACCTTTTCATATCCGCACACCAGATTCCTGCCACAATACTAAGACACAGTAATGTATATGCCCCAGCAAAAGAATGCAGGCTAAGTCCTACTTGGAATCCATAAAACAGAGCCATGCATAAGATCCATCAGAAAAAAGCTTTAGAAAACGATCAGAGAACATATAGTCAATCATGTATTGGAAATCTCATGTAGAAGAAGGATACTATGTGAGCTGCATTTACCTCTCTTTATTTTCTTCGCATTAAGGCACCATACCTGACAATACTTAACTTTAAATTTCTCTAGCATTTCAAAATTCCAAATAATTACACATGCCACGAACACATTGTTGGTTACATCCTTTTGATAGCAAAGACAGATACCAAATTCTTTTTACTTACGAGAAGCATGACATAAATTGGAATGTAAGGAGTGCCTGCAAAGTTACGCTCAGGCTATTCTATGATCATCCCATACTACTTATGAGTGATTAGATATTGATGACAAAAAGGCCAAGCTTCTGATCTGATAGCGGAGTATCCTAAAGTACACCAATAGAATGTGATGCTTAAACAACATAAATTGAATACAAGTAATAAAGCAAGGCTGATGTAAAAGCGTCCATATACCTCTTCCGGAACTTTCATCCCAACGAAGCTGGCCATGCAATTCTTTGAGCCGCGACTTACTTGTATTTTGAAAGATTCAGTGACTAATGGAATTTTTGAAAAGTTGGCATACCCGGGTTTGAATTCCATCCTAGACCACCGGATTGGAACTGCAAAGAAAAATATGGCGAGCTCAAACTTCGGAGATTTGGGTATCTTGGTGCAGACAATACAAACTTCGGCATAGATCTATCGCCTTGGATCTTCAAAGGGAAATGCCTAGCGTGTAATCTGGTTTCCCTTGTTCCGCCCATCTTCCCCTTCGACCACTTACGGCCAAAACCTTGGTGCGGGCGTGTTTGGCTTCGTCCGATATCTGGGGCGTTTTGAAAAATAAACAAGGTCTTTGCGACGGAGGGTTGCCCTCAGGTGCCCCGAGTGAAATGGCTTAAATCACACTTCAAAGTCATGTTTTTCGAGCATATCTTGACATATACTTGGAATATGCCACAAACCCACATGGATGAGGGTAAATATAATATAGGCTGGCATAGGATCTGTAAGACCACAAGGAAAGCTATACCTCAAAGCCAATCAGCTCTCAGTCTCTAGGATGGATGGATGGATGGATGGAGCTAACAAAAGGTAGCAGTTAAAAGAGCAGCCAAGCCAGTTGAAACTTTTGGCATAAGATGAAGTTTAAACTTTTTGTGGCATGCGATGTAGTTCTTGTTTTCCTGGCAGTGGAAATGGCATTAACTATATCTAAAATTTGCCTTTGAAGTACTTGGTATAAATTTTCCTAATGGGTAACATTGTTGAATTTTGGGTTGTTTGTTATTGAAGCGACATTTTCTCTTTGTTAATTCTAGTTAGTGAATGTATTGTTTGTGGTTTGAGTTATATTAACCAATGATGAACTACTTATCCAGATTAACAAACTTATTATCTAGATTAATCTATTGTCCAAATTAACCATTGTTTAAATTAGCCCCATGTCTAGATTAATCATTGTCTAGATTAACAATGAAGTCATTGTTTGAACATACTATAATCCAAATCAATGTTTTTCTAGTGTAATCTGTTGTTTTAACTATTATAATTCAAAGATTCATGGTGTTAAGTACTATAATTCCTAACATTATGGAAATATTATTCTATTGTAGTTGGGATTTAACCACCCCAAGATGTGGACCAATTCTAGCATGATATATATGGCGCCCAAAATTAGGAGCTTCATGCCAAAAACAAAGACAACATGGCACTGGATTGCCAATAGACGTGTATTAATAGATATAAAAGGGCGAGCTCAATTCTGGCTATGTATGATACTTCGAGATTCTCCCTTAGTTCTAGAACGTTACTATATTTCCTAACACAAATAAAACCCATAAAAATCACCACCTTTGACACAAATAAACACATTTTCCTGCTCTTGTTAGCAAGGTTCCAACGAGGGCCTATAAGGTCCATATTTTGACTTCCTTATTCCGTTAGTTTGAAGGGAATGTTGGTAAAATTATGTGTGCTCTCCATTTTAAGTTGCAAAGCAATAAAGATTGATTACATATACCTGCATATTTGCTTATAAGAAAGGAACATACACCTGGAGCACCATGGCTGTTTCAACAGTGAAATGTGTGAGTTATGCTGCAGTTAGACAGAAGAACGTCTGCTGAAATTCTTTCCTCTATAAACATACATCTTACATCCGCAATATCTCTGCCAACCCTTGCATCAAACACCTACAGGAGTTGTTCAAAATCTGCCCCACCAAAAGGCCAGAGCTCTGCTATTATCCAGATACATATATACACATTGCTTTGGAAGCTGCACCGCCATAACCGACCTCCATCTAGAAGAGTCTTTGTAATTGATAGTCATGAACCTGCAAGAGTAAAGCAAGAAAAAATGAACCACCCACAAAAACAAATAGTAAAAAGTAAGCAAGCACCCTTGAGGCACCACTACTTACAGAGGGTCACTTAAAAAAGGCAAGGCACATGTGAAGCACGCTATGCATCTCAATCCCGTTCTCTTTAGTAGTTGAGGTGCTTCCCATTGGTTTCCATTGATGGGTTAAATACCAAGGGCAGTGTGGCACCTTGATAGAGTTTCTTTCCATTTCTCTCACTAAATTTTTCCTGACTATACACATAGCATCAGATGCTTTGACAGGAAATGAAAAACAGTTTCCATTTACTGTCAAGACCGAAATATGGAAGGAGCTGCAAGAAATTTCCAGCCGTTTTATCTTTCTTGCATATGCAATCTCTTTGTTATCCTCCAGGTTCAAGACCTTTCCATTCCCTTCTGAGTATGAATCTGAATCTAATCCCTTCGATTCCCTGCTGTTATGTTCCTGAGCCATAAAGAATGTACTAAGAAACCTTCTTAGGAGACTTGCAAAAAAAACCTATACCTATAATCTTAAACTCTAAACTTGAGAATATGAAATGAGGTGCATTACCTTTGCAGGGCTTCGATTGATGCTGCAACGCCTCTTTCTCTTGCAATTGCTACTAGCTTTCAAAGAGGCAATTTCCTTCTGCAGTGAAAAAACATATTCCTTAAGAGAAAAGGGAAAACTTTGTGCCAGCACTTGTTCCAGCCTATTATTCGACAGAGTTGCCGAGTTAACTAAACTTCCCAAAGTTTTTTTCTCTTCCTCACAGAGATTCACGTTTTGGCTAAAACTCGTTATTTCGTCATAATATAAAGCATCATGAGAATCTTTGAAAATGACAGAAATAGTCTTGGCAAATTGAAAAAAAGTTTCGAATGGTAGAGGGCTGCATTTTGTCTTGTAGAGCTCAAGGTAGCTCAAGAGTAACATCTGGCCACTCTTTTCTAACTCTTTGCTCTCTTCTTGTGTAAAAATATAACTTATCAGCTGCAAAGCAGATTCAGGTGAAGAAATACCCAGATCATCTGCATGAAGGATCTCAAGATACATGAGCTTAATGTTCTGAATCTCTTCCTCGACATTCTTAAGCTGTCCTTTGTACACAAAATCAGAAAATGCATGTAGAAGTATTAGTATGTATGTTATGGGCTCCGAATCCTTGAGAGCGATAACTATTTGTGTGCATGGTAAGCTTTCAGAATCATCATGTAGTTTTGCTTCCAACAAACTCTTGGCAATGAGGCCAAGCTTATCAATTACAGAGGTCCTTACATTAACGCCTAGCATTTGAGCTGCTAATGCAAAAGAGGTTACCATGTTGTGTGCTGTACATCGTGGCCAGTTGCCAGAATCCAACACTAAAATGAGATGCTCTTTTGAAATCTTTACCAACTTGTAAATGCACAATGCTAAATCCCCGTGAACCATGTTCTTCATTGCAGGACCAAGCTCTTCCCAGCATTTCTGTTCTTCATGCAATATGCCCAAGATTTCCAAGATGGCATCCCAGGAACTTAGAATGCCATCCTTCCAAAATAATTCACACTGCTCTTCCAGGTTATGCATCCCTTTTTGCATGCCAAGGAATTTCGCAGCATGGTGGAGATAAAGGAAATGCTTATCAGCTGCAACAGGGATTTTTTTACCATGGGGGATGGATGGATGGATGGAAATAGATGTAATAATGTCAGCGTGGCAATGATCATGCGAAACTCTTCCAAAAGCTTCTGTATAAGACAAATCACTTGCATACCTGCTCTGAAGATTGCAATCATGAAAGGCAACATCACTCTCTGTGGGTAAGCACTTTGTTGCAGCCATATAATCAGAACTCTAAAATTTCGTGTAATGGCGTGCATCGAACATGGCCTGCGAAGCAGATCCATTGTTGTCTCGCCAGATTTCATATGCTCATTCATGTACCAAATTGTTAGAAATTCTTCATTATGCTTACAAACAGAAAGGCAAGGAAGGCTCCCAACTCACTGCCTCCGTTTGAATACATATAGCTTTAAGGCAAAATCGATGGCATAATCTGTACCATCCCTTTAAGATCTCAAACATTGCATCTGATGCATGCTCTAAAGCTATAGACACGTTCATGCTTCCTGCTGCTGCCCAAGATACCGTTTCGAGAGCGGCTGCCCACCAACAGAAGTGACCTAGCATTTACAGCCAATCGTAAGTTTTTAGCAGTCACCAGCATATCCTAGGGATATTCTAGCATATACCTAGGATATGCCAGTTGCCCACATAAACAAGGGTTTGCCCCCCTAGGGGCAACCCAAAAAACCCCTATCGAGTCACAGTGTTGCATAATACGGGTCCAACATAGTGAAACCCCTGGGGCAAAAATATGCATGGTGGTGTAAAATAAGGTGTGGATAGGGAAATGAGAAAAATGGTTAAGGCTAAGAACCATATATACCATGGGATCTTCCAAACTCTAACTTCCAACTTCAAATGAGTGTCTTCCAAACTCATTAACCCAGGATCTTCTAGAATATATCCTTGACCAAATATTCGACCATGAATACAGTACCTCTTAAGAAGTTTGACCTTGAGTGCCTCAAGTTGACCTTGAAGATGAACTTCCTTAGACTTTCATACCAATGTTGCATACCAAGATCTTCCAAACTTTGACCTAGTCTTCAAGCATATACCAAATAGTTAGTATGTTGCCCTTTGGGGGCAACAAACATCAACTCATATGAAAACAATTTAGTCTAGAAGTGTGAAATTATACAATTGGCACCACTCAAAAACATTTAGGTTTATATATCATGTTTTGTTTCAAACAATTTCTTTTTGTATCACGATTATCATATTAAGTCATGTAATCTCATGCCAAGATTCATTTGCCAAACAATGTCATCTGCATTGTAGAAGTGTAAAGGATATATAGTTTTGAAGACCTTATTATCTTAGAAATGGATTTTGTTCTCATGATCTTGGAACTTCATCATGATATTTCTCTGGCAATAGTAGCATAGCACAATACAAAGTTCAAGAAATTACGTATGATATTCCTTCATGTTATGTATGTTGAATGCTACAAAGGATGTAGTTCTCGTTTACTATGAAGGAACTCTGAAGTTTGCAAATGCAATAGGATAGCATTGTTGCTTATGAATAATATCGTTTGGCAGTTGAATCACTTTAGTTTTGTTGGAATTTATCAGTTGATAGTGGAGACTGTTTGGAGTTATGAGTTTACTTGGAAGAACTTGGTTGGGCTGTTCAAAATAATGGCAAATGGAATTTTTTATAATTGAAATAGAGCTTCAGCATTTTCAGCATATCAGAGAGAAGTTGAAAACAGATAAACATTGAGCATTATGTATATGACTTTCTGCAATACAAGACATAGACGTTCTTCAAGAATGCCTCTCAGTGAACTCCAAAGTAATATATCAACAATGTGGTAAATCTATCTCTACACTATACCTTCACATCCGATAGAAGGGTTGATCATTAAAACTTGTTATGACTTCGAGGATGAGGCTGGCATTGATGCCGGACTCAAATCGTGGAAAGTAACCCGGTCATGGTGGGTGGTATTGAATGTCTTCTGCTTATCGACATCCTTGGGATTGATGGTTAAAATGCATGGGTTAGCTTTGGCAATTTGATATAATCATGTTTAGTGGTTGGGGCAATATCTTATATGTTGGGTCATGGATAAATTCGCCAACCAATTAACGTCTTTACTTGATCTAAGCTACCTTCATTCAGACAAGGAGATGGGAGCCATTTAATATTCTGATACGGGACAACATGATCTAGGTTTTTCTAGACAAACATTAACTTCAAAATCTTATTTCTTATCTGTTTTTCGTTCTAAAAACATTCCACATATATTTTACGTGGTCATGTTAGACCTTTATCGAGTTTGAAAATCTATGTTATTTTGTTTCATTGGTGAGGGGAATATAAATCAAGGTGTTGTTGTATCATGTCCCCTTCTAGTCAACATGGCAAACTTATTAAGTGAGTGCCATAGAATAGAATAGAATAGAATTCTTAACGTCCACGAAGAATAAGGATAGTTTTAATTGACATAAGTGTTCTGAATCTAGCGAATGGACATTAATAAACATAACCATTGGATCCAACACATCTAAATTAAAATCCCCCTTAAACCCCCTTTGGTTTGGGTGCATATTCACACGGGGGGTGACTCCGGGCATCGAGTCGTTGGATAGGCATATTCGCCCCTTATTCCTTAATCTACACCGTACGTAAAGTTCCTCGTTTGTGGGGTATGCAAGTACAAGATTTGCTATACTGTATAACAAGATTCGTAAAATACTATAAGATTTCAACTGGAATACTTTATGGTGTTGATTTCGTACGTGCAAAATACAAATATGCCCCGTGTGAATATGCACCCAAACCAAAGGGGGTTTAAGGGGGATTTTAATTTAGATGTGTTGGATCCAATGGTTATGTTTATTAATGTCAATGGTAGTTATGTGTTGGTTATTATACTAAAAAAATTTTGGGCCCTTCGGCCCTAAAAAAAAACATAAGAACATGTAAGACATTTAAAACACGAAGACAAACAAAATATTTCCATGGCAAATAGATTCAATTGATGATTGCATGTATGCATTCTTATATATATGGCATTCAAGTATTACCCATTTTTCTCAAAACAGTCAATAAGCCGCTTAAGGATTTCCTAACACTCTATATATACATGGCATTCAGATATTTCCCATTCTTCTCAAAGTCCTAATATTAAGCCACCATGACATCCAATTTGCTACAGTAACAATTTGGCATTCATAATTGCATATTTTGCAACAATAAGAAAAAGAACCGACCATAGTTTTTCATCTTCACAAATCATGTGTTTACATCTTATGCATTGGTTTTTACTTCGTAATCCAATTGCTGGAGGATTTTAGCACTCCTCTCCATCTGGGAGATTTTCCAATGAGCTTCGAATAATACCAGATACCTTTTAAATATGTTTGAAATATAAAAAGCAAACATGTTCCATGTCATTTTACATTAGTGAAGAAAAATAACGAAGCTTCATGTATGTTGGAAACTTCTGGCCGTATATATTGTAAAGTTTTCACAAGCGGTTAACATACCTCCACCAAAGATTCATGATCCTCCACCGCAGTTTTAAAGTATATCAATGCTATGGTGATAAAAGCAAGACAATGATCAATATGATGAATACAATAAATAAAATACTATAAATCATGTACACTTTATGGCCCCAAACACTAGCAAAGATGTAATAGAGCTCGGTATAAATTGCAATTGAATGGTAGGAATCTAGTTTGTTGCCATCTATGGTATGGTGTGTGTATTCACCATGGTAAAGGAGGAATCTCCTGGGATTTTGAGGTACCACGGTGCTTGAAACTACGCTTTAGTATTGTTTCCTGCAATGCCACCAAGTACAAGCAATGGCAAGGTAACTAGCATCCGATGAGAGCGATTACAACAATGGTTCCAAAAGGAAGGCCCGCTATTGAATTGTAAAACTATTGCAACAAATATTCCGAAAAGCAAATGTCAAAACAAACAACCATGACTAAGATAGGATTTATACCAAACAACCATCAATAAGACTTGATTCCACGAAGAACACGAATCGAACCTTTAAAAGCTACCCGAGCACTATTTTCTCGGGAGGACCGCAAGGGGCTGAAACCCTGACCTTGGAAGATGCGACGACATTAAACACAATAAAATCATCTCGCCCTAGCAAGACATGTTAAACCAATCGCCATATGGCTCCTTCTCGAAGTTGATCATTCAAAGACTTGCCCGCTAGATGGTTCCAAAGACTTCTAGAAACCTTTTGCATAAACACAAGGAATAGATGGGAGAATCTCTTGGAACATCCAAGACTCAAGCTCTTGTCCCTTCTCACTAGGATCTTGAGTCATTGAACCTTGATTAAAAAAACACGACACATCTTTAGCTCAAACAGTTTGAAAGCATGTTTTCCCAAATCCTCACCTTCATATTCTTCGTTGAAAGGCTTAACCAAAGATGCCCTAAGTTGATCGGCAACTTGAAACATCCAATTCAAAACTGCATCAGATTAACCCAACAAAGATGTTCTGAATTGATTTTCCATGCCCATCTCTGCAGCTCAAAGTCAAAACCCCCTTCAAAACCCACAAGGCCCACGAAATCCATAGCATTGTTCAAATTTAAGGCTCACGAAAAAAACCAGGCTAACCTAATCGAATAAGGGGGCTTGGCACGATACCTCGGGTCATCTAGAGAGCGAGAGAATCCGGGCATTGCAAGGTGCATCTTTGCACGTGAAATTGTGAAACGTAACATGCGTGGGAAGACCCGCAGATCTACCTAAGGCCCCGCCCCTGCCCTTGCTCGCCACATGTCGGTGGAAAAGGGTTTGAGAACATACCTTTGAAGCCGCCAGATCCTTTTAGAGGGGTAATCTACTGGAATCTGCAAAACGAGTCTCGCTTCGAGCCATTGCCTCACCAAGCCCTAGATATAACTAAAAGAACCCTAAAATAACTGCGGCTCGATGCTTGCATGCTCGATTTGGGATAGTTTTTGAAATCATAGTTGTAACCATTGAAAAATGCCACTAAAAGTATCGTTGATAGTATCGCACTCTAGATGTCTTGATTAGTACGTCTCATCAAATACGTCATCAAATCATATAAAAACCTTAGGAAAAAAAGTACAAAAACACAAAGAAAACCCCCTGTTATTATGCTACATATGATGTTATAGATCATGTAATGTTCATGCTAGATAATGCATGCGTGCTTTTTGGAAGACAATCATTATAATGTAGTTATATAAGTGTCACATAGAAATATCCTAATTGTGAGTGCTATGCTTACAAAGCAACGACAAGAATTTCAACTCTTATGTCATGTGCATTAACGGCAAAAGAATCAATAAGCTGGTGATAGTTTAATTAATGTTGTTGCTAAATCGTGTCTCCCTCCTCCCAACATGTAAAAAATTAGAAACAAAGTTTTTCCTTGTAAACTGGGACCACTTGTTGAAGTTCATCTAGCAAGATAATTCAAATCATGCCTTTATCTTAACATATATAATTATTAGAGGGTGCTTCTATGATCATGACACGTTAGCATTTTTGGTGCGCAACACTTCTATTGCATTTTTTCGACATTGCATTGGTGAAAACAGTAATCTGTTATATTAAGCGGCATGGCGAAGATCCAATCGGCAGCTCCTCTCTGTTACCTCTGATTGGTTTGATTTTTCTCTATGCAATGGGGGCATTAGGGTATGGCGGGTCAGTCAAGCGTGGCGAGATGAATGAATCGGGCTAATGGCGTAAAGAAGGTAAACGATGGCCGGTATTTGGATATGATCTTTCTTTCTTTTTCTCTCTTGCGATCTGGGCGATGGCGGCGTCTTAGGAATCTGCTTGCAATATCCATCTTCCTCTTTTCTTTAATCTCTGCGGGTTCCGGATGAAGGCAAACTAATAGGGTAGGTTCCAATGAATAAATATGCCCTTAGGAATTGTGCACTACTTTCCCTCCCCGAGTTTGCGGTGAAATTGCCATGGCAATGTCTCATGAGCATATCTAGAGAAGGGTGGAGATGCAATGCTTCCTTCATGCTTCTATGCAAGGAATACATCTCATACGAGCTTTATAATCTACTTTGTGCCATGATGATTTAGCACGGTCCTCTGTTCTTCTACGATTCGCTATCCGCATTGCTTGTGCTTCATGAGGTATGCTCGGTCAAGCCAAAGTGATAGAACTGTATGTTGCCCAAAAAATAGTGCAAACAATCCGTGCATTCAGCTTCAGTAGTTAAGCGCCCGATTACACTGTGATTTCTCGAGTCAATGAATGCTTGCATGCGATATCGGAACTCTGAATGACCTGAAGCTCTCATGTTCTGGATGATTCTTACAAATACATCTGCTAATTCTTTACGAGCTCTATCGCTCTCCCATTGTGCTGGTTATTGGAATTTGTAGACAGATCGAGAAGGTATAAATGTATGTGTAGACAAATTGACAAGGTGGAAACCTGTAGACAGATTATGTTGGTCATGCCAGATTGTGCTGGTCATGGGTAGACAGAGTGTAGATTGTGTAGAGAGATTGAGAAGGTGTAAATGTGTAGACAGATTCCTTGATGGTGCTCTTGATCAGTGGTTTTTTCGTAAACGCAGTTTTTCCTTGAGCTGTAATGTAAGGTTCAAAATTGCACTTGGAATTGCCAAGGCATGGCATAGGATGCAACAGTTTCTTGATATTGTCACAATGGACATATCTTGATTTGCAACAGTTTCACTGCTCGTTTGTAGTAGTTGTATGATGCATGTGGGGTTGGGCAATTGTGTTGTGTAGCTGGTTGGTGTGTGCATACACTGGCATGGGTGTCATGCATCTTATTTGCTATTGGTTGCAGGATGTGGCTCAACAAGAGTTTATGCATTTTATGTAATATGAAGCCCTGTGAAATACTCCATGTAGACTATTTGGTGGAAGTATTCTTGTGCATGGGTAGGGTTTTAGAGTCATAAGATGGGTACATGCAGTACATCTAATATCAGTACATCTAATATCAGGCTCATAAATCATGGGATTTCAGGCTCTTTTTTAAGTGATTTTAATGCTTTCGGCGGTTTGTATGATCGAAAGCTAGCCGGTGCCATCCCTAGGCTTCATTCGAGCTTTTTAAGTGTTACTTATGTCAGACTCTGTTTTTCTCTATGCTTTTGCAATTGATGTGCAATAGATGCTGCTTGGACGGACTGGAGATCGAAAGTGAAATCTATGTATATCTGCTGCCTAATCCCCTGGTGCTTTGCAAATATGCTTTCACGTGTTAAATGCATTACATGCGATAAAATAAATCACGAAATGATGGAAATCAACGGTTTATTGATTGCCGGATGCCTTGGCTTCTATAATTATGGTTTGCTCATGACACAATGCAAGTTCTAGGCTCTCATGTTTCTTGATCTAGAGCAAGGACTGGAGTTGATTGCATGATAGTTGCTTTATTCTCAAGTAGATTGGACTTAATCCTCTGGGCACAAAACAAGCGGCAATAATGCAGGTTCAACTCCTGCATGTTCTCTCGCACCTCAAGCAGGTCCAGAACTGAGATCTATTCGACTCATCACAAAAGTTCTTTTGCAGCGGGTTGGACAAAAGAAATGTTCGCGGCGGCCTTGGCCGCCGCGATAAATTTCTTGTACAAGTAATATCTTTTACTTGTCAGAGTAGAAGCTTGAGAATTTAATTTTTCTTAACCAAAAAAAAAGGGGGAGTGCAAAGGTCCTACATATTGTCTCTATGCCATGTTCATACATTGGAGATAATGCTCATGATAACTTGTCGTATTGAATAATTAAGTTTTGACCTTGGCACTTTCTTTTAGTCGATGGTATGTTAACCCATTAAAGGACTTGCCACGTTTGGTTTTGGATTGCCCGTGACATCGAACATAATGGATTAGGTCATGTAGGATCTTGGCCATTCGAAGAGAGAAAACTTCAGACTCTAGCCGTGAAAATGACTAGGTATGGGCAATACAAATACTCCAACACATGCAAAAAATTTCAAAGGTTAATAAGATTCAGGTACTCCAAACGTTGAGATAGTATCTATCGTAAACCACGAGTACCCTATGATTTCCGCTTTTTTTCCCGTGTTTTTGTTTTTTTGTAATTTTTTGATTTCCCTACTCTAAGCGGCGTCGCTCATGCTTCAATTTCCTAGACTACCACAATGTTTAACACACAGTTTCTTTTTAACAGACAAACAAATTTAGACAGAACCATAAAAACACTTTTACATTCAAAAGTTTAAAACAGTACATTGATAAGATTTCAAAATCATCAGAAGTGGTCTGGTCATGTTTATCTCGCTGAATTCATCAAAATCTTGCAAGGTATGACTCATACAGCTGAATTCCTATCAAGTAACATTTCTCTTCATGCATTCGGCATCTGATGCAAGAACAAATGTGCAAGAATTGAATGTTGCGCCCACAAACGACTGGCCACCTGCATAAACAAAAACTAGGTTATTTTCATCCATTTGGAAACCTGTTTACCAAATCAGAACTAATAATAATGACAGAACTAAATATAATAACTAATAATAATGACAGAACTTACCATAGTTTTGCACAATAGTCTGTTCTGCAGGAAAGTATTTTGCTAGCCAAGGAGTGCGTTTAATCATTTCTTCAAGCATGTCGTTATCAAAATCATCGGCCAATTCTGAATTTGTTGTTGATGTAACTGGCATAACAATATTTCCTGAAACTTGAATTACAGAGTTATTGGCGCCAGTTTTTAAATCAACAGGAACTTTGATAGGAGCTTTAAGGTAATCATCTGTTGGAGCAGCAACATTATCTGCAAGAAACCAACTACAAATTAACATTTGGAATACTACTAAAGATTTCCAAAAAATACTAAAGGTTTTCAAAATTTACCTATAATCGTAGCGTGATCATGAACAGCAGGAAAATTATCTGTAAAAAAAGCTCGTCAAAATTAGCTAGGAAACTAGGAAACTGAAAATAAACTAGGAAATTGAAAAACTAACCTCCAATTGAAGTTTGACCATAAACTAGAACCTTTGAAGAATGGTTTCTCATTAACTCCTTCTCCTTCTCTTTAATCATTTCATTTAAAACATCAGGATATAACCTTAGACTACCATCATGATTGTAAGGTTTGCTCAATATATTCATCGCAGCGTTTACTTGGATTTCCTTGCTCCGATCGTACCTATTAGAAGACACATTTTTAAATGCATGAAAGGAAATAGACAAACAAATAAATAAATAAAAACTTACTTCTCGTATGCAGTTGTCGTCTTATGACCTGTTACAAGTTTTCTAATTTCTGGTGGAACTAGACCAAGCGACATTCTTGTAACAGCAGATACACGTCCACTTTTATTACAAATATCAACGTCTAACAAAGACCCCATGTATGTTATCCACTTTGCAAGATTGTTTTTGCCTATCCGTGATTTCTGAAACCCGACCTGCAAGAGAGTAAACAATTAAAAGCAAACTAATAAACAACACATACGAAAAAGGAAAATCAGAGTACCTGACCGAGAAATTATAATCGTTTGACAGAAAAACCACTTTGGTTTATCATTTTTCTTTGTCGGTAAATGACAAGTATATTATTTATATGTTAATATAAAGGCATTCTCAAAGCTCTCATCAAACTGGGTTACAGAAATCCCCCATGTCTTACTTTTTCTCTCATTATACAACACATATTCATTGTTGCCATCAAATTCCAAACTCAAGTCTACATCCTTGACATCATAAAGTTCCTGAGCACCTCTGATAGCAAATCTACTGATCAAATAAAAGCACAGTCAGCTTCAGAATCCCTTTTGGATGTGTGATCTGATAATCTATATCAGCCAATAAATCCTGCTCTGTGCTATAAGAAATTAGTTGTGACCTAAAGCTCTAGCTTTCCTCAGTAGCATTGCTTCTTGCTTTTTCCTGATAATCCTTCCTATTGACTTCAGTAAGCAATGCAGACTAAAACAAAAAACAATAAATTAAAAACAATCAAGAAATAGAAATAGAAGAAATAGAAACATCAAGAATAAAAGAAATTACCTGGAGGCATCTTTCTTTCTAGTTTGTAAAAGAAATTTAACAAGCATCTTATTCAACTCGAGCATGTTCAGATCTTCAAGTGGAAGACTTGTATCAAGTTTCTCAAACCTCCTCCGTCCATCAAACTTTCGTCTAGCCCAGTTGGTAAGTTCCTTGGACTTGTCTTTGCCCCCCTTTTCGATTTCAGGAACAACCTTCTCATCAAGTTTCAAAAACTCCTTAAACTCTTCATCATTTGGTGCCTTAAGATCATCACTGTAGACTGTCCCCTCCTTAAACCATGGCTCATTTCCAATATCTTGTAACAATAACTCGACTGAAATAGGATCCGTGCATCCAACAAGCTCACAGCCTTCTTCATTAAGGAGTGTGAATGAAGGACTGATACTAGCAGAGCAGTTAGAAACTGCATGTCCAGAAACTAAACTCAACGTAAGTAGAACATTAATAAACCTTTCAACAATAATAGACACCTTGAAACCTGCATGTAGCACATGAAAAACAAATATGAGTACAGAAACATGAAAAAGAATTACTTCTAACAAAAAATCAGAGGATATTACCTCCAAATTGTATAAGAAGCCACCTGGAACGCGCAAGTTACCGAGATTAGCCAAGATTACCCGAGATTAGAACTCCTCTGCAACCAAAAGATCGCCAAGATTACTTACATTGTACAAAAATTAACAAAAGATTAAAGAAACAAAAAAAAATTCAACAAAATCCTTACAAAAAACTTCAAGAACAAGGAGATTTAACGGGTTAGTACGCCAAAACACTGCACCGAGTAGCTCTGGACGAAATTCACCTTGAAATACAAAAGAAAGACATTAGCACATTATAAATGCCAAAAACCTACAGAAAAACATGCAATGCAGGCAAATACGACCTCAGTGGCATCAGTCGAATGAGCCCTCACGGAACCTCGCCCGGAATGCTTTCTGGCGCTTTCTGCTACTCTTTTCTCGAAAAACTTCGGGAACCTTAGAAAATGTAATTGCTGATGTGGAATATGTTGCCACGTGTCCGGAAATCATAGGGCACGCAGCGTGGGTTTACGTTTTACAGCGATGCACGGAAGCCGGGTGGCGGCACCACCACTAGCGGCTCCAGCTGCGTGGCGGCGCCGCCACCCGTTCAACTACCTCCCTCTTGGTGGCACATTACCAAATACATAATCAATGGCTAAGCATTTTACCTTCTCCAAACTTAGAGATTTTATGAAACTATGTCAATGGCTAAATTGACAAAAATGTAAAGAATATCAATATCTAATTATATTTAATTAGTCCCTAGAGTGTTGTGTGTGTGTGTGTGTTTGGTGGTGGGGGCTAAAGGGTCACTATATTTATTATATCTCCATGTTGGAAATGGTATGTTCATTTGTTACTCTCCAAAATGCCAATTCATAATCCTTTTTCCTTTCTACCACTATTGCTTAAGTCGAGCTTTCTTTGTACACTCTATTCCTAAATCACACACAAGCTCATTATTATAAAACACTAGCTTTCTCAAGGCACCCTAGCAACTTCTAACTACATCATTTACAAGAGGTCTCCATAACATTTGAGCTTACCATTAAAACATTATCATAGTTTTCAATAAATGTGCAAGTAAGTCTTTGACATTTGAATCTTTAAAGTCACATTTGAGCTGCTAAGACATGCTTACTACATCAAATGAAAACGACATTTTAACAAGATACTATGACCATTTAGTGCGCATATCTTAATACAATCGGTGTACATAATTATGGTCATTTATCTTAAAAGTTTGGCTATAGTTGCATAGAATTCCTCTTGTTAACTATGCTTTGGATAAAGTTTCTAAGAAAAGAAAACAAGGTGCTGCGCACGGAGGGTTGCCCTACGGTGGCCCGAGAATGTGTTTTCATGTTTCTTGTTGTCGTTTTGTTTTCATGGTTCTTGTTGGATCATTTTATGTGTCGGGGCTTATTAATGGTTTGAATGTGGGGTTTTGTTTGTGTTGTTTTGTTTTTTGTTTTGTTTATGAATTGTACATGGACCAAGAAGAGGCTTGCAAAGCTCAGTACCTAGACCAATTAGGATTGCATATTCTTAACTCTAATGGCATATTCTTAACTCTAATGGGTGTTGAACTCTAATGGGTTTTTAAAAAAAAATTAAAAAAGATGTGCGTCGTTGATTTTGGCTTGCTCCCCTAGATGCCGTACAGGTGGCATGCCCTCTCACCCACGTGGCAGTGAGAATGGCGGTGCGGCCAACTCCTCCCTTGAAACCGGCTATGGCGTTGAAGCAAGAAGGCCATGGCATCTAAGCACGATAAAGCCAAAACTTGGCGAATTAAACTTCCAACCCAATTATTCGCTTGCCCCGCTTGAATACAAGCTTTGAATCCTGCGAATCGCAAAAACCCGGTTCTATTTGATCCGCTGATGGTTCTTATGCTGCACAACCCAAAAGCAATAAAGCTTCACATTTAAAGCTTCGGATTCGAAGCAAAGGCGCCAAACTGAACTCAAAGCTCTCTTCCCTACCTTGCTCTCTTCCCTGATCTAGCCCGCACTACTCTCCATGCCCATCCATGTCTCTGCCATCGCCGCCTCCTCGCCTGAACTACAAGCACCCATCTGCAAATCCGAAGCTGCCCAAAAACGCCTGAGAACTCGGCCCCTGCCAGGCCCTTACCAAGTGTAAGGCCAAGAAAAAAACGTGCAGACAAAGGTCGCCAAAAATGGACGGCCACGTCCTTTTTGAATTCCCACAATAAAACCAGGGTTTCCAAAACAATTGCAGAACTCTAATGGGATTGACGTGATTATGATCTTTGTCTAAAACATATTAGCCATTTATGAAGAATGCTTTTTGTAGTTATATTCAGGGATAGGTTCTGTACGTACGAAATCTAAATTCCTGACGTATAAAGTTAAAAAATACGTATTTTTTTGAAAAAAACGTATTTTACGTATTTTTTAGTCGCCGTGGGAAAAAAAATTCGCGATATCGTGAAAACCAGCGACGCTGCGAAGATTTTTATTTTATTATTATTTTGACGTTGCACGCTAAACCTTCTGTTCGTCGACGAAAAACTTTCGCGTATCGCTTAAAATGAAGGTTTCGGCGTCTGTGTTTTCAATTTCAAATTCGACAAGTTGAAGCTTAAAGATTACAAGGAGGCTGCAAAATTGTGCACTAAGGTATTAGAGTTAGAGTAGCAGAATGTGAAAGCATTGTATAGGAGGGCCCAGGCATACATTGAAACTGCAGATATGGACTTAGCAGAATTGGATATAAAAAAAGCATTGGATATGATCCAAATAATAGGGAAGTTCGGCTAGAGTACAAGACCTTCAAACAGAGACAAATGGAATACAATAAAAAGGAAGCAAAAATGTACGGAAACATGTTTGCGCGGCTAAGTTGGGAAGATCCTGAATCTAAGAAGGTGGAACCGTGCAAGGGTGATACTATAAAAGAAGACACTTCTTTGAAGCAATGGTCGTGGATGCCGCGACATGATGGGTATATCTATAGTCCGACATAAAGATGTCGATGGTTAAGGGTGTGGCAATTGGAAATTAAAGCAAATGATGTAATGCCATTTTGGGGCATTGGCACTTTAACTTGTTAAAGTTAATAGTCCGAAAGTAATTGTGAGCCCCGTTAAGATGAGCTTTTTCAGGAATCTGGTGATTTTTCTTTTGGATGTTTCAAAAAAAAAAAAAAAGTCTGGAAGGAGAAGGATTTTAATCACGTTTTGTAGGGACGATCTTAGTGCAATCATGCACTTAGATGAGATATGTTATTAAATATGATTTCCTTACAATTGGTTTGGTTGCCCATTTAGAACATGCCATGAGCTCTGCAACCTTCACTGCACTTTAACAGATTAACATCTTTATAGTTACGTTGCTGAATTTTAGCCATTCCCATAATCTAACATACCTAGTCATCAGGGTTTGGGTGAGATTCCTGGCTCATGAATCATCATGTTTTCTTCTTAAGTGTAGATGTTATACTTAAAATAACACAATATTTTATGTTGTACAAGGCAATACATGCTTGTGTTGGAGGTGATAGCACAGTTTCATGAGTGCATCTAAGCTTGACTAAGAAGAAGAAGAGCATATTTTTCCTCCAATTACGGCCATAGCGGTTGCAGGATCTACTTGGTACATATTTTCTTTTATTCTTGGTCTTCAGTTATAGAAAAGACACTGACTTCTTGCTCTAAAGTTTCTTGATAGGGAAAACGTTTTAGAGAGATTTCAAGCTACATCAACGGACTTGGCCAGAGCTCTGGATGACCTCCCTTTCAGCTTTCTCGACATCTCTGATGAAGTTCGGGAGCAGGTATGTCTAGTTTCACATGCAGAAATGACCATTTCAAAAGCACGATTCTTCATATTTTTGTTTCTATTTCGTTGGTGCTACATTTATTCGGATCTAAAATCTAACGAGCGTATTGAGTGTAGTCTTTGCTACAAAGGAACTGCTTATCTATGTTGAGGTAGAATTTCAAGGTCCGAGCCCGAGGCCAATGTTCTTCCTCTGCTTAACCTTATACAGCATTATATTTTGCTAGATGTGATTTTAGTGACTTGCTTTGATACATGGTTGCCCCTTAAATCCTAAGGCTGGCATATTTCTTTTTCATGTTGTTGTGTGAAGGTGTTAAATTCATAAAAACTTGAAATAACATTAATGATGTAGTTAAATCATGGTTTTAGGTCTTTATAGGGCTACTAAATTAAAATCTTTCTTGAGTAATGCACTGATGCAGTCACTTACATGCAGTCACAGCTTTATTAAATCTCTTTATTAATGACAACAACAAAGGGAAAATTGTACTAGCTGGTGCAATTGATCCCATTGTGGAAGTGCTGAAATCTGGCAGCATGGAGGCACGAGAAAATGCAGCATAGATAAAGTCACAGGCATAGAAGTATATTCAAAAAAGCTGTAAATTACAAAAAGGGCAATGAAGTCCAAATCATAGCAGTTTCATTTGAGAGAAAATAGCATAAGGCCTCTGAATGACAGTGTTGGACCCATTTCATTTCCTTCTGCAGTATGGTTGAAAACATCTATGAAGACCTAAAGAACAAAAGAACAGTTACAAATGGACCTGAACTATGCAAAATGATAAAACTGCATATTTTCTTGCATACTTCAATTCCCAACTTGTGCGCTTCCCGCACAAAAGTCTTAAATTCTCTGATAGCAGCACGGCCACAATCAGAAATTCATGAGGCTGCATATCTCGTCATTGGAGAAAAAAAGTTGATTGTAGAATATCCCCAGAAGTTGAATCTGCACATCCAAAATTACAATGATTATTACAGGAAAACCGAATCTAGACATTATGACCTTGTTGAGGGATTAATTGTGCAAAGTAAGTCTTGTTGACTTGCCAGGTACCTTATCCTAGAACTGCTTTTGAAACATCAAAGACTAACATGAAGTCTAATCAGCCAAACAGTGAAAAGAAAAAAGAATTCTGCAGGATATCAGCGGACATCATTACCAAAGAATGTTTTGTAATTAGCCTACTTGACCATTCCATATTTTATTCTCTTCTTGGGGGACCACTCATAAATTTATCTTGATGCCAATTCTCTCTTAGAAATCTGAAAATTAACTAATGTTACTCCAAAACCACCCTATCTGAATTAAATCCCATCCATTAAAGACTAAAAGCAAGGCCTGCAAACTCCTTAAACTGGGATTAGCCAATAATGGTATTGTAATGCCAGCTAAATGAACATATGTTTGCAATCTCTCAACTTAGATCCTGGCAAATTTGTTACCTTCTTTGTATGATAGAATGTGGATGGCAATTATTCACTGTCTTTAAGAGAACCCTACAGTTCCCATGTTATAGAATGCAAAATCTTTCTTCAGATTTTGTCACTATTCAATTACTCCAATCGTGATTGTCAACTGTTCATCTGCTTCTGGAAAATATGTAGCTTCTGCAAAATATGCAGCATCCTAGTAAGTGTATCGCCGTCAAGGACTTCTGAAATGAAAGCATGAGGTAACTTAATGCCATGGC
The DNA here is from genome assembly GCA_021234155.1 of Isoetes taiwanensis. NCBI lineage: Eukaryota > Viridiplantae > Streptophyta > Lycopodiopsida > Isoetales > Isoetaceae > Isoetes > Isoetes taiwanensis. Next base: position 9,068,407 of record JAJEKV010000038.1, on the reverse strand, counting down.
CTAACAGCTACACCATATATTTATTTAAGTACAGATACAGACATGTTTTGGAGCAGTAAATGCCCATGGATCATTGCGTTCAAGATTACAATGAAGAAACTTTCTTCTCTGACAAGGGCACTATAGATGCATAGTTGTTTTGAGCCTACAACAAATAAACTTTCCGGTCCCCTTTGGGCCTACAATGCCATGCCATGGTCCAATAGCCTCCGCAGGTCATTGACTTCAAGCTTGTAATCATTAAACTACTAATCAAAGGACAATGTTGCCTATGTTCCATGAAATTATAAAGAAACGGTGCTTTCAACTCTCAGTTTCAGATGTATTATCAACTTGGATTCCGAATGTAAAACAACAACTCATTTGCCAAGCTAAGTTATATGCAATAAACATTACCAGAAGTTCCACGCCCTGAAAGAGCGGCCAGAGCTACAGATAGGTTTTCTGGATTAAGAGGTTGAAAATCAAAGACGGTGCACTCCAAGGAAGACTCAAGTTTTGAGCTCTAACTACCAAGAAAGCAACAACGCAAGATAAAAGAAAAATGGAGAGGGTAAGAGTATACCGTTGCAGCTTGACGAGGCTGAACCACAGTTATGTAATGGCATGGCACATTGAATCTGGCAGCCTGTACTCCAAAAAACAACCACGTTGGCGGAATGTCGAAATTCATCGGCTATGGAGTATGGAGCCACACAACTAAAGAGCACGGTGTGCCATAGCCACGCCTGCGAAGGAATGGGCTGGATGACCGAGCACTTACAGGCACCAACCAGTTTTTAGCAGTCACCAGTATATGCTAGGCATATGCCGGCATATACCTGGATATGCCCACATACCCACATAAACGAGGGTTTGCCCCCCTAGGGGCAACCCAAAAATTAGCCAAACCTATGAGAGTTAGAGTTTTATTGAAGATTTGCAAATAAAATCTAGCTAAAGTAAGAAAAATATTTTTGAAAATTGTAGATACTTTGGCGAATCTTTCAAAATATTCGGGAGCCTCATTGATGTTTGGCTAAGGTTTTGTATTTTATGAAATTTCTATCCTATAAAAAATCGTCAAAAGGCTAATGGTGAAGCCCAATTTTGAGCAAAATGGCAAAGAATAACCACGAATTTATACCATCATGGACGCACTCTCATTTTGTATGCTTTGTGTCTTTGATAATATACTTCTGAAATGGCACCCTCCTGGAGTTATCTTCAGGGGTCTTGCTTCACTAATTTCATCCTTGCATCAGCCACGAAGTCCCTCCACCTATCAGGGCCAAAAGGTGGAGGCTCCCACTTACAAGTATTTGGAAGTGGAGTTTCCTACTGCCACAAGGATGTTTCCATCTGTTTGCCATGCAAAAAGCATTGTATGCCATAGAGAACAACAGTCACAAAGCAGAGTTATATGCCTGTGTAAAGGTTTGTGAAGGTATTCATGTCTTAACTTAGGGTTGCTAGGAAATATTGGGATGCCATCGATTCATTAGACCATTGAATGAATATACATGTAATTATAAAACTGTTTAAGAAAGTGCAGAAGATATCGGGTCAGGTGCCAACTACAGAGAAGAATTTTGATCACCGAGATTGACAGATGCGGCTGTACCTTGGCTTTGTAGATTCTATTATGTAGCAACTATGATTTGATCAGAGAAAGGAAGTAATCGGATTGTTCAGCGGCACAGCAGAATGGACCGAAAGTTAGCATTTTGTCTTTGAAATATACACTGTTCACTTGGGCTATAATTTATTTGCTGTTCATTCGATCATTATCAAAGTAGCTCCAAACATTATCATAAAAATAAGAGGACTTGATTCCAAGGAAATGTGGAAGTATCTCATCTAAAACTTTCAGGAAAAGAACTCTTCTCAAATCGACGTTCTTGAGAAAGAATTGAGAATGCTTAAGTATGATGGAAAGCTGGATGTCACAGAATTGTTTACAAAATTTGACTTGATTTGCGCAGATTTGGAAGCAGCTGGAGAAGGTTTATCCGAGAATGCAAAAATTTTACAAGTGTCCAGAATATACTCTAATATGAAAACTCTCTCCACATTAATTAGGACTGTTGCAAAGAGCAGAGATGAAGCTGAAAGATTAGACAGGACTGAAATACAACAAAAGAAAATTATGCAGGAAGAAGAAGAAGAAGAAGAAGAAGCAACTGAAGTGTTAATGGCAAAAGCAGGAAAAAATAAAGGTGAGTACAGCTGGAAGTATGCCTTCTGGGCCTTGTTATCTGTGTGGAAAAATATGACATATTAAAATTAATTGTCCAAATGAGGGAAAATGGTGAATTGCTACACTTGCAGTGGTGTAGGTCATTATTCTAGCGCATGCCCATCCCCAAAACGTGCTGGTAGAGGGAGAGGAAGAGCAGCGCGTGGTAGAGAAAGGGGTGGTAGGTCTGGAGGAAAGGGTGACAGAAGAAGTCCAGCTGCATTTAATGTAGCATCAGAGGAAAGTGATACTGAAGAAGAAGAAAAGAGGAGAATGATAAGATAGAGGTAAAACCTGTTTCTATACTCTCACATCATCATGAAACTAATAAGTCTGCTCATTCTTATGTACTAGATAGTGGAGCGGAAAAAACGATAGTCAGCAATGCTGATCGATATGCTAAAGACGAAGGATACAACATGTACCAAAAGAGTGAAGCTGGGAGATGGAAGATTACATAATGCTCAAGCTGAAGGAATGTTGCAGTTATTTAGTCTAGAAGGAAAGCCTGTAAACTTGAATCACGTTCTGTGTGTGCCAGGAATTATAAAAAATTTAGTTTCTATAAGTCAGCTTGTTGATCTTGGCTTTGTGTGCATCTTTGATAAGACGGTTTGTAAGGTTATCAGAAATAATAAAGTTGAGTTTTTGGCCATTCGAGTTGGTAATTTGTTTGAATTTACAAATGATTACTGTATTAACAGTGTTGACATAAACGAAGCTACAGCAGACTTGTGGCACGAGCGATTAGCTCATACTCAGTTAAGAAACATAAACATGATGATAAAGGAAAATAAGCTTAAAGGCAAGTTGAGTGATGGCTGTAGGAAGAAACTTTGTTACAGATGCATGTTGGGCAAACATTCGAGACTGCCATTCACAAAGAAAGCAAAAGGAGCCATTCACAATGTTTTGGAGCTAGTACATTCAGATCTATGTGGACCAATTAACGTGCAAGGAAAAACTGGAAAAAGGTATTTTCTTACTTTTGTTGATGACTACAGCAGGAGATGTAAATGCTACTTACTCAGAAAGAAAAATGAAGCTTATGATGCTTTTAAAGCATTTCTAGTAGAAAGCGAAAGAGAAACTGGAAAAAAATTGAAATGTTTAAGAAGTGACAGGGGTGGAGAATATATCTCAAAAAGGTTCAGACTGTTTTGCAGATTACATGGTATTGCGAGGCAATTAACCTGTGCATACACTCCACAGCAAAATGGAGTTTCAGAGAGAAAGAACCGAACAATTTTAAATGTCACAAGGGCAATGCTGAAACATTCTGGATTACCTAATTACATTTGGGAAGAAGTGGTTCAAATAGCAGTATATATTCAAAATAGGTTACCAAGCACTAGTGTAGCTGGAAGAATTCCTGAAGTGCTTTGGAATCTAGGTGTTAGTATTGACTTTTCTAAATTCAAGGCGTATGGATGCTTAGGGTATGTACACGTGCCTGAGGAACTCAGAAAGAAATTAGATGATAGATCACAAGCTGCCTTTTTGGTAGGCTATGATCTACAGAGTAAAGCATATAGAATGTTTAAACCGAACACAAAGAAGATAATTATAAGTAGAGATGTGACATTTGAAGAATGTACGCTCTACAGAAAATATAAACGAGATCATATCAGGCCAGTTCATGATGAGAAAATTGATATGAAGCTCAATAATAGGGTTGCTGTTTTCGATTATGACAGTGATAGTAGTGAAGTAGAGAAAAATTATGCTAATAAATCTCAAGAAGAAGATGTGATTACAAAAAAATTTCAGCAAGTACAAGATGGACTTGAGTCACTTGATCATGGTATTGAGAAAAGAAAAAGAAAGAGTGAAGTGCAAAAATTAACTGAGGAAACAAAGCAAGATATTGAAGCTTATGGCAGGTTGGACATATGCAGGAGTAAAAGATTGCAAAGAGAGGAGGAAATACATAATATCTTAGCAGTTTTGGGTGATCTTCCTATGACATTTGAGGAAGCTATGACATCCGATCACAAGAATGAATGGAAGGAAGCCATGCTAGCTGAAATGAGATCATTTCAGGAAAACAAAACATATGAGCTTGTTGAAAAACCACAAGGGAAGAACATTGTTGGTTGCAAATGGATATATAGGATCAAAACTGGACCTGATGGCAAATCGAAAAGATACAACGCAAGACACGTTGCTCAAGGCTTTTCTCAGAAAAAAGGTTTTGATTTTGATGAAACCTTTGCACCAATAGTCAAATTGACAAGTATTAGACTCTTATTGGCTCTTGCAAATGCAAAAAATTTGATTGTACACCATATGGATGTATCTACAACATTTTTAAATGCTAGTATAGAAGAAGAAATTTACATGTATCAGGCTCCAGGATTTGAGGAAGGTGGAAATAATGTTTGGAAACTAAATCGTGCAGTCTACGGTTTAAAGCAACTGCCGAGACAATGGTATAAGTGCATAGATGGATATTTAAAGGAACAAAATTTCTCAAAACTTAAAGCAGATGGTAATTTGTATATCTACAGGGATGGAAGGAAGGAAGGAAGGAAGAAATTTTTAACATCCACGGAACCCAATCGGGTTATGGGACCAGAATATAAGAAGAGGGCATGAGCCCCAACAGAACTCGGGGGCTGAGCCCCCTAACAAATCACAATACTGAGAACAAAACCAGCGGGTATAAGCCCAAGCAGAACTCGGGGGCTATGCCCCATGTCAAATAACAATATAGACAATAAAAGGAGAAGTTAAAAGCCAAACCAAAACCGAAACCAAAATGGAACCGCAAAGCACAGGGGTATACAAAAATTGCCCACGGATCAAGTGGCCAGCGATCTCGGATGATAGCCCGCCCCCATATCTGACCCACTTCCAAGCTGTGGGCGAGCCTCCGAACCCGAACGACATAATTCTTCCTTTCGTCTACAGAGTTGTGCGGGGGTGAGGTCTTCCTGGACGGTTGTATAACTGCACTCTATGTTGATGACTGTATTATGGCAGCCACCAACATACAATGCTTAAAGCATTGCAAGAATATCTTAAAGAAAAAGTTTAAAATGACGGATCTTAATGAGCTAAAGACCTTTCTAGGGATGGAAGTAAATATAGACAGACAAAAGGGTTTACTCTGTCTGAATCAGACTAAGAGTGTTCACAGCCTATTAAAGAAGTTTAATATGGTTGATTGTAAATCAGCCAAGACTCCAATAGTGCCAGGACAGAAAATTTGTAAGGATATATATCCTAAATCAGAGGCTGAAGCAAAAGAAATGGAAAAAACGCCAAGACCAGACATTACATATGCTATAAACATGCTAAGTAGATTTTGTAACAATCTAGGGAAAGGGCATTGGATAGCTGCAAAGCGTGTACTGAAATACCTAAAAGGCACATCAGATCATGGTCTAATTTACAGCTCTACAAACTTGATCTTGGATGCATTTATTGATTCAGACTGGGGAGGAGATCTTGATACAAGACAGTCTACTTCTGGCTATGCAATGATGCTAGGTGGAGCAGCCATCGCATGGAAGAGCAAGAAGCAAACTGCAATAGCCTTATCAACGGCTGAGGCATAATATGCTGCTGCAGCTTTGGCCACTAAGGAAATTATTTGGTTGAGAAGTTTATTAAATGAGTTAGGCATTAAACAAGAAAATGCCACTGTTTTACATTGTGATAACATGAGCTGCATTGCTCTCACAAAGAATCCTGTACTACATGAAAGAACCAAGCATGTAGAATTGCAAATGCATTTTATCAGGAACATTGTAGACAGAAAAATTATATCAGTTGAGTACGTGCATACAGATCTTCAGCTTGCTGTAGATTCCATGAGTTAAAGACAAAGCTGGGTGTGACAGTCTTTCCTAACAGAGACACAGGTTAATGGGGGAGCCAGAAATTGAAGCAGCATATTACAGCAAACATTCTCTGCAAGTAAAAACAGCACAAGATAGAGTTAAGACATGATGGGGGAGTGTAAAGGTTTGTGAAGTTTTTCATGTCTTAACTCAGGGTTGCTAGGAAATACTGGGGTGTCATCGATTCATAAAACCGAACGAATATACATGTAATTAAAAAGCTGTTTAAGAAAGTGCAGAAGATATCGGGCCAGGTGCCAACTACAGAGAAGAATTCTGATCACCGAGATTGACAGATGCAGTTGTACCTTGGCTTTGTAGATTGTATTCTGTAGCAACTGTGATTTGATCAGAGAAAGGAAGTAATCGGATTGTTCAGCGGCACAACAGAATGGACCGAAAATTAGCATTTGTCTTTGAAATATACACTGTTCACTTGGGCTATAATTTATTTGCTGTTCATTCGATCATTCCGACCATTACAATATCTTTGGTTCATTATTTAAGCTTAATAAGAAACGTGGTTGATAATTCTAAGGTAGAGACTTGGGAATCTCCTAGCTATATAACTTCGAAAACTTCTATCAGCTTGGAGCCATCAGTCGCACTTGTTTCGGGCGTTGATAGAGCATGTTCTCTTATACAAAGTTGAGGTTTGGGCCAGCTGATGTTCTGTGCCACCTAGATTGATCTGGAGTATGTGCAGAACATATGCTTAGCTCGGGCACTTGGGGTGAAGACCACAGTCGCATATCAGATTTTGTTGTAGGAGATAGGTTTCTTACCCCTTCAAAGGGCCACACTGGACCGCCATATCATCTACTTTTAGAAGGTGGTTGATATGGGTGATGCTCGTCTCTTCAACCTTGTTTATATCGTGGCACTGGGCCCACATTGCCTCAAAGCCTGCTAGAAGGAAAGAGTTCCTTAGCAAACTCTAGAATACGGGTACACTGGCATAGCACACTACCAGCAGCAGATTAATCCTATGATCACACGAGGCCCACATCGCTATCTACGTGTACCTTTGCCCGCAAAGTAACGGGGGGTAGAGCCTCCATTTCCACGAGTGCACATTGCCTCCACATTGAGACATGTAGGTGGACTCAGAAGGCATGCAAGGACAGAATTTGTCACTGTCACTAACACAGAACCATCGAGGATGAAAACCATGCTCTTCAGACCTATACAACATTTGATCAAATCCGGGCATGATATGTTCAATTGGTCTCGCCCAACCAGCTGTGTTACTAAACACACCCTCAGTGGGCTTATTGAGATTATATCTTCAAGAGGTCTTGGATACACACATTCAGATATGTCCTTTGGGGTGATAATAAATTGTACCCTGGTTTCTCATTGTTTCGCAGCGTACCTATTACTACAAAGGTTTTGCCCTCGAAAATTCTTTGAACTGGGGGTTTATTAATCCTGACCGTAATACATTTGTTGTTCTCTTTGTTTGGGTCCCATAGGCCAATTAGTCGGAGTGGACGATAAAAACTCATTCTATTCTATTCTATTCTATTCTATTCTATTCTATTCTATTCCATTCCAAAATGGCAAAAATGGGATAGTAATGGTTGATTATGCTTTGGTAATAATAGAAGATGATAGTAATGGTTGATAATAGGTTTGTCTAGCACCAAAAATATAGTATTAAAAACAAATAATCATATCTTATATAGTGGGTGTCCAATAGTTGCTGGAAGCTAGCAAATAAATGCCAATTTTGCAATGCCAAACTTCAAATGACACTCTTTAGCATTAGCCTATTAGAGTTTCGAGAGATATGCCCTACGTAATCTCCAACAACGTTATCAATGCCTTGAAGAAAGGAAAGCAAGCTGTTAGATCTCCATATATTAACTATATGTCCTGGGTAGTCAATGCAAAGCATTAGGTTATCGTTAGTTCACACCGTAGGTCTTGGGTTCGAGTAGAGGATAAGACTCATAGAACCTCACCACAAATTTGGACTCTAAGGTAATTGGATGATGTTATCCACCATAATTTGTTAGCTTGTACCATACACGTTGTGGTTTTAACACCACACTTTCTAGAGTCTCTGATTCATACACATAGAAAAAGAACCTAGTTCGACTTGATCCTCAAGCTCTAATCACAAATTCCACAGAGATGCCACCCTAACTTCCTAGTGGACATGATTAACCTCTAGTATAGGAACTCTTATCTTCATTATTTTCGTATTCATATGGAAAGTCAACTAGAAGTTCAATTATACACCCTTTCTTTTTGTTGTTATGCTTCACCATTAAATGGTCCTAGTACGCGTATTAAATGGTCCTAGTACACATATACCACCGAGGACATACTCCTCGAGATACACACACGATACGAAGTCTAGAGCACACTCTCCTTCGTGAGATGTTCATTGGGCATCCACCTTGTTCATATTCCACACTTTGGACTACTCAAAGTGTCCCTTCAACTTCCCTATATTTGAAATGTTGTTTATAACAACTTTCAAGCTCCCCATGTCTCACACTTGCCGTGTGGATATATTACTTGCCTCCCTAATGCATCATTGGTTGGAGGTCAACTTTCCTTCATAGTATAGCTTCACCAAAGCTCCAGCATACCTTGCAGCTTTTAGACAATTGCGCCTTCTACTAGCAATTGTCGTCTTCCATTCCAACGGTCTTATAAAACGCTTAGTCTCGCTTTCGTTCAGTTCGACTTCGATTCTCTTGACCTTGTCTGGAAACTACATTCCATACGTTCTCGTCTTACTCATGCATACCCTTGCATCTATATTGCACACCTTAGAAGCATCAGCCTCCTTACGAAATACAACTTAGGCGTATTTTTATAATCTGTTCTTTCATAAGCTGGATATTTATAATCCAGTTTCCACATTAGTATAGTACCTCTCTAACGTATTATATGGCAGATAATCATACACCGCTTCTCCCTCAACTACATGGCGCTATAGCCAGTCTCCTTTTACGTTGAGTGGCAATATGTATGCCACATGACAAATCAATCCTCGCCATTATTAAGTATGCCTTTCTCGGTCGTTTAACTTCCATTGATTCAATACGATCACAAACATCGTGCTAGCAATTCTTTGGGGTATGGATCCAAACTAAGGATACCTTACTACTTCTTATTTTCAACATTTAGCCCTTCTACACGAACTCTCATATCCATTCCACGTGACTATCCTTGATAGACAGGGTCACTTAGCTAGTCAATGATTAAAAAATGGTTTTCCTTCTTGTCACAATGTTGTCTTGACATTCCCTATGTCCTCATAGGATATTTAAAATCTCTAGCCGACCTTTACCTAACCCAGCTTGCTATGCAAATCTCATACTATAGTATCTACATGTACTATGTTTGTGCTTGTCTCTCTCTATACCTTCTGAGGAGCAGACGTATGACTGCCCTCACCGTTCTCTATGAAGCTACATCAGCTTCCATATCACCAAATCAATTCTTTTTCCATCAGGTCACGCTTAATTCATAACTAAGCTAAAACCTCATAGTATCATTGTTTTGTACGATATACCTTGTGCCCGGAAACTCACACTTTTATTTTCTAACAGTGCAATTTACTCGAGTCAATCCACATTATAATACAAGCTACTCCGATGTATAAAAAACGGTTGCTACGCAACCTGTGTCATCTTTTAAAGAGTCTTTCGATATTATTAACATTAATGCCTCTCAAATTCTCATATCGACGCATACATTGCCACCATTAATTTCATCTTCTCTCACGTTTCATTTTATATAAGTCTCGCTGTGAGATAGCACTTGTGTATTACACTCTTTTCATAAACTCATGCTAACGTTTGTGAATTCTCTTAGAATTATGAATTGCACATTACATATCATTTTCAAATTTGATCACTTTGACGATGATAATCTCTCTACAACTTATACTCTTACCACCACGTTCTGTTCCAGGTCTAGGAATTATTCTACGGACTCATATTCGTGATTCATATTGGATTTATTCTAATATCTTTTGAGCTTCCCATGCATCACAATGTCAGATCTCATATGAACTTTGTATTGGCTTTTCCACCACCACTTAGCAATTTGTTAAGCATTTTGCTAAATCCTTCCAAGTTGTTTCAATTTTCAAACTATCCTGTACCCTTCGGTCCTCTGTTGTCTTCTTCAAGGAAGGGAGCCTTTTCATTGTAACATGTGATATGTTATCCCACTGCAACCCATGATTGCGTGGTCTTTTCTCGATGCTGGGATAACATCTTTTTAAGGAGGGGAGAATGTGACGTTCCACGTATTTATACGTCTTTTGTGTATAAATACATGACACGTCACTATGAATAATTAATAGTGCATTAATTATTCATAAGTTAAGGATAGCTATGTTAATCATTAATTATTAAGGTGGAAACCTAACCCTAAACCCTAATTCGAATTTAGGGCTTAACCTAATATTATAAGGGGTTAAAATATTAGATTAATCAATAATAACCAATCTAGAGTTGCCACCTGGCCCAAATCGATTGGGCAAGGCAAGCTTGCTAATTTGGGACACCCAAATTGGGATCCCAATTATCCCCAAATCAATTTGGGGAAAATTGGTGGAGAAGGAGCTGCTGCTCACCTTGGTTCCAGCCAGAAGGATGGAGGACCAGAGAGATAGCTATGATACCGATTAGTTTTATAAATAGCTTGTATTCTTTTGACCCTTGTTTGAGTAGATAGATGATTAGATTCTATTCTATAGTCTACTTATAATGATGGATGTTTGTATCTGATTGCCGTTTTCTCATTTTGTTCTTGTGTTGTATTGGATTAAAAGGAGTAGAGACATAAAAGCTATCTAGATCTGGAGATACTCCTAGTTAGAACCCCCCCATTAAATGCGGCCTGTGCACAAGAGCCCTCCTGGCTGTCAATGATAGCTGAGCACCAGACAAGGATCATGGTGGTGAAGTGGGGGTGGGACCTTGCCTAGCGCGGCTATAAGGCTCCCTATTGTGGTTAGGTCTATAGTTGGTCATTGCGTAAGGGACGTTTCCTGCCTCATCGGACCAAGAATAGAATAGAATATGATTTTATCGTCCACAGAGACCAACTGGCCTAGGAGATGTAACTTGGAGTAGTCTCATAGGGTGACTCCATGAGATTACATCTTCGGAAGGCTACAGCCATGTTATAGTGTGATTCAGCCTATCTGCAAAGTGTGCACAGGAGGGGCGGATGGAGCGGACTACCATAGCCATTGTTCTATGCGAGCCAACGCCATTGTCATGATTCCATCTGTTGTTATCTGGAGGTCTTGACCGTCGATTGATTCCCTGGAGTCTGAGCTTGGGTTAGGGCCCCATTTGATGCATTGCATATTGTTGTTGGGATGTTATTCATATTGATAATGGATGGACCACCCTTCGTGGTGGTATGATATTATATGTTTTGTATGCTAGATGCTAACTTGTACATACGCTTCCAATATATAGGGTTCCCATAGAAGGCGTGAGGTGAATGACACCTCCGTGTCCTTCACTCGGGCACTTGGCCATCACAAGTGGTCCGAGGTCAACGGAGGGCCTTCCTGTGGTGACGAGGTCGCTATGGGAGGGGAATTTCCTGTATGTATACAATGGGAGCATCGTATAGGTCCGAAGAGCATCACAATGATGGATCATCTTGGAATCGAGAAGGATGACATAATCATCGTAGATGATGATGCACTTAAGTGACTCTTTAATCAAACTCAAGCACTTAATCCATCTCCTTATCATCCAGACAACTTTGAGAGCGATGATTTCTTTCTTAAATTCATATATGTTATGAGAGGTCTTGCTACAAACAAAACTATGGTTGATGTTGTTCTAGAGCATCTAGAGTTAGATAGGACTTAGAAAAATATGTACAAGAAAGGGCTTTATTTTCTAATTGTTAGATAAAAAAAAAACCTACAATATTGTATCATTTTATGCATTGTCTGTTCAATAAGTTTGTTTGTATTTACATCAGCGCAATGAATTTCACCATGGATTTTTAATAAAGTGAAAACAATAATGTAATACATACATTTACCTGCACATTACAAATGAGGCTTCACAGCAACTCATGCCCTAATTATGCACCAAAGTGTTGTGATTTTGGAACAGTCAAAATCCCAATAAATGAATGATGGCTTCATTGCTTCGTTGCAACCCAAGAAGAATAGGCACGTTATTTTTTATCTACTTTATTGCAAAGCTAGACATCTATTTTTCATTTCTTAACTCATATTAGAGTATGTCAAAGACACACATAAAAAATAAAAAATAAAAATAGAAAAATAAATAAATAAATAAATAAACACTGATGCTTTATGGATCCTCTATTTTCACTATCCATCTCATCAAGTTTCAAGTAAAAGTTTGAATCATTTTCATTCGAGTTGGCATAAGAGGGTATCCTCCAACTTGTTTGTTGACGATAGCATAAGGAACAATGGGCTTTGCTACCCCCTACCACCACCACAAAGAACAAAAAAGATGACACAACTGAATCGCATGATTCTTAGTTATTATATTCTCGTTTGGTGTATAAGATGAACTTCATTGTTTTTTATCTAAAATGTTTAAGCCAATGGTTGGCATTATATTCTTTTTCCATCATCCCTTATTTGGGTCCATGGACCTTTGCTCTTCGTAGTTTAAAAATTAATTAAGTCAATCCAACTCCATTCTATAAATGAACTTTTATGAGCCACTTTGAACTTAATGATCCTTCTTTCATACTTGAAGAAAGGAAGATAGGTCATAAAAATATCGTAACTTTGAATGAAGAGTAACAAAAGAGGAATGAAAATTATATAATTGTAGTGGAGTAAGAGTTGAAAAAGGTGTAAGAGGAAAGGACAAACAAAATGTGGGGCGATACAAGTTGCACGCCAGAGAATATGTTGCATTGGTGCTCATGATGCACGAGAACATGAATGAAAGGAAGGACGTAAGAAAGATAGCAGGATCATGTCACGTTAGCATGATCAGAAAGGAAATTGAGCATCAGATGAAGGTGAGGTTGTAAAAATCGTGTTTAATCTAAACATGAAGTGTGAAAAGGATGGTTATAATGAGAAAGTGGGGACCCATGAGCTGGGTAAAGATCAAGTGTAAGAGCAAAGTAGGAATAATAAGAAAGTGGGCCATGAATTGGGTAACAAGTGACGTAAGTGTATGCTACTCAGATTTGAGCATGTTCTGATGTTCTAGCAACGTGAACTGGTTCCCAAACATGAATCGTGAAGATGGGGTCAGTTTATTTTAAGAAAACGAACGGTCAGAATTATTTGAAAAAACCCAAGGATCGAATCTCTACCTCGCCATTGAGTGGATATTTGGATCACAAAGATGCCACATATTGACTACAAGGAAAAATCTCCTTCCAAGACAAAGTAGTCAGGAGAACAACTTGCCATATTGCCCTGAAGCAAAAAGAGCTAAAAGACACCAAACATGTAGATAACCTGAATAAACAACAGCCTTTTCTACAACTTGCACTAAAATACAAAGAACCACTTTTAAACTCCCCACTCACCTACAAGGTATCCATAATATCTACCACCTAATAAAAAACGTGCCAAGTCATATGCCAACTGGGGCTTCCAAAAGTCAAACCAAGGATTAGTGTTGTACAACATAGGAGGTGAAAAGTCAAATGGGAGGAAAAACATGTGTTGAAAATTTTTTGTTTAGGGATGAGAAGTCAAAGGATTAGGCAAAAATTAGGTGTAATGAGAATAAGTCAATGTAAAATTTAAGTTTAATAGGAATAAGTCAATCTTGGAAAGTAGACAATGGAAAAAGATAGACAAAAAATGTGGACAGAAATGTTGACGAAATGCTTGTGTGTTTGCCTCTTTCATGACAATGTACAAGAATTGGGCAGCAATGGCTAAACCCAAGGTTTTACAATAATCTACAAAAATCAAGGAGTAAACTGTGCTGGGGTGTCTTGATTTCCCAAATTTGGGAACGAAGCATAACACCCGCTTCAATTCTCTGCAGCGCCGCTTGAAAATCTCTTGGATCCGAGCAACACCAGCCTGATTCTGCCCTTGCCATCAAAATTTCATGCTTGGGCAGCCCAAATTTTGCATAGTTGAACCAATCCGACCGGAATTAGGCTCCGGAATAAAAACTTTGCTCCAAAATTTGAATTTTATCCCAATGCTGGACCCCTGGCATCAAAACTTGCACTTCAGATCGTTCCGGTGGTCTTCACAGCCATTCTTTCTTGAATTCAACCAGCAAATGGAATCGGTGCTCTTTTTTGCTTCGGATTTGATGCTCTGAGATGGGTGAAATCTAAAATCACTAAGCCTGTCGAACAAATTCCTCACCGGATTTTTCCCCTGCGGAGATCTAACAACGACCCATTTCTCATCTGATTGAGAGGGCGAAGAAGGGCAATGAGATTTCTCTGGATCGGATGAAGAACCTTTAGACAAACTCTGTTTCTTCTTCAAGCCGATCTTCTTCCGATTCAAAATTCCCACTTTAGAAGAACCTTTTAAGGATAAAACCGGAACAGATTCACTGCTATCCCAAGAATTATCGAATTCAAGAACACTGGTAGGAGAACCAGGGGCAATGACAGGGGAAGATTTGCAGAGAACAGGCAAATCTTGGGCAACAAAAGGATGAGCAAGCAACTGGGCAGTGGTCCATCGATCAGAAGGCTCTCTGCAGAGGCATTTTTTCAGAAAATCCTGCCCTTCAGCAGATAAAGAACAGGGGATGACTGGGATTTCATCAGAGCAGCCAATCCGGTAGAGAACCACGAAAGGATTGTCGACATAATCCCAAGGAGCTCTGCCTGTAAACATTTCGATTACTGTACAACCCACAGACCATATATCTGAAGCAGATCCTCTGCATTCCTGCCTGGCCACTTCCGGCGCCATCCACAGAGGAGTGCCCTTCATTTCTGAACCTGAGACATTCTCCAGATACGTTGCAGCCCCAAAATCTGCCAATTTCACCCCCGATAGTCCAACCAGAACATTTTTCCCTTTTATATCCCCATGAACAATCCCTCTTCTGTGCAGATATTCAATCCCCTGTAAAATCCCTCTCGTGAACGATCTAACAAGCTGCTCCTCCAATTTTCCCCCAAATTTTTTTGTCAGATCGGCCAGACTTCCTCCCGGAACATATTCTAAGAACACATTCCTCATCCTTTTGCCGTTTTCGTCAGACCAATCTCCTCCTAGGCACTTAACCACATGATCGGAATCTAATATCTGTAAAATTTCTAACTCATTCTCCAGCGCCATTAATTGGGCCCTATTCTTATCGGTGCATTCAACAGATTTCACAGCAAACAGACCTCCATTCTCTGCATTCATCGCCAAATTGACCTGCCCAAAAGACCCAGCACCCAAAAGACTACCCCGAACCCAGGATCTAACCGTTTCCTTTGAAGCTTCCATATCCGAAGCTCTGGATCACAAAAAACCGCGCAGAATGTCTAATGCAGATTTGAATTCAAGCCCGCCATTGATTGGGTCACGGATTGAAAAAAAAACTAAGAACAGATGGGAAATTTTCCGCGGATTGAAGTGGAAGATAAGGCAAAGCGCCTGTGGGACAGAAGGAAGGAAGGGTATTTATAAGAAGAAGGTTATAGAAGAGGACGCCGGAGCTATGGTAGCCATTTCGTCGTTCTGCAAGTGTGCAAGAGGGAAATAAATGATAGAAAAAAAGGATTATCCTACGTGGTACCTTTTGCGGACGTGGACGCCACGTAGGATTTTTTAAAAGGTGGTTCAAAGGCGCTGAGTCCGCCGGAAACGCGTTTTTCCCTCGCCGGGAAAACGGCACCGTTTCCGCCAAAAGGGATATTCCTCAATGTATTTTGGCCACCTTGGCCATGTGGTGGACATGTTGGCCCCCATCGTGGTTTTGCTTCATGGAGAACACATCTCCATATCCTCCACTCCCCCACTATTACCCACCGTTGCCTCGACTTTGTCTTCAGTGGACGTTAAAAATACTCGTTTCCGCCGTTAGAAATATCGTCTCTAGTTTGTCTTCACTGGATGTTAAAATTACACGCAAACCTCTTGCTCCGTTAGAAATGTTCCTCCTACTTGCCACCTTGCCACTTGCCTCGTAACTTGGCCTCCCGACAAGTATGAACAATTTACCCTGACTTGCTTACTACTGCATCAGAGCCGCCTAGACAAACTGCCCCCATAGTCGACATAGTCAGTTGATCTCCACTACCTTCCTCCCAAGTTGGCTTAACTTTTGCGAGTTCTTAACTGTATCGAATATATGCTCGAATAGTATTGCTCTATCTGTTTGGCCCTACATCTGATCCATATGCACGTTTTGCCCCTTGGCTTCTACCAAACACTTCCCCACATTTTTGACTATTCTATGTTTCTTGATCCCCTCGAGCTCGGTGATTGTCTTTTCAAGTTTGTTCGCGTCGTGCCATTTCAGATCATGTTGTTACTTGCAAAAAAGCAGTTTGAACATGTCGGGTCCAACTAGCGGTTTGAGCATGTCAAGGTCTGAGATGGTAGGTTGATTAACGACATCTCCGAACAGACTAACTGCACATTCCTAGCCATCAACACAACTCGCCACATGCAGGTGTCGAGCAGTCCAAAAAAACAAATATTGATACATGGTCCTAATGTTGTGTAAAAGATCATGTTGACGTGCCTAATGCATGGTAACTATGACAAGTCCAAAGATGTAAGTTGGGATCTCAAAACAACCTTAGGCCTATCTTTAACATAGCATGATTTTGATGGTTAAGCACGTCCTTGATGCCGACTTCTCGTTGTAAACAACCTATCACATAAAGATTCTATCGAAATCTTATCTTTAATTTCAACAATGGCATCCCCATATAAAATTTGGATTGACCTTTGTGGTTGAGTACAAATGCTTTTAGGGATTGTGTTCTTTAAAGGCCTGCAACTACCATGGACTTAGTGTGCATTGAAAGAGCATTTTTAAAATGGGCATGACCACTAAAAATTTGTGCACCAACGTATTGGGGTAGAAAAGCATTGTGGCCACAAGATTCTTTTCATGGCTTTCAAGATGAATCCTCTCTCTTATTTGATTCCATGTACTGGATAGAACATCCGATATCGCCGATATCGCATTCCTCTGATTTTCACTAACTAAGAATATTCACGAACTGTGCCCATGCTTAACATCTTTTTATGATGTGACCACAAGAAGATATCAATCGTGCTATCACATTAACATCTATATCCTTTTCCCAAAAAAAAATGGTATCTCATTCGAATATTACATGGACACACACACACACACACATACGCACACATAAAATCCTAGATTATGATTCTGAAATGCATATGTTTGTTTTGATTTGAGAGGAACTGCTTTAAGCAAATTAGATGTTTTAGTTTAGATATGATCTCATGGGTCTTTACAACTCCAAACATCTTAAAAGCATGAAACCTAATGCCAGAACAAGAAGACAAATCCCATGGGTAAATGTGTGAGACATGATGGGATTTTCGATGCCACGATTACAAAAAACATCTTGATTAAGAAGCAGTCAATGATAGATAAGTTAGGATATTTAACGAAAGAGCAAGATTGGATCTGAGAGGTTAGGTTCAGATATTACAATTTGTGTGGTGCAAATTGGATTGAATCAGCATGCAACAGATATCAAGGCAGATCTAGCTGTGCTGGGGCGAGACACTCGCAAGGGACCGACAGACAGGTGGGCAGAAAGGGGTCAAGGTTGGAGAAGGTGAGCATGTGAGGGGCAAAGGGGGCCAGGCAGAGGGTGGGTGTTGGCACGACGGAAGCTTTAATGAAAAAAAAGAGAGATTATTGGTGGTATTGTTGGTGGTATTGTCGGTGTTATTTGTGTTGGTGTTGGGGGTTAATATTGTTGTTTGT
Source organism: Isoetes taiwanensis (assembly GCA_021234155.1). Taxonomy (NCBI): domain Eukaryota; kingdom Viridiplantae; phylum Streptophyta; class Lycopodiopsida; order Isoetales; family Isoetaceae; genus Isoetes; species Isoetes taiwanensis. The sequence goes on along the minus strand of JAJEKV010000038.1, from coordinate 9,050,438 downwards.
GTGGGTCAAGATTATATTTTTTGTTGGTGACGATTATATTTTTGTTGGTGTGGTAGGGACGAGGGGTAAGAGGCTGACACGTGTAGGCGGTGGCCTCTTTCCGCCAGCGAGATGCCCTGCCTCGCTGGCGGTAATTTTAAGGCACATTTTTCTCGAGCCACTGTGGAGGCCGCCGCCCATCGGTTTTTATTCGATGCTGCCAGAATGCACTTTCTGGCCCTTTCCCAGCTGCCAAATAATATCCAAAATCCGCCGGATTTCTGCCGGCTTCTTCCTTCAAAACCGTCTCTTTTTGCTCGATAATGACCCTTTCATCATTTGAACCTACGTACCAGATTTGAGCTCATTCGTTTGTAGATCTCGATTGGACCTTGGATCTTTGCCAAAATCTTTTGGCCCATTTTTTGCTTGCTTCATTCATTTGCTCTTATCTTCCTTTTTTTGTTGTATTGGTGCTGCCTTTCATTTGGCTTTGGGCTGTCCGGCCCTGTCTTGGACCACTAATTCCAAGTTGCGCACACTAAAAAATAACAACACCCTTCATCATTTGGTTGTACTTTGCAAAGCATGTGAGTTCCTTGATTTCTCCAGTCGTTTTCTCTTGGAACGTTGTAAATCTTGGGCAAAGGAGAATCCCTACCAAATCCCTAAACTTAATTAACTCAACACTTCCCTTTCTCCTTGATTTAGTGCACAACGTAGTAACTCAAGTAATCTACTATATAAGGAAGGATCATTGGGTTGCTAGTCGTCTCTACCTGATCCAGACTAGCTGCCATAAATATCAGCTTGTGGAGTAGAATCATGTTTGCAAACACTAAAGGATAATATAAAAACTTCAAATAATTTGCAAAGATCACCACTACATATCCCATTAAGAGAAATGTTTGTAGCTGATTATTGTACTTTTGTCCAGGAAAGTCCTTGGACATGCACCTTGAAGTTTGTATGTATTACCTTAGAGCCAAATTTGTGGTGAGGTTCTATGAGTCCTACCCTCTACTCGAACCCAAGACCCACAATGTGAACCAACGACAACCTAATGGTTTGCATTGACTACCCAGGACATATAGTTAAGGTGTGGGGATCCAACAACTCGCCTTCCTTTCTTCAAAGCATTGACAATGCTGTTGGAGATTATGTAGGGCACATCTCTCGAAACTCCAATAGACTAATGCTAAAGAGTGTCATTTGAAGTTTGGCATTGCAAAATTGACATTTATTGGCCAGCTTCCAGCAACCATTGGACACACACTACATAAGCTATGATTATTTGCTTTTAATAGTATATTTTTGGTGTTAGACAAACCTATTATCAACCATTAATATCATCTTCTAACATTACCAAAGGTATACTATATCCTATTTTTGCCATTTTGGCCCCTTCTTACTTGGTTCTATCATACTCTCATGGCCTAAAGCGACCAACTCCTCCTTGGATCTAGGCATACATCAATCTAAAGTCATTAACTCCTTCTTAGATCTAGGCATACGTCAATCATTCAGGTATGGCACCTCCCTTTGGTGTTCTGTTAGCTTGTTTTTAGTATGCCTTGGTTGAGTATTGTTAGTTATGTGGGTCAAAGAAAGATGGATGATCCCTCCCTCCCTCCCTCCCTCCCTCCCTCTCTCTCTCTCTCTGCGGGGTCCTTATATCCTCATGGATCCTGGCATGGATCTCTCTCTCTCTGTGGCTCTCTCTCTCTCTCTCTCTCTCTCTCTCTCTCTCTCTCTCTCTCTCTCTCTCTCTCTCTCTCTCTCTCTCTCTCTCTCTCTCTCTCTCTCTCTCTCTCTCTCTCTCTCTCTCTCTCTCTCTCTATATCTATATATCTATATATGGGTTTGGTCTGGTGGTAACACACTAGTTCCTTAGCAATGTGGTCTCGAGTTGGGGCCGCCCGACTCGCATTTCACTTGTTGGGGGTCAAATCCTAACAGATGCAATGTAAGGTGGTTGGGGGCAGGGCCCAATCGAGCAATGTAGTGTGGTGCGTGGTCACATGTCCAGTTGGATGCTGCCTAGTGGCGTGACGTTAAAATACTATCTATCTATCTATCTATCTATCTCTCTCTCTCACTCTCTCTCAAGTCGGCCACATGCTTGAAAAAAATTTGTCTCTCGTCGTATACGGCGAGATACAAAAATTATACAGTATAGCTCGAGAGAAGATCAGAGACGAGCTTCTCTCGAGTCCTAACAGCGGCCATTTCGAGCAGTTTTCTACCTCCCCACCGGAATATTTCCCTCCAATTTGATTCCGGTTGGCCATCCCATATGAGATAATTCCTTCTTCATTTATTCTTCAAAATGAATGATATAGGATATTTTGAGTTCGCCCACACAGACTTCCCGCATCCCATTTCAAACCGATTTCTGTAAGAAATCCGTTGCTTACACCATTGCGGCAGGAAGTCATCACCGACAATGGCATTCAAGCATGGATCCGGTCATTTTAGATATGATTGCAATGCTTCTTAGGGCTATTGTGCTAGGGTGAGCAATGCAAAAATTTTGCTTGGACTTGATCCAAGTATGGCAATAGTGGATGGAGAAGATTTTCAAGAAGACAACACTAGTTTTCCATGTGCATCTTCCATCTTACTCTTGGCTGCAACATCTCGATTAAGAAGACCACAGAGAAGATTCTGGGTTTGTCCTAGACAAACCACTCAATGGGATAATATTGACAATCATGCCTGGAATTGCCTTTCCTCATTCGAAGATGATATGTGGCGTCAGTTATACAGAATGAAGAGAGGGTCATTTGAGAAACTGGTTGGCCTTATTGTGCCATACCTGATCAGACCAGGCCAGAAGGTCAGGCCCCCTGTAGATCCTACTTTCTATGGTACTCTACTTTCTTGCTCATGGTGAGATGCCATGGCATGTTGGTCAAAGATTTTATGTTGGAAAAGCCACAGTCCAAAAATATACCAAGAAGGTGACTTTAGTTTTAGCATCCAAGACCATGCTTTACAAAAAATTCATTGCCTTACCCTCGGGCCAGAGACTCCTTGATATCATGAAGGAATTTGAAGATGCCAAAGGTTTGCCTAGTATTTTTGGTGCTGTTGATGGTTCTCAAATTTTCTTGTACAGAAAGCCTTGGAGGAAAGACAAAGGGGATGATTACTACATCAGACACAAGAGGCATTCCTGCCTGATGCAAGGTGTAGTAACACACTCTAGAATGTTTATCAATGTGTGTGTTAGTAGGACAGGATCTGTGCATGATTTCAATCAGTTCAAGAAGAGTATATTGTATAGCATCAAAGCAGATTTTGCAGGAACCTATTGTCCAAATGACTAGAAAAAAGATTAACAGGAGAGGTGAAATACTAGATGCAGATGTGACAGTTAGTATTCCACCAATGCTTTTAGGGAATCCAGCATATCCAAGCAGAAGCTTCTTGATGAAGGTATTTTCAGATGGCACAGGGGCTTCTAGCAGGTTCAACAAGAGGATTTGCAAGGGCAGAGTTTGTGTAGAGAATGGATTTGGGATAGTAAAAGAGAAGTTTAGAATCCTCAAGGTTTTGCCTATTCATGTTGGCAGGGCAGCCAAGATCATTCATGCAGCATGTGTTTTGTGGAATTTCTTCATTATGGAGGATTTTGAATTGGAGATGTTGCCCTTAGAAGCAGAGTTACCAGATATAAACTACTATGAAACTGAAGAGATGAACAAGAAATTGAAGAAGGAAGGAGACTTGATAAGACATGTCATCTTCCAAAATAGGGATGGCGGAAACTTAGTTTGATTCTTTCATTCATTTTAGCAAATTACTTACATCTGAATTTAATGTGAATGTTATCCCATCTGTTAATATTAATAAATATCTGAATTCCCAATTCTGGTCCATTTTGTGATAAGTTTAGTAATGTCATTACAAATGCAATGTTTTACAGAATGCAGTTCAGATTTAAGATTGCAAAACAGAGCAAACTCTTATGTACCAAGTTCTTGAAGTTATATGAACACACTGATTGCATGAAGTTTTGAATTACAACAGTTTAAATATGACTAGTGTGTTATTTCTATGAATGAATAACTTAACCATGTTCACAGTTTGTAATCTTATAGCAGTCTACATTATTTCCTTTCAGTGTAATAACATTATAGTAGCAGACATTAGCATTCATTAACCAAAGCATCACAAATTAGAGAAGTACAACAAATAATAAAACAGAATATTTTGTATTAATATGAACTCAGTTCCAATAAGACAGTACAAACTTTTTAACTAAAATGTGTCACAGAAATGCCTGTAATCCCTAAAATTGTAAAAAATACTCTTGAACACTGCATGTCGTCAAAGCCTTCATCATTCTCCTTTTCTTAACCTGTAAGAATTGTATTCAACAAGCCATTAGGATAAAAACTACATTTATGTGAAAAAGAAGATAACTTGAGTCAGGATTATATATTTCGGCGAAAATATCATGTATTAGTAAGCCAATGGCCGGTTCCATATCATACATTATAACAAAAAACTTTCAACAAAGAAAAAAGAATGCAAAAATCTGCTAAGTTAAGGAGTACACGAGAGGCCAATGGCCGGTTCCATATCATACATTATAACAAAAAACTTTCAACAAAGAAAAAAGAAAGCAAAAATCCGCTAAGTTAAGGAGTAGTCACTAGGAAAATGGCTTCTTCATGGAAAAAGCTACTCAGAGCAATTTTTACAGACAACAGATGGGATTTGGACCTCCCAAAGGCGTGCTCTCTGCCAGAAAGGAGCTTGCTCAGCCCATGCAATCAGCTCAGCCTCCATAAACACTTCTTCCATAGACACGTAACCGAGAATAACCCTTTGGCTGACACTAGCATGGAAACTTCTGTGTTGGAGCTCAATAACTTCAATGATTCAACCCCCGTTAGGCTCTTTGGAAGATGAGCTTCTTTGCCATAGCCATAATTTGAATCCTCGCTAGAAGAGGAGTATACAGGAAAATGGCGCCGGACCAGAACCTTGCGCCTTATCATCTTCGAGCAGCTTACAATTAATTGGATTGCGCAGGAATCGAGACGAGCATTATGGAATTTTAAGGGACGTCATACGATTCCTTTATGCAATTATACTATACGTAGTCAGGAATATCATATCACATTAGATTTAAGTTCGATAGGAGATCCCCAACAAAAAAAAAAAAAAAAAAAAAAAAAAAAAATGAAAATGACAGTACAAGACAAAAGCAACAAGAGTACCTCTGAAATTGATATTAATTTGTCTACTTCGATGCAGCAAGTTTAGCAATCTCCAGTAGAGTGTCCTTTATCCTTTGGCATATACTTTCTATCATTGTAGCCATTGTTTGAGCAATCTTCAAAGTATTAGCTGATCTCATGGACTCTAACTCCCTGATCAATTCATGTTTCTTAACAGATTCTTCCCTCATGAAATCAAGCTTCCTTTTTTCATTCTCTCCAAAACTATTTGCCATGTTTGATATCCCAGCTGCTATTTCTTCATCTATGTGAACCCGATATCTCTTTTTTGTTGTTGTCTTACCACTAACCCCAAATTGATTGCATGCAGCAGACCGAGGATTGGTATCAAAAGGATTGAATGTACTTGGAGTATCTTTGCTCGGATTTTTCTCCTGAGTACTTGAATTATCTTTGCTACTGTTTCCTTCATTAGCAACAGGGGCTGACAGGGTTATCATCTGCAATGTTTATGAATTCTTCTTCTACAAAAGATGCATTTGTTTCAATTGTCTCATAGAAGGCATCAAACATTAATGTGTTTCGGAACATATCAGCATCCTCAAATGCCTCGGCCCCAAATTCCCCATCATCTCCTCCACCAGAAATGCCCTTTTCATTTGTTACACCATGTTTAAGATCTTCCATAAGTTCAAACCATGGCCAACTAGATGGCTTAGAGTCTGTTCTTTCAGATGCTTCTTTCTCATCCCTGAATTTTATTTGCAATTTATCTCATTTGTTTCTCAACTGTCTCAAGTCTTCAAGGCCATGAACTGTGATTTGCAATTTGATCATAATATCTCTCCATTGGCTTGAAGAAAGATTGATACTTCCATTATTATGCACCTTGTACTCCTTCATCAAAGCAAGCATGGTAGAGATTGCATCGTCCGACCAATCTACAGGTGCTTTCCTTTTCTTGGCCCGGGTAAGAGCAACAGAACTGCTTTCGTACACAACCAAGGCTAAATCATTGGGGAGGGGTTCAGATTGAACCTCAGGTAATGTATCTTCTGGATGATCCCTCTTCCTTCCCCTTAGATTGCAATTCAAAGTCCTTGCAGGCTCGGAATTTATATCAATGGCCACAGATTGGGAAACTGATCCAATTCCTCTTAGTTCTTCTTGGAGCCAGTTTCTCGGTCCTAGTGGGAACAAAAGGCTTCTTAGCATTTGGCAAAGAGGATCTGGTTGCCTTAGTCATGTTCTTGAGGCAATTTGCGTCTGATTTATCAAGCAAGAGGTTGCTAAGAATGTGGCTATTACCAAAGCATTTTACAAATTCAAGTAAAGAAATGCAAGAAGTGCTTACCGGATTGACAATCGACGTTGAGTGCGATGCTAGGAGGGAGAAATGTCGGAGCTTCGATTCTTGGAGCCCGCCCACCTTGAACGGAGGCCGGAATTAAGGTTGAAATTTCCGGCCTCTAAAAATTGCCCCCATAAATTTTTCGAGGCATTATCCTTAACAGACGTCTCATTAGCCCCTAACGTGGTTGAGGGGCCCTCTCCCTCGATCTCTCGGCTCATGTGATGTGGTCTCTCTCTCTCTCTCTCTCTCTCTCTCTCTCTCTCTCTCTCTCTCTCTCTCTCTCTCTCTCTCTCTCTCTCTCTCTCTCTCTCTCTCTCTCTCTCTCTCTCTCTCTCTCTCTCTCTCTCTCTCTCAGTGCGGAGGAAGTGCTATCAGGCAGAGATATGGGACTTCAGCATGAGAAAGATGATATATGTCGCCCTTGTACAGACAGTAGTGCTTTATGGGTGCGAGGTTTGGGGGCCGGGTCTCTCACTAGACAGCTGGAAAAAGGTAGAAAAAATACAGAAAAAATTCTTTCATGCAGAACTTGGCACTAAGATGCAGACACCCTATGATATGATGCTTGTGGAGTGTGATATGCTGCCCTTGGAGATGGAAGCCTTATACAGACTCCTTATTTACTTAAACAAGGTGCAATCTCATACGGATCAGGCTAGCTTGCCTCACTTGGCCTTTCTGAGCTGTCAAAGAAAAGGTTGGTATGCAGACATAATGGGGGATGGATATAAGAGATCTTGAATTAAATAAAGATGATATTAAAGGCTGGGTAAAGAGATGCGCCTTGCACAAGATGTGGAATGTCCCAGAAACCAAAAAAGAGTATTACAGGAGAGTCATGAATCCAGACCTGCGAGGAGCTTCATATCTAAGGGCTAGTCTGTCAACAAAGCTTAGACATATGATCAGTAGGATGAGACTCAGCTCACATCACCTAGGTGTTGAGATTGGCCGCTGGGCAGATATACCTCATGAGCTCAGATGCTGTAAAATCTGTGGATCAGGGGAAGTGGAGGATGAGGAACACGTTATTTTGCTATGCCCTGCATACCAGTGCCTTCGGGCAAAGTTTAAGATACATGTCCCAGATCTAGTCAGCTTTTTTGAGCTCCCTCCGGCTACCATTGGGAGCTTCCTGGTAGAAGCCATGCAAACGAGAGACATCACTACTCAAAACTTGAAAACACTATTAGGGGCTAGCGAGTGTCAGTACGAAGAGGAGAGCACTAATATGTTCTTACCTGAAGACATATTAGATGACTTAATCTATGATGTAGAATATATGGTATGAACGTCTTCTAGGCCTGATGGTCTCACAGACGTGATAATAAAGATTTCATTTCATTTCATTTCTCTCTCTCTCTCTCTCTCTCTCTCTCTCTCTCTCTCTCTCTCTCTCTCTCTCTCTCTCTCTCTCTCTCTCTCTCTCTCTCTCTCTCTCTCTCTCTCTCTCTCTCTCTCTATGGCGCCTTAATCCCTTTGCTTATCTCCCATCAGGCTCCGGATGCAAAGTTTTTGTATGCAGGGACCCAGAAAAAGGAGGAATTGTATGCAGCATTTTTGTATGTAGGGTTTTGTATGCAGGCTGGGGTTTGAAGGTTTTTGTCTTGAGTTAGGCGAAGAACCCGCAATGAGACTTAAGGTTTTATGTAGACTTGTGTAGAGGCGGACAAGGATGCCAAGCCCGTGATTGATTGATTGTTACTCTCTCTCTCTCTCTCTCTCTCTCTCTCTCTCTCTCTCTCTCTCTCTCTCTCTCTCTCTCTCTCTCTCTCTCTCTCTCTCTCTCTCTGGCGCGTGGGGGGTAGGGCTAAGAGAGGGCAGAGGTTCCCCTGGGGATAACATGTTGAAGATAGAATACTCTTCTCGAGTCGACCGCAAGTTCGAAGAAGATGGGACCGTGATGTGGCGCCAAAAGATAGAATACTCTTGGGGCGATTCGGGCAGTCTGCGATGTGGCGGTCCTTGAGGGGTGCGGCGAGGCATCCAAAGTCGCGAATCCAGCCGGTTGTCTTTGCAGATCCGTGTGGGTCAGGGGTGCTTGGCCCTATCCCGGCCCCTGCAACAAGTGCAACAGGTTCTGATACCCCACCGACGGCTGCAGCAAGCTTTGCTGCTCCACAGATCTCTGCAGCAGGGATGGGTACATCCTCGATGGGTAACCTGTTCACAATGAATCACTGTGCTCCAGCCATGCCGTCTATTCCAGGGCTCATGCCGACACAACAGGGTTTTATGCAACTTGGGGCAGGGGTGCAGCAGATTGGCAATGGGCAGAACTCAGAGATGATGGCGCTACTCTTTCACCTGGTTAATGAAATGGCCGCTACCAGAAATGCAATGACCAAAATGATGGGGTTTCTTGAACAATCGCTCAAAGGTATGTCTGATCACATCCAAGAATTAAAAGCTGAAAATCTAGCCATGAAAAAGGAAATGCAGATTATGAAAGATGGGGTCTTGAAGAACAATGAGGGCTACGATGAGGAAGGGGGCTTTTCAGAATCATGGAAGGATGTGGTGGACAAGCTTAATACCAGAATGAACGATGTTCTCGAGCAGCAGGAAAGAGCCAAGCGCGCACTCAATCTCCGGATTGCAGGGCTGCCGGAGAAGGATGACGAGAATATCAAGCAAGAGGTAATAGACTTGGTTTCAACCACGCTCGAGGCTCCATATGTCAATATTGTTGAAGCTTACCGAGTAGGCAAAAAGGGGGATAAGCCCAGAAATGTTATAATCAGACTTGGCAGCAGGGAGGACAAGGTGACGATACTGAAAAGGAAAACTAAGATGAAAGGCAAGAATGTGTGGATAAACGAAGACCTAACACCCGATCAATTCCAGCAGCACAGGATTGAAATGCAGAAATTCAAGGAAGCAAGGCAAAGCAATAAAAGAGTCTTCTGGAGGTATGGGAAGGTGTGCATCGAAGACGATGCATAGGAAATCCAGGCCATCAGGTTGCTTGCATGGAACATCAACCATCTAAGCAACGGAAAGGTTGTGGAGATGGAAGATGTACTAGCATCAGTAGACATGGCATTCTTCACAGAAACATGGGAACATGAGGAAAGCGGGCTTCCGGAAATACCAGGATTTGTAGTTGTGTGTTCCCTATGGAACAAGAAGGGCTGGCGAAGAAGAGGGTATGGAGGGGTTGCATGTTATGTCAGAACTGAAATGGTGCATTTGGTTAAAGTTGTAAAGAAGAGGGATACAAAGCAATACATATGGGTGGAGGTCCCAGGGCAGGGCGGACAAAGAATATTTATAGCAGGATGCTATTTCCCACCGCTGCAGAAAAGCACATATCAAAAATACAACCTGGATTTTGAAGACCCCTTCCAGCAGTTGGAGCTCGATATTATGGAGTTGATGGAGTCTGGGGAGGTGGTCCTTGTAGGGGATTTTAATGGCAGAACAACAAGAAAACAAGCAGCCTTGGTAAGCAACGAGGGGGAACCAGTGTGGATAGATCAAATGGAGGACAATGAACTAAGCATTGCGGGTTGGAACCGCAGCACACTGGACCGAGACAAATGGCCCACTGCAATGGGAAACTATCTGTTGAGTATGTGTGGAGGCTTAAACTTAGTGATCTACAATGGGATAAGAAAATTTCCAGGCACTGATCGTTGCACATGCAAGGGCAAAAGCATAGTCGATTATCTCATTGCATCGGAGAACTTTTTGGAGCAAATTACACATTTTCAAATATCGGATGCCAGAAAGGAATCAGACCACGTACCTCTTATAGCACACATTGCAGTTACTGGAAAACCACACTACCAGGCGCATGTTAGCATAGACCGCATTCATGTCAATCCAAGGAAAAAAGATAAATATCAGAAATATTGCGAGGAGAGTATAGAAAAGATGGATTGGCCACGTGGGGCTGCCATGATGAGTGAGGTTATGACCTCCTTGGTGCTTGAGGCTGCAAGAAAATGCTTTAACTCGGGGAGAAGAAAGAAGGGCCTACCTTACAATGGGTGGTTTGATGATGATTGCAAGCTAAAAAGGGCACAATATAAGAGGGCATGTGGGCAAGAAAGGCTGCGGCTAATCAAAGAGTATAAGACTCTAGTCAGGTGCAAGAAAAGGGCATTCATAGGCCTTAAGCAAAAAGAGCTTGTTGCAAAGCTACTAACAGACCCCAACCAATTCTGGAAGAAGATGAAACACAAGCAGCAGAATAATACACAACTATCACTGGAGGATCTTGTAGGCCAGGTAAAGAAGCTCTACCACATTGATGGCGTGGCTGATCAGGAACAAGTGTGCAAATCTGAATTAATTCTCTCGATAGATGATGTGTATGATGGCTTGGCAAAACTTGCAAATGGAAAAGCAGCCGATAGTTTGGGCATGGTGGCTGAAATGCTTAAATGGGCAGGAGAGGGGCTAGTTGGAAAAACAACAGAAATGCTGAATGCTGCAATACAAGAGGGTTTCCCACTGGCATGGCAAATCAACCGGGTGGTTCCAATCCATAAGGCAGGAGATACGCGCGACCCGAATAACTATCGAATGATCATGGTGAGCAATTTATTTGCAAAGCTTTTTGCTACTATTCTTGAGCATAAGATTAGCACATGGGCTGAGCTACATGAGGTACGGGCCAAGGGGCAAGCGAGCTTTAGACCCAACAAATGCACCATTGACCACTTGGTCACATTCAGAGCTATGATGGACACAGTCAAGGGGACTAGAAAGCCATTGTTTGCAGGATTCGTAGATTTCTCTAAGGCATTTGATATGGTGCCTAGAGGAAATTTGTGGGAGAGTTTGGAGAGACTTAATGTGCCTATACACCTGAGAGACGCTGTGCAGGTACTATATGAAAAGGTGCTAGTGAAACTGTCCTTCCCATTTGATGGCCAATGCGCGGAGCAGGTGGAAAGTAATATAGGTGTCAAGCAAGGGTGTCCTCTTTCACCTACGCTTTTCGGCATCTTTATTGATGACTTGGAGAATTGGATTATTGCTCAGGGTGGGAGCGGTACCCAACTTGCAGGATATGCTATCCTTTTGTTGCTATATGCAGACGACATAGTCTTACTATCCAGGAGCAGGGGAGATATGCAGAAACAGTTAGATACATTAGCGAGCTTTTGCGATAAAAAGGGTATGAAGGTGAACTTGGGGAAAACCAAAGTTATGATATTTGGAACAAATCTGGATGAGAAGTATGCATTCACATACAAAGGGGAGCCGATGGAGATCACAGATTCATACAAATATTTAGGGCTAATGGTCGATAAGCACTTCCAGTGGAACCGCACAGTAGAGCAGAGAGTTAATGGAGGCATCAAGGCATTATTTGCTATGCAAAAGCAGTGTTTGAGGAATGAAATTTGGAACTTTGGTCTTAAGAGAACTCTTTTTAAAACACTAGTACAGTCGGTAGTATTGTATGGGTGTGAGGTCTGGGGGCCCGGACTCTCACTGGAGCTGTGGCAGAAAATCGAAAGGGTGCAGAAAAAATTCATATATCATGAGCTTGGTGTCAAAATGCAAACACCATACGAAATGGTCTTGGCAGAATGTGGGCTGATGCGTTTGGAATGTGAGGCTATATGCCATTACTTGACATACTTGAGCCGGATGGGGGGCTTGGACGAAGGAAGCTACCCACGATTAGCTCTAAAAGCAACAATGGATAAGGGCTGGTATGCGGATGGGGTGATCTGGCTGCAAAAATGGGGCATTCCGATTCAGGAGCTAGCAAGTAACAAAAAACGGATTCGGGACTGGGTACAGGAAAAGGTACAAATGAAAATGTGGCATGCACCTGGTACCAAAATGGCACATTATCGGGAAGAAATGAATCCAATGCTGCTGGAAGCGAAATATCTGCATGAGAACCTATCCTTGGCCAAGAGACAGGCTATTAGCAGGACGCGCCTCAGTGCTCACCATTTGGGTGTAGAGGTAGGCAGATGGTATAACATACAGCGAGAGTATCGGACCTGCAGGGCGTGTGGCTCAGATGAGGTAGAAGATGAGAACCACGTGATATTGGTATGCCCAGCCTACCAGACGCTGAGAGATAGATTTAATGTTCAACCATCTAGCTTGCAACAATTTTTTGATATGTCGGACACCACAGTTGGCAGCTTCCTTTTGGATCTGATGGAGCTACGGGAAGTAGCAATCAAATATGTTATCGAATCTAGTGGAGATGAGATGGTAGAGAGCGATGGCGAGATACTCGATGACGAGTTCTTGCCGGACGAGGATATATTTTACTAGTGATTTTTGTACTCGGTCTTATGGACCTGATGGTCTGAAAAGACGAAATAATACAATTCACTTCACTTCACTTCTCTCTCTCTCTCTCTCTCTCTCTGGCCACATGATCGATAAAAAATTATCTCTCGCGCTATACGGCGAGAGACAATTTTTGTACCATATAGGCCGAGTGGAGCGGAGAGAAGAATTCCTCTCGAGGCCTAACAGCAGCCGTTTGGGCTCGATTACCTGCTACTCGCCGGATTTATTCCCTTCATTTCGCTCCCGGTAAGTGCCCCAATATGGGATAATTCGTTAGTTAAGCATTCATGAAATTCTAGGATATGGAACATTTGTAGTCCTTGCATTTCCGGTTTTGAGGGCCAAACATTGCCGCCTGTAGGCTCGAAAACTTGCGGACACTATGGATCCGGTTTTGCTAGGCATAAGCGCCATGCTCATTAGGGCCCCTGTTCTTGGATTTGCTTTACAGAAGTTCTGCTTTGACCTCACTCAAGCAAGTGAACTACTTAATCCCATGGATATCCTCGATGACGATGATCAAATGCTTGAAGATAACATGACTTTCTTTTGTGCATCCTCAACAATATTGCTGGCAGCTGCTTTCTGACTCAAGAGGCCACCAAGAAGGTTTTGGGCCTGTCCAAGGAAGACCACACAATGGTATAATATAGATAATCATGCATGGAATTGCTTTCCCTCTTACGAGGGCGATATGTGGCACCAATTTTACAGAATGAAGAGGGCAAGTTTTGAAAAATTGGTAGGTCTTGTTGTTCTGTATCTCTATAGGCCTGGTCATAAAGTTAGAGCCCCTGTTGATCCTAGAAAAGCAGCAGCAATGGTTCTTTACAGTTTGTCCCATGGAGAAAAACCATTGCATGTAGGACATAGGTTTTATATAGGCAAGTCCATAGTTCAAAAGTATACCAAAAAAATTACTCTAGCTTTGGCGTCCAAAACCATGTTGTACTCCAAATTCATTGCAATGCCAAAGGAACAAAGGCTGTTAGAAATCATTGCAGATTTTAAGGAGGCCATGGAATTAGATAATATTTTTGAAGCTGTAGATGGTTCTCATATTTTCCTATACAGGAAGCCTTGGAAAAAAGACCATGGAGATGATTACTACAGTAGGCACAAAAGACATTTTGTCTTATGCAAGGAGTGGTTACATATGGCAGGCTCTTTATCAATGTTTGGGTGTCAAGAACAGGATCTGTCCATGATGCAAATCAGATCAAGAAGAGTAGCATGTATAGGAAAGTATCTGCAAAACAGATCATGCAGGAACCAGTTGTCATCTTGAATGGCAAGAAGATAAGTAAAGGGCATCTTACCAACCATAACATGCAGGTTAGAATTCCTCCAATGTTACTTGGAGATTCAGCTTACCCGAGCATTGAAGGTATTCCCTTCATCTGTAGGCTCTTTTGCTACAACAAAAGGATATGTAGGGGCAGGTGTGTCTTGAAAATGGATTTGGCATTGTGAAGGAAAAGTTCAGAATTTTGAAGTCCCTGAATATTCATGTTGGTAGAGCTTCAAAAATAATTCATGCCACCTGCATCTTATGGAACTTTTGCATAATGCAGGACCTTGGCATTGAAATGCTATCTGTTGAGCAAGATCTACCTCAAGTTAATTACTATGAGACAGAACAGATGAGCAATAGGATGAAGAAGGAAGGGGATCAGGTGAGACACATTATATTTCAACATTTAGAGGGCCAGAACATGGTAAGAAACTTGGGAAGAGTTTGACATGTATTTGTTTTGAAAATTGTGATTAATTCAGTTCAGTTTCAAGGTTCCAAACTAGCATTTGTGTTGACTTTCATTAACCATTTGTTGACTTGTGTTTGTGGTTGATTGTTCTCTTCAAATGACAACATGCCTCACTGCAGGGTATGATGTAGTGTAAGACACAACTCTTACCTAACATTATTCACTACAAATAACTCAATAAACTGAAATCTGTGGAATACATGGTGGCATGAAATCTGAAAATGGGAAACACATCTTAAATTACAGGAAGGAGATTACAGTATAGTGTTGTCTGAAAACACATCACAATACATATTTCAGTACAAAAACTTCTTGGCAAGGGAAGTGCAACCTTTAGACACATACAAACTAAGTAACAATACAAGTTAATAGGGTCCTATAAACATAAATCAGTGAAGGAGAGCTGATGAAAAACATGGTAACCTCCAAGCCTAGGCTACACCCCGTGCAAGGTTGATGTGATTGCAGTAAGTGCACCCACACTTTGTGACCAGTGATGGATTAAACCTGTATCCACTGCATTGCATAGAAGGCCTCTTTTATCATCTGAGCCCATTTTACATGAACAAACACAAGTGCAACCTTCAGCATGATGCTCTTTAGTTGGACCTCCAAAAATAAAGAAACACCTTTGACTGGTTCTATCATTCATTTTTTTCCATTCCACAGTTTTCTTGAGGATATGAAGATGCCCTGCTTTCTTTGTGTGTGTTGCTTTACCAAGTACAGGAAAGGAACAATATATCTTCCCATTTGCCTCACTGTACTCGAATCCAGCTACTGACAACTACTAGGAGTTTTCACAAGGATAGTCCTGCACATCAAAAGGATTGAAAAACCCATTTTTCTCCTTGATTGTTCAACCTCGAGCATCGAGCAGGTTGTATCTCACTAGCTCTTCTGTCATTACAACATTCTTTAGTGCAGTGCTAGCTTCTTTGCTCAAATGCTGCATTAAGTCACCAGTGCAATCGTGTTTAGTCTTCCAGTAAAAATACAACTTGAAGGAAGCCCTAAAGTGGAAGTCACCTAATTGCTGGAACAGATCTCGGGTTTTTCCAAGTAACTCACGAAAACCATGGCTAACCTACGGAATTCAACAAGCTATGCAGTCGGTAAGTGATTCCCGCCTTCGATCAGTCAGGAATGGGCAAGAATTCCCATTTTTGTAGCGAGCTCAAAGGAGTGGAGCCAAATTTCAGGATACAAATCCAAAACCTAAGTTTAAGGATTGATGTTGGTACAGTGATTAAGCCATGGTGTATGAACCATGGTTGTTATCCAAAGGATCCACGTAACAAATTGAGATTCTCGAGCAAGACGAGCATCCATGCATTGCACGTGTTGCATACATGCATTGGATGCATTTTTTGACCACACATCCAGTTGGAAGATCATCATTTATTGTGGAGTTCTTCTTCGGCTTCTCATTGATGCTTTCTCAATCTCAGTAGCTCCCTTGTTTCTTTTCTACAATCTCATGCAGAGGAAGGACTTCTTCTTGCACGGGTTGACCTTTCTTTGACAGCTCTCCTCTTCTATCTTCGCCTTTTGTCCTGCATAAGACAATCCTTTGACTTTTGTCTTGAATCTAGTGTATTGAAATTTGAGAGTTCTTTGGTATCGGATATTGTTGTATTTTGCGAGTCAGAGCACGAGAATTCAAGTTCTGTCTGACTTGTCAGGGGCAATCCAAAAACCAAAATGTGGCAACTCGTTTAATGGTTTTTTTTCCCTAAAGGATAAACTTCATTTTAATTGATATGACTCAAAGTACATATAGCGCGATAGAGGGGAATATTTGCCCAAGCAAACACACTTAGACGATACCCCAAATATGTATTGTACTTTACACTACCCTCACAGAAGGAATAAACCACACCCTGATAGCGTCATTCCCAAATAGCTGCTTTGAATTGTGCTTTCCAAGTGGAGGCTTGGTATGAGATGTACAGCTTGTACCTTAGCTACAAAATCAACGCACCAAGCTATATCTCTGCGTTCGTGAAGACCTTCATTACGACACCTCTTCCAGATGGGCCGTAACCATGCCTTATAAAGGTGAAGACCTAACTTGTTTACTTGTGGCCACCTAGTCAGATACATGCCTAGAAGGACTTCTTGACTATGCAGTGTAATCTGAAATAATCCTTGGACCCAACTCCATGGAGGCTGAATTTCTATGCATAGAAATATACAGTACTCAGGGTCTCAGGAAGTAGGCCACACATAGGACATAATTCATTGATGGCTAGCCCTTAAGGATCGATGCACAATTTGCCATAATACTTAGGTGGCATGATTGGGTGCCAAACCCACTTCCACATTTGACTCCAATAAACTCGTGGAACCTGTAGAGCCCACCCATCCAAGTGAGACAACTCGTTCTGAAGTGCCAGAAGCTCATAGCACGACTTGACAAAGTTGGTAGGATCAATCTTAAACATTGCCATATAGGTCCTGTGCGAAGGGTGGAGTGGGAGATTACTAGCCACTCAGGCCCAAATCAATCTATTCTGCTCCTTAAGTCAAAACCTGTCATAGAACAATTGCCAAGATGCCAACTGACCATAAAAATACTAGTCTAATCAGTCTTCCACAAAGCAGACCCCATGTTGTGTCCACTTGCGCTGAATCCATAAATCAACATATGAGGCATAATGGATGTCGTATTTGGAGGAAGTGGAATCCACCATAATGGTACAGACAACTGGATGCAACCTCAGACATCGACCTCAAACAATGGGCGAACATCCGCCCAGGCTTATAATTGTGTGAGATAGAGGCTGACCAAGTAGGACCATGCCAAGAGAATTAATCTCATTCCTAAGAATTTTTCAAATAAATTTGAAAATGAGAACCTTACTATGGAGAGCAAGATCTAAGATTCTGAGTCCTTCTATGGCCTGGGGATGCACATATTTCCAACAGGCAACTTTAACTACTACACCTTCCTTATTTCTTCCCCAGATGAAATTATAGACAATGGAGGAACTTTCCTGCATCTTGCTTTTCGAAGCGAGGATTATTGAGTCCAAGTAAATATGCATGAGCATAATACTAACTTTCCCACTGTGATTCTACTGGCCATTGTAGCTTACTTCCTTTCCATCACTTGAGATGGCGACGCAAATCCACCAATATATCTACTGAAATACTAATGGCAGAGATGTCAATGCCAAAAAGGGATGCCCAATAGACATAAATAGACATAACTTAAATATTTGATATGATAAGTTATCATAGGAACTATCTTCAATGCATGTACATGGCACATTGACAATATGTTATACCTTTGCACCCCTTTTCTTTTTGTCAAGAAATGCCGTTCTTCGGATACTTAAATTCTCAAACTTCTATGTTGAATGAAGTAAAAGATATTACTTGTATAAAAGCATGATTTCATCTATCTCTCTAGATAAAATGGATGAAGCTCAACAAATGGTCCCTTGGGATTAAAAAACTTGGTTTCTAATTTGTAACATGTTGGAAGAAGGGAGACATGATTTAGCAACAACATTAATTAAATATCACTAGCTTATGTTTCTTTTTGCCGTTAATGAACATACATAAGAATTGACATTCTTGTCCTTCATTTGTTAAGCATATCACTCACAATTAGGATAATGCTACCTCTGCACACGCTTATATAACTACAATATAATGATTGTCTTCCCTAAAGCACGTTACTATATTATTAAATTGAATTAATCATTATCTTCCTCAGAGACCATGAGGTCTATAAGAGACAATAAAGGCAAGACCATTATTGTCTAGAATTTCAAAAACCCCACCCCGAATTTTTTTTGAGGGAAAGCACTTAGCAATAATAGACTCGCGGAGAAACTGTGTAGATTTGAACATGTCAATGTGATGATGCATGACTTATTCCTCGCGTGTCAAGAACCTCTAGGATATAGGATGAGAATGCTATTACTACAGGCATCTGCAAGAGCGAACATAGTGGCTGATTAAGTGTAATCAAGTCAACAACATATTGTGCTCTGACAACTCTGAAGAGTATGTCATCCATCTTCAATGGCTCTTATCTGGCAACATTGACATACCATGTTTTCACGCTGCTCACAATCCCATTTGCATCTTTCAATTCTGAGGTGTTTTACATCAGAGTGAATGGATGCAATTGCTTTAAAGCCTCTTCATGGGCAACTGTACTAACATATATTATTGTGGGCCTTGGGCAATTGAGATTAATCTTGCTTTTGTATCGTGTTGTTTTGATCTTTTTCCAAAGCACTAAGATCCCACAACTTACCAAAAACAGCATGATCTCAATATGCCCACTGAGGGTGTGCCTAATAACACATGCAATGGCTGGTTGGGCGAGACCAACTGAACATATCATGCCCCGATTTGATCAAAGGTTGTATAGATCTGAAGAGCATGGTTTTCATCCTTGATGGTTCCGAGTTAGTAACAGTGACAAATTCTGTCCTCGCATGCCTCCCGAGTCCATCTACATGTCTCAATGTGGAGGCAATGTGCACTCGTGGGAATGAAAGCTCTAAACCTACGTTTCTTCATGGGCAAAGGTACATGTAGATAGCGATGTGGGCCTCATGTGACCATAAGATTTGCTGCTGGTATGTGTTGTCTTAACCTATGCCAATGCACTCGTATCCTAGAGTTTGCTAAGGAAGCATGCATCAAGATATTGCCACAAGTGATTGTGATCCTCCTCAGATTGGGCATAGATGCACCTATGTGCCTGGACATTCCATTCGGAGAACCATCGAGTTTGTCTTTCCATCCTGCAAGCTTTGAGGCGATGTGGGCCCAGTGCCACGATATAAACAAGGTTGGAGAGACGAGCATCACCCATACTAACTACCTTCTAAAAGTAGATGATATGCCAGTCCAGTGCGGCCCTTTGAAGGGGTAAGAAACCTGTCTCCTACAACAAAATCTGATATGAGAGTAGTGGACTTCACCTCAAGTGCTCGAGCTAAGAATCTCTTCTGCACATACTCCAGATCAATCTAGGTGGAAGGGGATATCACCTGGCCCAAATCTCAACTCTATATAAGAGAACATGCTCTATCAATGCCCAAAACGCGTGCGACTGATGGCTTCAGGCATATAGCTCTGTTTTGTGGCCATTGTTTTCTATGGCATACAATTTTTTTTCATAGCAACCGGATATGATAATAAAGTACCAAGATCATGAAATGAAATTCGTTTTTAAGATCATAAGGTCTACAAAAGCATAAGGTTTTTTGCACATCCCCACTAAATTAGACGAGCTGCATTGAAGAGTTTAGGGAGCTCTAACTAGGAGCCACTAATATATGGTTGGATTCTACATCAAGAAATTCTATAGCTATTACTATTGCACAATAGATTGGTAGAGTCAATTCGTAGTTTCGGAGTAGAGAAGTGGCCCTTTCATTGCACGGGTGTCTAGAGAAGAGTTTTGGAAAAGAGCTGCCTTTAGGCATTCTTTTGTATGTTTCTTCTATCTTCATGACCTTCTCTCTACACACGACTATAATGGCGAGTCTTGATTGAGTTTGCACAATGAAGGTGCTAGAACACTTATCCATCATCAAGGCAGCTTTTTGTTGAATAGATATCCTGGAATTCTACCCTATGTCAAATGGGACCCTGCAGCCTCAACTAAGGAGTGAAGCAAGACCCAAAGAGATAAACTCCAGGAGGGAGGCATTTCAGAAGTATATTATCAAAGACACAAAGCATACAAAATGAGAGTGCCTTCAGATGGTATAAATTAGTGATTATTCTTTGCCATTTCCCTAAAAAGTGGGCTTCACCATTAGGCTTTTGACAATTTTTTATAGGATAGAAATTTCATAAAATAAAAAAAATTAGCCAAACATCAATGAGGCTCCTGAATATTTTGAAAGATTCGCCAAAGTATCTACAATTTTTCTTTCTTTAGCTAGATTTTACTTGCTTTAGTTCAATTTTACAAAATCTTCAATAAAACTCTAAAACTCTTATAGGTTTGGCAAATTCTCCTCTTTTCTTAGAAACTTTAGCCAAAGCATAGTTAGCAAGAGGAATTCTATGCAACTATAGCCAAATTCTAGAAGGAGCTCGCATGAAAACGACAAAAACCTCCCGATAGATAGGCTTCTCATTCATCTCAGCAGATTTTCTACAATGGTGGATAGTGTGTAGCCGTGCATATGCGAACTACCCATGAAGAAAAATAAAGGGAACGTCCAATTATACAACTTGGACCCCATGAAATACAATGCTAATAGATGTTTGTTTGTGTACCTGCCGAAAGCTTATCACCGGGATTAAAAAACCCCGCCCTTTTGGGTTTTCGAGGAAAAACCCTAGTGATAAGCCTTCGGCAAGGGGCTTGGACAAACGTAAGGCCGAGAATTGCTCTAAAAAAACCCACGAATGGAGAAGTCGAAGCCGCCGCTACTTGCCAACCTATACCTGCACAACACCTACACAAGAACAAATGTGACAAAACAAACCTCCCAAAGTAGAGGGGCTGATCACGCGTGCCACGCGACAACAAAATAAAAACCTCTTCAAATAGAGGGGTTGGTCACGCGTGCCAGACGACAAATACATTAAACAATTAAGGGGGGGGAGGGTGGGTTTCAAAGAAAAGAGAATAGGGTACTGCTGAGAGAGAAGAGGAAGCGCCGATGA
This sequence comes from Isoetes taiwanensis, assembly GCA_021234155.1. Lineage (NCBI taxonomy): Eukaryota > Viridiplantae > Streptophyta > Lycopodiopsida > Isoetales > Isoetaceae > Isoetes > Isoetes taiwanensis. Next base: position 9,029,208 of record JAJEKV010000038.1, on the reverse strand, counting down.
GACGTTGATGAAGAACCCCGCCTAATATAGCGATCTCCCAGAGAGGCATGCATGCATGCAAGACATGCATGCTCGCTCCTTCTAGAATGTCGATCCGAGGGCTCGGATCGATGGCATTTTTAAGATAAATGACCATAATTATATACATTGATTGTATTAAGATATGCCCACTAAATGGTCAAGACCACAATTGTATCTTGTTAAAATTTGTTTTTCATTTGATGTAGTAAGCATGTCTTAGCAGCTCAAATGCGATGTTAAAGATTCAAATGTCAAAGATTTACTTGCATTTATTGAAAACTATGACAACGTTTTAATGGTAAACTCAAATGCTATGGAGATCTCTTGTAAATAAATATCTAGCATAATAACAGGGGGTTTTCTTTGTGTTTTTTGTATGCTTTTCATATGATTTTGCTATGGTTTGGTTGATGTATTCATTTGGCTGTACTAAATAGTATTTCTAGGGTGCACCTTTTTTTTGCCTTTGATTTTTAGAAAAAAGGAGAGATTGTGCGGTTGTATCTGAATATTAGATAAAGATTTGGATGATTTGGTGATGGCGCAACTCACTGGCTTGGGTTTTGGCGCTGCTTCAATCGCAAATATCTCCCTCCTCGAGTGTCCATTTCGAGCAATTTTTGGTGCATTGGATATGCCCACCAAAATGGTCTAAGACCACAATTATAGTATCTTGTTGGACATTTCTTTTCATTTGATGTCAGTAAGCATGTCTTAGCAGCTCAAATGACTATGTTAAAGATTCAAATGTCAAAAGATTTACCCTGCATTTCGAGCAAAAACTATGACAACTTCTTTAATGGTAAACCAAATGCTATGGAGATCATCTCGCTGAATATCTAGCATAATAACGGATGAGTTTTCTTTGTGTTTTTTGGAATGCTTTTCATATGGTTTTCATATGGTTTGGTTGGTGGTCTATTTTGATTGTACTAAATAGTATTTCTGGCGTAGAGTGGCACCTTTTTTTTTGCCTTTGATTTTTGGCCAAAGGAGAGATTGTGACAAAGTATCTGGAATATTAGATAAAGATTTGAACATGGAGGCGGCTGGGGCTGAGTGGGGGAAGGATGCGAGGGTGGTGACAAGCCGGGGATCTGGGCACTCCAGGCCTGGGAGGTCCCCTCCGGGGGGCCCGGCGGCTGAGGCATCCACATCTTCCGCTCCCCACAGGACCACCACTACCTGGGACTGAAGTGGCGCATGCCACTAAATAGGGATCGTGCCTCAGCGTGTTATCACAGGTGCAGCCGTGGCTTTCCATGGCAGAAGGGGGTGATCTCAATTCGTCGCCATGGACATGGACCTTATCTTCCTCATGGAAACATGGGAACATCTTTAGTCCTGAGCTACGATTTGCGGGGATACCCGCTACTCCGTCTTCAATGAGTGCAGGGGAAGCGAGGACCGCGGAGAATTGCATGTTACTACGGACGGCCTTGGCCCCATCGGTCTCCATTGCAAAGGCGACCGGGCTATGAATACACAGTGGCGGTACGAGTGCGGAAACGGCGATGATGCCCTCTCTTTGTGGCGGCTTGCTACTTCCATCTTTGAAACATTTACCACGCGGATGTGGGCGGGGCAGGAGCCCCTATGTCGATCTATATGATGACACGTTAGTCTGAACAATTGGGCAAGGTCATGTTGCTTTTTTAACTTCAATGCGCGCCCTAGGGCGGATATCGAGATCCCAAATTTTCACCTCTAGGCGAGGATGTGTTGCAAATGGACCCCTTGAATGGTTTGGCCAAAGGCGTCGGATAGCCGGCCGGGTTACACGGTATGGCCATTTCTTTACTCTTTGCATTTTCTTTGGCTTTGGTCATTTGCAATGGGGCTATTTGGCCGTCCTCCAGCCGCTTCACTTGTAGGCGGGGAGAAAAAAAACCCGGTGTGGTGGATTCGTGCTTTATGACGAGCAATGCCTACAATCACGCATGCATAATGGGGCGGTGGCGGCGAGGAAAAGACTCAGACCATCAACCTTTCTTCTTGCGATATAGATTGGCGAGCCAACCGAGCACCCGTTGCCCCAATACCCCATGTACCACGGTTGCGTGCCTACTATGATCGTGCGACGATTCTATCGCGAGGATGCTTGAGCATGAGCTATAGAGATGATGCAACTCCCCACACTTCAACGGCCCGTGTGAAAGGGCGGCTCGCCGAGGGTAGGGGCCGGATGCTTTGGGAGGCGCTCGGCGATCCACGGGGCTACCAATCACCTTCCCTAATGGATTCGATGGCGAACTTTGAGGACTGAAACAATAGCCGCCAAGGGTTTACCCCACCATTACATGAGTTTAACTGCTTTTGCTCAATAAGTTTTTCCTCAAGACAATTGCATAAATGTTCTTTAAGGCACCGGGATATTAAATGTTTACTTCTTGAAGAAATGGCCCTGCCGGAGAACCGTCTTGAGAGGTGCGCAAAGAGGGAAATTTGCCCATCATGGGTGGGATTATTGCGGCGGTAGACCCAATGGGAAGCCGGGCACGGTACCTCATGAGCGGGCTAGCGGTTATTCTTGAAGGGGATGTCATAATGGGCCTCAGCATTTTCGCTAGCGAGGCCCGATGATTTGGATGGTATGCGGTGAGGCTTCTCAAGTGGGCTGAGACTAATGGTGCCAGGTTCTCGGCCTTTCTTCTTCCAGCGGGGCATTGCAAGAAGGCTTCCCCATGGCGGACTACCGGTGGAGTTGTTCCCATATACAAAGCGGGGGGACCCCACGGTGACCAACTTCTCGTACCATTATGGTCGATTCTGTCTTTGCCAAGTTGCTAGGAGTTCTTGGCGTGATTGACACTTTTGGGGCGAGAGGATGGAGAATGCGGAGGGCTCTCCGCAGCGGTGGGGCTTCATGGGCATTCTCTTATTGACCATATCTTCTTTCTGCGAACACTCGCAGAAGGGATGGCGAATCGGCCTTGAGAGTCACATGCTTTGTTGCTTTTGTATTAGTTTGCCAAAGGCTTTTGACAAGTGCCTGGGGATAAGTTGTGGGATAGATTGAGACGAATAGGGACCCTCACGACTTGCGAATGCTATATATGTACTATCACGAGGCTTGCTCCTATTGCCTCACACCAATTGTGGAGCCCGGGTTGTTAGTAGCATTGGGTGCGCCAGGGCTGCCCTCTATCCCCGATTTTCTTCGGCTTGTACATTGACCAAATAGAATGGCTAATGAAAATCCTGGGAGAGGCGCCAGTTGATGCACCATATAATCCGACAACTCATATATATGCTGATGATGTTGACCTGCTTCGCATATACCCATACATGCAACCACTGGATGCTTTGGACACTTTCTGCCAATTCACCGACATGAGAGTTAACTTGGCCAAGACAAAGGGTGGCACCAAACCCATCATCCCTAAGACCACGCCTTTCCCTCATTCACTTACCACGCGGTGTAGTGGAGGTGGCTGTTATCTTAAAGTATTTGGGCATTGAGTTTTCTACTACCACACACTGGGATGCATCCATCCCGTGGGTTACGGGTCACCGCAGGGGCCGAAAGCCCTCGTCTGCAATGCAAAACAACATGATGTCAGGCGTAGTCGATGCATGGGGTCACCAGGCACACTTGTTATAAAATTGGTTGAACCGGTCCTCTCTATGGGGCGTGTCCGTGGGGGGCCGTGATATCCCTCACCACTTGGAACGATCTAGAGCAGTATTTTAAGGCCTTCTTGGCCCCAAGCAGTCAGAGTGAAATCCACGGTCCCATGTCAGATCTTGCTCGAGGAGACAAAGCTTCCTTCCATTACAGAGGGCAATGATTGAACGTTCACATTATTTACTTCGGAAAAGGTGGTGGCTATGGATGAAGCCCCAATGCCCAACCTTGCTTTGGCAAATTGCGATGGGCCCTTGGCGACTCAAAGCTGAAAAGACAAGCAAGCCCGTGGTTCTGCTATGGAATGTGCGGGCACACGATGTGGACCCGGTATAACACCGAAGGAAGATGCTAACCTTGAAGCAAGTGCTTGGATGCTTGTGGCCAAGCTTTGGGATCTGAGAGGCCACATCACATGTCAAGGTGGCAAATTATCGGCAATGATAAAATTAATCCCATGCTCACGAGGGCCCACACCACTACATTGCACCCATCTACCCAATGGCGGGGGTGATTGCTTCCATTCGCGCAGTGCACACCACCTCCGCGTTGAGGCGGGGAGATGGATTTGGGAGCCGTGAGGGCGTAGTCTCCAATCTTTGTCCCAGCGGCCATTGAGGATGAAAAGTCACGCCCTCAGGGCCCGTCCAACTGAAGTATATCAGGGCTCGGTATGCCGGTTAGTTAATGCCCATCGGGCCTTGCATGAGCTATATAAGCCGCGATCTGCCTGCAGGCTTGTTGGGATCGTACCTCCGGAGGTAATGGATCTTTTAACTTCGGTTATGCCCCCGTCCGGCATTAACCTCACTGTACTTGTGATTATGTATATAAGCGTGTAGTATGTCGGCATCCTTATTGCTACTAAGGTTTTTCCCAAAAACCCTTCTTGAGGGTTTTTAATCCGAAGTAGTAATCGCTGCTTTGCTCTCTCTTTGTACTTGGGTCCCATAGGCGGTTGGTCTCCGTGGGGCGATAAAATCATATTCTATTCTATTCTCTACTTTAGTCCCAGAATTGGGATCATCCATTTTGGCCTTCATGATTATCGCTGGTTTTAGCCCTGCTTCAATCTCAGATATCTCTCTCCTCGGGCGTCCATTTTGAGCGATTTTTGGTGCGTTGGAAAGCCCTTATAGTAATATTTCCAAGGTGTCTAGAATCAGGTGGTCCTCTCTCTACTTCAGTCCCATAATTGGGATCGTACATTTCGGCCACTATGGTTACCGCCTCCGGCATGCAATCTTGCTCGTAGTTTCCTGCTTTTATAGCCTCTGCTTCCATGGATTTGCATCAATTCCTGCCTCTCTCTGCTGTGCGTTCTATATCTACTCTCTACCTGTCCTTCTACTACCCCTGCTGCCCCAATTCCTTCTTCTCTTGCTCCCTTATCCCTTTGTAGCCTTTTCTCTCATGTTTTCATCCAGTCTTTATTAGTACATTAGTATTTAATTTAGGTTTCATTTGTGTTTTTCATATTATGCAATCATCATCGTTATTATTTATTCATTTTGTCGTATTACAAGTCATACGAGCATCTAAACCTTATTAGATGCAGCAAAATGGATAAATAAGATTACATGCTAGTTAATGATGTCATTCATCCTACCAGAATGCTTTTTGTTAATCTGTTCATTATATGTCATTCATCCTACCAGGATGGCTTTTATTAATGGTCTCCAAGTCATTCTCTGATGATTCATTCATCCTACCAGAATGCTTTTTGTTAATCTGTTCATTATAGATGTCATCCATCCTACCAGGATGCTTTTTATTAATGGTCTCCAAGTCATTCTCTATTGTATCATTGTAGTTGCTTTTAAAGCATTTATACTTCTCTCTCTTTTTTCTTGTTGGCCATGCAGATATTCTACTATGTTCATTAACTCTTAGACAACTCGCAAGGCCCGAAGGGGCCAAATTTTTTTTTTAAGTTAACACAAACTATTACATTCAACACTGTTAAATTAAAATCCCCCTGAAACCCCCTTTGGTTTGGGTGCATATTCACACAGGGGGTGACGTAGAGCAGCGAGAGCCCTTAAAATCGTATAATACATGTATAAAATCAACACCCTTTAGTATATTGCTTTTACCTTATAGTATTTTGCAAAACTTGTTATACAATATATAAAAGTTTGAAAGAGCATATCCCACAAACGAGGAATTCTATCTACGGTCTACATTGAGGAATAACTTACAAATATGCCCATCCAATAGCTCTCGATGTTCGGAGTCACCCCCGTGTGAATATGCACCCAAACTAAAGGGGGTTTCAGGGGGATTCTAATTTAACAGTGTTATAGTTAGAAGTTGTTAGGGTGCCTTGAGAAAGCTAGTATTTTATTGTGTGTGGTTGAGGAATAGAGTGTACAAAGAAAGCTCGACTTAAGCAATACTACTAGAAAGGAAAAAGGATGGAAATTAGCATTTTGGAGAGTAACAGATGAACATACTATTTTCAACATAGAGATATAATAAATATAGTGATGCTTTAGTATCCCCCCCTTCCCCCTTTTTTAACTCCAGGGACTGACTAAATATAACTAGATAATATGTCTAGTAGATATTCTTTATGTTTTTATCAATTTAGTCATTGACATAATTTCATAACATCTCTAGGTTTGGAGAAGCTAATATGCTTAGCCATTGATTATAATAGATACTACCCCTACGTTTGCGGTACCTAAATCTTATTAACCTTTGAAAGTTTCTGCATGGTTCTCGTGTCTAGAGTCTCAAGTTTCCTCTTTTCAATGACCAAGATCCTACATGACCTAAACCTAAATACAATCCATTATGTTCGACTTGTCACGGGCAATCGAAAACCAAATGTGGCAAGTCCTTTAATGGTTTAACATACCATCGACTAAAAGAAAGTGCCAAGGTCAAAACTTAATTATTCAATAAGTTATCATGAGCACTATCTCCAATGTATGTACATGGCATAGGGACATTTGCACCCTTTTTTTTTGTTAAGAAACTTCATTCTTCCAATAATTAAATTCTCAAACTTCTACTCTGACTCAAGTAAAAGATATTACTTGTATAAGATAAGATAAGATGAATTTTTACGTCCACTGGAACCCAACGGGTTATGGGACGGCACATGCAAGGGCAACAGCCCATCTAAAACCTGGGGACTAGGCCCCGTCACCAAACACAAGAACCAAATATTAAAAGAATACCAAGAAGAAGATAATGCTAATGCTAGTGGTAATTTTGTGGAATGATTTAAATTATCTTTCTAGATGAACTTCAACAAGTGGTCCTATTTTAGAAGGAAAAGCTTTGTTTCTAATTTTTAACATGTTGTCAAGAAGGAGACACGATTTAGCAACAACATTAATTAAAATATCACCAGCTTATGATTCGTTTGCTTGCCGTTAATGCACATGACATAAGAGTTGAAATTCTTGTCGTTGCTTTGTAAGCATAGCACTCACAATTAGGATATTTCTATGTGACATTTTTATAACTATATTATAATGATTGTCTTCCAAAAAGCACGCATGCATTATGTAGCATGAACATTACATGATTTATAACATCATATACAACAGTTTCATTAGGTAGACTCAGAAAGACTTATGTCAATTAAAACTATCCTTACTCTTCATGGACTTTAAAAAATGTATTCTATTCTATTATTCTATTCTATGGCACTCACTTAATAAGTTTGCCATGTTCACTAAAAGGGGACACGATATAGCAACACCTTGATTTATATTCCCCTCGCCAATGAAACAAAATAACATAGATTTTCAAACTCGATAAAGGTCTAACATGACCACTTAAAATATATGTGGAATGTTGTTAGAACGAAAAACAGATAAGAAATAAAATTCTGAAGTTAATATTAGTCTAGAAAAACCTGGATAGTGTTGTCCCATATCAGAATATTAAATGGCTCCCATCTCCTTGTCTGAATGAAGGTATTCTGAGCTCCATTTTTGCACCGGCTTAGATAGAGTACGAATTTCTCTTTGATCTGATGCCCAAATCAACATACTGCTTCCCAAAAAAATGACACAGCCAAGAAGGTTAATAACAATCATTTCATTTCTGGCCATAGTCTTCTTAACATTGACTATGATACACAACCATTTCACAGGTGGTGTGGTGGAAAGGATAGGTATATAGAGACCAAAAAGTGATCTATACCATGATAATTATCTAACACAATTTATCTTCCATGAATACAGGTTAAGATATGGCTATTGCCATGTGATGAACAACAACTTTCTAGTTTCCAAACTATTATTGGACATTTTGTTTCATACAAGTAGTCCAACAATTAGACATATATTTACTATTCAAGACCATGATATGTAGTTCATAATATGTTGTTATTCATCTATAATCAATATCCAGCCTAAAGTTATTCTACAATGAAAAATAGAATAGAATAGAATAGAATAGTTTTTTTAACGTCCACGGAGACCAATAGGTCATGGGACCCATACAATGGGCTAGTATAATCATTACTACTAGGATTAAAAAACCCCTGCCTCGAAAGGTTTTCAAGGGAAAAACCTTTGCAGTAATGATGATACTAGACAAGCGGAGATAATGACTACTGAGGGCTCAGTAATTGAGGGAAAAGAATAGCAGGCTCCTATGATGATAGCATTTCTAACTTATAGTCATACATTCATGTATGCCTCTACTTGTAACAATGCAAGTGAATTGTGTCCTCATTGGCATATACATTACAATATTTTTTTGCCTCAAGCCTACTCTTCTATGGATTTCCCTTTTCATGCCATTATAGAGCTTGGGTTTCAACATAACTATCCTTGGCCTCATTCGTTCCATTCTCGACTCCTTCTGCAGTTTATCTGTGCAGTCATTATCTGCACAACATTGTCTTCTTCATTCATGTCTTCCTGGGCACGTCGTCATGAAATGAAGCCGAATAAAAAACTATCCCAAGACATTGACACCTATAAACTATTCCATAATCATTTTGAAATCAAGGCCCTTCATACAACCAACTATAGCAAAAAGTAAACCACTTAGAAAAAGAAATAATCAAACATAGCGAATCCACCACTAGAGGCTATAACAATAGGTATGCAGTGGCTTATTTATTTCATGCTTTCACACAACCCTGGAATAATTTCTATTCTATGCCATAGCCGATAATGTGCCTTAGCTATGTATATCGGATCTTTTGGAGCTTTTTGCATTTTGAAGCAGGCGATGCTACATTTGCCATGCTAGGATAAGTGAGGTTTTCCTGGCATATAAGCTACTTACACGATTTTAAGAAGGCCTTTTTTATGTTGTTTATGCTGCAATATAAATCACATTGGCCTCTTGGCCTCTTGATCATACAGTGGCCTTGTGGAGATTAAGACAAGATATTTCAGATAAACAAATGCCACAACATGTTTGGACAAATGCAAACTGTTGATTTATAGAGTGCGAAAATCAGGTCAGATAAAATGGCATTTGAGCTGATGCATATTTTTCTACAGCCTTTGATGTACGAATAGAAGCAAAATGACCTCTATGCAGATCATGCTACAATTCATAATTTCATTTGAACTGAATCCAACAAGTTTTTTGTGCCTTTATAGTCCTGCATGTTTCTTGTAGATGTTGATAATGTAAGCATGTTTGTCCACATCTTTCGAATGGTGCTGCAGCTCCCGCAGGGAAGCCGGAATGTTTGTGGCAGGCCGGTTTGCTTCAAGATCTGGTCTAACTTCTGCTGCAAACAGATAAGGTGCTTCTTTGTTTAAAAATGGACGATTGTGCTTTAAAACAGGCTGCGTATCCATTTATGATGTGGTTGTGCTGTGCAGTTGAAATACTGTATGGTCATAGGCTGGGTATGGGCAAAAACGAATTTGCTCCAACAAAGGTATGCAGTGGCTTATTTATTTCATGCTTTCACACAACCCTGGAATAATTTCTATTCTATGCCATAGCCGATAATGTGCCTTAGCTATGTATATCGGATCTTTTGAAGCTTTTTGCATTTTGAAGCATTCAAGATCAATGATGGCAAGAGTAAGATATAGTGTAAAACAACACAAGGCGATGCTACATTTGCCATGCTAGGATAAGTGAGGTTTTCCTGGCATATAAGCTACTTACACGATTTTAAGAAGGCCTTTTTTATGTTGTTTATGCTGCAATATAAATCACATTGGCCTCTTGGCCTCTTGATCATACAGTGGCCTTGTGGAGATTAAGACAAGATGTTTCAGATAAACAAATGCCACAACATGTTTGGACAAATGCAAACTGCTGATTTATGGAGTGCGAAAATCAGGTCAGATAAAATGGCATTTGAGCTGATGCATATTTTTCTACAGCCTTTGATGTATGAATAGAAGCAAAATGACCTCTATGCAGATCATGCTACAATTCATAATTTCATTTGAACTGAATCCAACAAGTTTTTTGTGCCTTTATAGTCCTGCATGTTTCTTGTAGATGTTGATAATGTAAGCATGTTTGTCCACATCTTTCGAATGGTGCTGCAGCTCCCACATTTTAATATGTAGATATTTTTTCCATGCTTATCCCTTGAGATGACTGCTTACTTTTTCACTGTTGCTTGTGCTTAACTAATTTTACGCTGTGATATGCAGAGACAAAGGTGCTAGTTACAAATGAGTAGCCAACAGTGTTTTCTGTGAAATACTTAGAGCATCAGAACATATAAACCATGAAAACCAGATCTGGAGATCACATTTTGCATTCTGAGATCCCTAGATTGAGCTACTGTGACTAAAAACATTGTACAGTATAAGTTAATCCAAAAGCGCTTCAGATTAGCACATCCAAAGGCGCGTCTGACTAGCACATCTGAAACATCATTTTTCATTTACTTGTGTCTTTGTAATGACACTCTTGTGTGTATTCGAATATTTTGGCAAGATATATTGAATCAATAGAAAAGATATCTTTAATGTGAAGGCATATTATTATTCTATTATTGAGTTTCGCAAAATGTTGAACTAATTAGAAAGTATAATGTGTATGTCTTCTATAATGTGATGTAATGTGAATTCATATGATTAATTTTGTTATTGAACTCAATTTGCAATTAAACTCAATTTGCAATTAATTAAAATTGACCAATAGCCTGACCATTGTCCTGACTAATAGGCTAATCAATGTCCGGACTAATAATTTGACTACTTTCTTGACTAATAGCGTGCCTATTGTGTTGACTAATAAGCTGACCAAAGTCCTGTCTAAATCATCCTAATGGCTAAATCATCCTTGTACTGTCCTTCACTCTCCAATATATCATCATAATGTGATCATATTTGTTGTATGTGGCACTATGTTTGCCTCCAAGTTTTTGTTGCTTGCTATCAAATTTCTGTTGTCTGTGGCGTTAACAATAATGGCTTAAATCCAATAGTCACTTGTGTGTTCTCATTCCCTCTTATGTATCTTATCTTCTTTTTTGGTTTGGGTTTGGTTTTCCAAAATTGGAAAATATGTGATTCTAACAATTTTTAGCAGACAATTTAGAAGTTGGGTCATCCATTTTAGCTAAGCTTATTTTTTTTGTGTAGCCACGTGGGATATGCCAATAACGCTGGATTAACACGGGCGAAAATTGTCCTGTGTGAGTAAACAACTGGAAATTCTTTAAGGTAAACTACTAAGTAAACAACAATGAGCTTCTTTATGAGCTTTCTACATAACTTCTTAGAGCTTTTGGATCTTCTTGCGAGATACACACCTAACAAATTGTAATCGTCAATATACACACCTAGCAAAACTTCACGTTGCAAAGCTTCTTGTTGCCACAAATATTTTTGAGCAAAGCTTATTGTTGCCGCATATGTTTTTTAGCGGAGCTTCAACTTGCAAAGCATATTAAGCCGAATTTTTGTGCCAAAACTTGCAAAACTTTTAACTTTTGAGCTGGACTAGTGTATTACGAGGAGGTAACATCTGAGTTTAACATTAGTTTTGTTGAGATCAACGAAGTTAGACCATCATGAACTTATTCTTAGTTTGGAGCACTATGCATCAAAAACTATGCACACATCCCTTCAGGACATCGGAGGGCAACCCTTCGTGCGTAGCACCTTGTTTTTTTTGCTTATCAATACTCGATGCAGAGGGGAATTTATAGCCCAAAATGCATGGAATTCGGTGTCTGGGAATGATTGTCGTGGAGGCCCTTGGTATGATTTAATTGACGAGTATATGGGCACGTGCAAATGTTATAAAGGCAGTATCAAAAAATTGCCGACTTTGGAAGGATCGTTCTCTTTGTACAGAGATTGGATTTTTGCATAAGTTGATCAGCTGAGGGTCTACTTTCCAACCCAACTGAAATCACTCAATTTGACGTAATATAACTCGAGTATATACATTCTGAACACCAGCACCTTTTCTTGACGATTTTGGAAAAGTTGCAGCTCGTATGAAGTACATCTGTTCCAAAGGCGATGAAAAATTGAAAGCATCCACGATGTTCTTGATGTGTTAGGATGTTGCCGCTTTAGTGGAATTATAGGGTAACATATTTGCCGGCAATTTTGCATTTCTAAAAAAAAAACTAGCAAAAGGCACACCAGAAGGCTTTGGCAAGGTTTTGTTTAGTTAGGTATATTAAAACAGAAGGCTTTCGCAAGGTTTTGTTTAGCTAGACATATTAAAACTTCTACTAAAGCCACTTTAAGTAATAATAAAAGGCACTAGTAGAAGTTGTTTCTATTAAAGGCATTTAGTAGAACTGGAACACATTTTCACCATGAATTTCACTAATGTGAAGATCCACCTAGATAAATCCATTAAATTTTACATGACTTGTAGTGAACAAACTGCTTGCATTGAACTAATTGCTTTTTCTCTATCCTTACCATGGCCTAGATGTTTTGGCACTGATCAGACTTCATACATTCCCTATAATATAAAATATGCATAATGTTACACAATATATATTTGGAAGGGTATCCATAAAACAAAGTTGGCACGTCATGGTTTTTGGTAAAGACACTTTTTATTGCACAACAATACGATTCAAAGTGATTGTTAAAACATTGCTCACAAAATGTTTACCCAATGAAACAATACATTTTTATGGTCTAGTACTAGACCATATGAATAACATTTTGTCTTTATTCATCTAACTTAGAGCTGGATATTTCTCGTCAAAATGTACCTCTTCACAACATGTGATGATGTTCTATAGCCAAAAGACAACAATTTACCATCAATTTGTGGATGCTAGCGTTGATGATTATGACAACTACAACTACAAAGAATGCGCTCCTATGGCTAACTTGTAGACGGCGACGCACTTGATAGGATCAACAGTTGATCAGATCAGAGGCTGCATTACTTCTAACTCAATGTAACAAAATGTCAAACATTAAATTGCAGCAAGCAAATATGGAGCTGCAAAAGTAATAGTATCACAAATCATGAACCAGAATTAAGTAACAAGCTACAGGCGTAAAAAAGGGTTACAATGGCCATTGAAACAAAAAAAAATCTAGAGTCGCAAAAGATGTGCACTTTAAACTATAATGCAAAGCGGAAGATGATAGATAGCCCATAAACAATCAAACAAACTGGTTCAAGATGAAATGATTAATAAATTTGGTTGACTGTACTACAATAGTAGCAACAACAAGCATATTATTTTGAAAACACTGAAGGTGAAAACACTGAATAGTACTAATGTTTCTCCCTATGATCCTTATCCAGCAGGCTGATATTTGTTTATAATTCATTGTCACAATTTACATTTGCTTCACTGCTTTTGCTTTTTCTCTGCTTTTGCTTTTTCTCTGGCAATCTAAGATGTCACACAAAAATAGAAGTGCCAGTTCCATACCAAATCATAGATTGTGTTTCAGTCAATTTTCTTGTATTATGCTCTAGTTTCTCTCCTCTGTACATAAATCCTTGCATGCAAATTGCGTGAACACATCATGAAGAATTTTGCAGAAGGCAAAAAGCATGCATTTTTCAAAAAGGCAACATGCTATTGTTATACATGTCATAGGCCAGTAAAGGCTCTAGTATGTTGTCACAGTCCCTTTCTTCTGGTATTCAACCTACTATTCAGTACTATAAGCATGTTAACGTATAGAAATTAAATAAGAATGGCCATGAATGAAGCTTAGCTACAATGAAGGGTGATAGAAGTCTCTGTCTAATTGAAATCGTTTGCTCTAGGGGTATCTAAGAGAAAATTGGAAATTTCATCATATTGTTATAGAGCACTTGAAATTGAATGCCTCTACCTCAATTCCAGGTCACAAAAATAGCTCTTAAGGTCATTTGCAATTTTAGAAACAATTTGGGGCATCAACTTCATGAATCATTTTCTTGAATACTTAAAGAATACAAACTTAAACAACATAAAGGGGCATTTAGATCATGTCGAGGATTGTGCTATACGAGTGTTGAATGCAAAAAGAAAGTGGAATGAAATAAAGTCTATATGAAGGAATGCATGATTCAATGCATCTCCAAAATCAACACTAGAGAATTGTATCTACTCAGAGGCAATGGACATCAATTTTACGCTTCAAGTTGTAACTAGACAAGAGCTTGATTGCAAAAGACTGACCTGATATGGTGGCGTGAAAGATGCATAAAAAAGTGTAGCCATACTGCAATGAAGCAAGAACAATATCAAAAAATCCTGGAGTGCTGCCACTAAAAACTGATCCTTCAATTTTGCTTAGAGGTCAATCCAATATTATAGCATTCTCCACGAGGTTTTTGCTTGGCTTCTCCTATTGATTTGAAAGCAGAATCCACAAACTGAAAACTTCAAAAAATAGCAAAGGCAGATTAAGTTAGCACTGTAAAACACAGGGGTCATCCACCAACCTTGACACAAACTTACGTTCTTATCAATGGAATCTTCCCAAAACCGTACCATAGCTTTGCCATAAGAATCCTTTGGAAAGAGACCGAGATGTCTGGCCAAACAATCGTTTATGTATTCTACAGTAATGAGGGATTCACAAATAGGCTTATCATTGTGAATAAGAATAGGAAGCTTTCTATGGACGAAATTAAAAGCAAGAAGAAGCTCTCTCTGTTTGTGGAAATCTTCCTTAAGTGTGATGTATTGGATTCATTTAAAAGCAAGGGCTATCCATAGCCTCATCATGAACGGATTTGACCACAGCTAGCCATCGTAACGTCTTGAGCTATAAAGAAGGACAGATACAGAGGGATCAAGGCCAAACAATCTACTGCTAGAGCCCCAACTACTGGCATTGTACAATATTGTGCAGTTAATTCAAAAGAAAACTTGTAAAAGATGTTTAGCCATAGATTATAAAAAGAGAGCAGAACAGAGATAGATGATGGGTTACTGCTGAAAGTTATTTTACAATAATTTGAAGGGAGTTCTGAAGACCCAAAGTCAGACCCATTGTTAGCATAATGGTTTTACATATTTTAAGCCCTTGATCCGAAACCGGTGTTTTTAGGATTCATGATGGATGTGGCGGTGTCGATCCGGTGAAAACACCGGCCAACCGCAAAAACACCGTGAGCGGTATCTTTGAACAATCTAGAACATCTTCTTTTTTATTTTGGTAGGGTTGGGGAATGTGCCTGTACAGCGCATGGAACGCCGCATGCGGCGTTCCTTCCTAAGATGCATTCCCCTTCCTGGTTGCCGACATTTAATGAAGATTTCGAAGTTCTGAGGCCGGCGATATTGAATGGCACGAATTTTCAAAATTCTCTCTTTTACGTGCATTTGGACCAGCTCTCTTTCGGTTTAAGCCTCCGCCTTTGGATCGACTCTTCCATTTGGCGACATCATCTTCCGCCGTGGAGTCGTGGAGTCGTGGAGCTCTTCCATTGGGCGACATCATCAGGTCAGCAAGAGACGAAGGTAGAAAATAACTTACAGAAGCCGCTTGAAGATCTGTTTTAAAACTTGAGGATCTTCTTTTTCATGTTCGTTGTTTTCTGTTACAGGGAGTTAACACACGGGTTGAGCCATTTCCCTCTGACTTTGCTTTGACACATTTGGTTGGATCTCATTTTGTAAGTTTTGAATGAAGCCTAGCTTGCTCTTTGCATTAGATGTCTTCCTAGGAAATGTTTGAGCTCACAAGCGTGGCTTATGTGCCTCAAATGACATTTTTCTTTTCTAATGATGGTACACAATGCATTAGTAAGGCGATGGCAACGATGGCGGTGCCTTTGTCTTCCATGGCTCCTCGCTCCCATGGTTGGTACCTTCTTCTTCTCATATCAGGCACGCAAGCCCTCTAATCACATCATTTTGCACAAGATGGCGTTTCAATCTCATGATCTTTGCTCACCCAATTGAAGCTCTCAAGCATTGGAGGTTTGGGCGGGTGCTTCTAGCCTTTCTCTTGGGCTCCTCAGTATCTCATTCACATTTTACGGATCTGCTCTAAATCAACACTCCTCAGTTGTTACCCCAGTGCCCTTATCTGCCCTGGCTCCACCTTCAGAGAATGGATCAGGACTTTTGAAAGTCAAACTTATAGACATAATGCCAGAGGATGGTGCACCATCTGCGCAGTATACCAGAGCTCACAACTGTGCTTATGTGCCTCAGCCAGCATTTTTCTTTTCCCTAAAAAGATATGCTGTCATTTGTATATTATATGTGCTTATGTGCCTCAGCCAGCATTTTTCTTTTCCCTAAAAAGATATGCTGTCATTTGTATATTATACATTGTTTTATGCTGGTAGTGTCCATCACATTTAGTCCAGTGTTCTTTCGTGTTCAAAAACTGTTGGAGAGTATAAGCACTGCTGGATCTTCTTTTTCATGTCCGCTGTCTTCTTTTACAGGGAGTTGACACAAGGATTGGGCCATTTCCTACATCTGTGACACGTTTGTTTGCTGGATCTCAATCAGCTGTAAGTTGCAGTAGAAAAAAAAAGCACTAGCAGCATGTTTTTTGTCCACTTTTCCGCTGTTTTTACAACAATAGACATTATAGCATCATTTATTTTATTGCTCTGATTCAGTAAATTGTTTCTCTGATATTTATAACAACTACTGCTTCTAGATTTTAGTCTTGCAGTCTTATAATGTCTTTGGCAGAATTGCGTGAATCTTGTGTATATATTTCTTCTGATTTTATGGGATGTAAGAACAAAGAAACAAGGTAATATGAGATTCCTTTTAGGGTGGAAGATGAATATCAAAGGTGAATATCATTGCACTCTTAGGTCACAACAAATTTACTTGCTAATGTGTTTTGGTGGGCTGGCTTGGCATATGCATGTGCTGCTGGTAATGTATATGAATGATGTGACAGAATGGGTTGGCTGTTTGTCAGGACTGATTTATTATAAAGATGTCCTCTTTAGAAGATTGCAGAATCCATCGATGCATGGTGCAACTGTGTTCAGGGTTAAGTCATCATTTCATGTAAGCACTCTTGCCTGTGGATAAAGAACAATTGTCCATATGGAAAGTGCATAAAAAAGAACAGTTTTCCATATGCACGAAAATATTTTCATAATTTGGCAAGGACTATCCAATTATAACAGGAAAAACACTATTGAGCATGTATGGGCATGACCTCTTTTATATACATGAATTGGGTCTGCTGTAAGTTAAGCTCAAGTAATGTTTTTTTGTAGGCATATGCATCCGAAACTAGCAGGTCGTTGTTGTTAGAAGGTGGCGGAGCACATCAAGGTGTGGCCAATCAATCGTTTAAGAAGACACATTTTGCATTGGAGGAGGAGATTACGAAGGATTTTGCATTGGAGGAGATTATAAATCCGTAGAAGGAATCCGCCAATCTGCAGGGAGGGATCAGTAGAAGAAGAAACACCACTTTGTACACCATGATTGGGCAGAGTCTCATGTTTACTTGAAACTTATCATTTTAAGAATCTTTTTTCTTTTCAGAGATTCCTATATTGATAAGGGTTATATTTGTAAATGGGTCTATCTGAAAAGGCGTCCATCAATTGCAAATGCCAAATTGTTAGGTTAGCACACAGTCATGTTATCTGTTCTCATATCTGCATGCAGCTTTAATCTAATTCAAGATCAGTGGGATTTGTTACTCTGAAGAAACGTATATAATGCTGCATTTGAGATCATATGGCTTGGCATTTCAAGATTGTCAAAAGTGTCTCTCACCATGATGGAACTAAGTTCAAATGAAGACAAAAAATGATGGGCCTGTGTATTAGATACAGTTATAAATTAATTTTCAATTTCTTACAAGTTGTTCTATGCCCCTGACTGAAAAAGGACATTTGAATATGTTACTGTATAATATTGAAATTAAGGCCCCTCTTTTATAGTCGTAATTGTAAACAATCCTCTTTCACTATCCAAAGGCAAAAACAGATTGAATCTTGAATAAAAAAAGGAGTGATCAACAATGCTTGGTCCACG
Source organism: Isoetes taiwanensis (assembly GCA_021234155.1). NCBI lineage: Eukaryota > Viridiplantae > Streptophyta > Lycopodiopsida > Isoetales > Isoetaceae > Isoetes > Isoetes taiwanensis. Next base: position 9,011,188 of record JAJEKV010000038.1, on the reverse strand, counting down.
AAATATGTTTCATGGAGGGGCAATTAAATTTCGTGCAATTAAATTACAAAACCACCATACATTGCTGCTTAGATGACAGGGTAAGCCATGCCATCTATTTTGAGATGTGCATCTTTATCAATTTTGTGCTTTACAAATTATCTTGCACTGAATCTTCTTCTGCGGTGTAGTCGAAGAATATGCAACAACTATTGTTTTAGCTGGGTTTTCTATTTTTGTAACGTCAATCATGAGAGCTATCAATCATGTCTTATAAGAGTGGGATGTGTGTCCCCATATTGACGGATACACATTAAATTTTGCCAAAGGAAAAAATGTTGATATATGTATTTTGTTCTGTGTTTTGGACTACATAATCACAACCACTTCTTATGGCCAAGTCCTTTGAAAGAGGCAACCATTATCATTATTTGCCCTTCGGGGCATGGTCTAGTGGCAGGACCTTAAACTGCCACACCCGAGGTCACGGGTTCAAACCTGGCCAATATCGGTCTAGTAATGGGGACCTTAAAATCCATTGCCCCGAGGTCACGGGTTCAAGTATGACCAACCGGTCCTGTGGTAGAGACCTTAAACCTGCCATATGTACTCGATAATCACATGCAAAGCAGCTCCTAGCATAAGGTATCGCGGCTAGGTAGTGGGTTGGCTTACATGTGATATGTAGAATGTGATGTAGCTACTGTACTCATGATGTGATGGTAAATAGACTGACGTCCTTCAATAAAAAAAAATTATCATGGGTTTGGTTTAGGCTTTAGGGGTTATAGCTTTATCATATTTTGAATATTAAATATTAGAACCTAACATACAGCTCACAGATGGAGCAAGCAATGCTATCAACCATGTCAGCACGCCACAAATTTAGGGTCACAGCTTCATCATATTTTGAATTTAAGAAACTAGAATCTAACAAACAGCTCATGGATTGAGTAGGCAATGCTATCAACCATGTCGTTATCACACCATAAATTTAGGGTTTAATGTTTAGGATTTGGCATTTAGGATTTGTAAGTTTGAATAGGATGTTATGACTATGTTTTTATATCTTTTACAAAAGGAGAATGTTTTTATATATTTTATGGATGGATTGGTTTAGAGTTTAGGGGCTACAACTTTACCATTTGGGCGCTACAACTTTACCATATTATGAACTCTCACATGCATAGGAATTTTAAGGGCACGATGCATATATTGCGATTACATAAAATCTTCACTGCACTCCAGTTGAATACGTATTAGATTTGTTATCTTCTACGAAAACCTATACCAACCTAGGCACCAACAAATATTCTAAACTCTATGTGCTCCATCTTTTACCTTGCTCTACCCATTCCATTATTCTATTCTGTTATGTCTGCCTATTCCATGTGCCTCATGACTAATGCCTGACCTCCCTAAGCCTATCACATCAATTATTCCATTATATCTATGGACATTAATATGCTTACAACTCTTTATTCATTTATCATCCATGGTCTCCGTAGACGATAAAATAAAATTCAACTCAATTCATTCAATTTATTTCATCTACAAATTCCACACATATACCACCATTCCACACGTCCCTGACTAATGCCCGGCATCGCCGGGCACACGTTTCTAGTACAAAATTAGAAACAAATACTTCAAGTCAGTTGCAAATCATGAATACAATCTAAATTAGAATGTAAAAGAAAGACTTTGGCAGGGAAAAGGCTGGAGATATTCGCAATAATCTATGCCGTCTTTCAAAACTGGAAATATCATTTAACTTGGAAATGGTTCTATTCCACCAGAGCTTGCCAACTGCACATAAATGTTCTATCCAGATTTGAGCAACAACCTTCTTGCAGGCAATCTCCCACAAGAGATGAATAGTCTTAAGAAATTAGAAACACTAAACCTTGAAGGGAATAGACTGGCAAACGAGATCCCAAGCTTAATTTTTGCTTTGCAATCTTTTGCGGAGGTGAATGGGAGATAACAAACTGGAAGGATCCATACCTCATGAAATTAAGCACCTGAATTTAAGGATGCTTAACATAAGCTACAATTCAACCGAATTACAAAAGGATGCCATGAAATTGAATCTAATTGCTGCACCAAGAATAGAAGCAGATCCACATAAGGCAATGCAAGAAAGCCAAATATATAGAGTATGTCGGCACAACTGGCGATGGCAGCACAACTGAACACAACGACTTTTTTTCCAAACAAAAAATAACCTAGCTATAATCGGAGCTGGCCATGGCTCTGCCAGTTTTGAAAGATCCACAATGCAAAGAAAATGAAGAAAAGCTTGAAAAGAACGGACCAGATCATATGTCGTCCATGTTTAGACGATCTGCATTAGATATAAGAAAAAACAAAAAAAATTAAGGAAGGAAATGAGACCCTGGCTAAATGTCGCATCACCGTGCATCATAGCCCTGAACTGCAGATCGTTTTTTGTCTACAGCTATTTCCCAGAGAAACTAAACTTTGGCGAGAAGCATATAATGGATATGAAATTTACTACGATGAATGGCTGATACTGGCCAAAGTATAAAAGAAAATAAAACAAATTGAAGATACAATTGACCAATGATCATCTATTCAATCATCTGACAAAGGATAGCTGGATGGTCAAGTGCAATGCACTATACAAAATCTGCAATGGACTAAACATTGTCTTAAACACATTTACAAACTGCCTAACAATGCAACTACTGACATCCATGACCATACCATGTTCACAACTCAGATTCATGTTTTTTATGAAGAGAATGCAAACGCACCTGTTGTGCACAAATATCTCAAGAAATGAAAAATGTTCAGCAGTTTCTTACACCAGGAACCCAATAACATTGTAAGATGTCAAAATGCAGAAGCAAGCTGCTCTATAAAGGTGATATGAAGCATCGCCAAAGGAGATGACTTCGGATATAGAGAAGGAAATGACTTGGAATATGGGGCTCTTCTGGCAATCGAGCTCAGTTGGGGCTCCACGGATATGTAAAAATGGTGCAATTAGTTTGAAAATGGATCTTTGAAACATGAAACGATGCTCGTAATAAGGTGTTTACCTAATAGTCTTTAGAGTACATATCACGAATTTGGCTTCCCAATTTCTTGGCAAATGGCACTACGACGAGTCCTGGAGTATAGCCAGAAAACTGCTCTAAACACGAGCAACATGCCCACAAAAGTAAAAAAAAAGGGAGGTGTTTACTGGAATGGTCGATCTAAGTTATACGGCTTCTTTCTGGAGCGCACAAGAATTGAAATCAATAGCACAAGCTCGATACAAGAAGAAGTTATTCCACGACCCTTTCCATCTCCGTGCCCATTTTTGGCCGAATTTCTAATTTTCGTGGCCTTAGATTTGTGAAACTAGAGATCCGATGCTAGTAAGCCACATCAGATTTTGGTGACATGGAAATTACACGTGGATAGTCTAGAATTTGAGGAAAGGAAAGGCTGTAGGCCCGGTAGGGCTGGTGTGCTAACTAGCAAAAAGGCGCAACATGAGTTTTAGACTCGGATTCATTTTTGCATTTGATTGAGTTAGATTGTCCCAAAAAAAATAAAAAATAAAAGAAGAGTAATTACTAGACAAATTATGAGTTAAAGGAAGATTCAAAATAGGCATCTATCTATTGAAGGCTGGATTAAAACCATGAAAACCAGTATTTAACAAGAAAATAGAATATGCCTATAGAGATTGCCTTTGTATTTTCTTTGAGTGAGTTCTTTGGCATGCTTTGTGTTGTTTCTTAAAATTGGTCCGTTGGGTTGGCCATACATGAATGTATTATGATGATTCTATTCCAAGAGATTTATGTATTTCATTCTTTGGCTTCTCAATGTGATCAATGTTGGTTTTGATGTAAATGGCATTTTTTTTTGTCCATCCCTTTCTTGATGTAATTGTAAAAGACCTTTGAAAGTTGTATATGAGCGGTCAACATTGTTTCATAACAAGAAATTAGCATTTCGAACGTATTGCTTTACCTCGATATTGCTCGCTAGTTTGTTCATTTTTAAGGTTGCCACCTACATGCATGTTGTTAATGGAATGCATACAATCGAAATTTCGATGATATAATGGATTAGTTTATGACTTTTAGATGGCTAGGGTAGGTATAGATCTTGGGTGAAGTTATGCATGGGGTTTTTTTTTTTTCAAAGGCATAATATGTACCTTGTCATTTTTAATCTTGAGTGGATCTTTACACTGAAGCTTATTATTTTAAGAATAGAATAGAATATAATACATATTGGCATTGTTGAATTTTTGAATTGGTTTAAGGTACAAATTTTCGTTGTTTAAGGACCAAATTGATACAACTAAAGAATAATCTCAACACTTCAAAAGACGAAACTCAGATAACGAAAGAAAACTCTCCAATCTTTAGGAGTTTTTATGACCACCCAACCGGGCCAGGCTGTTTGCAAGATTCGTTACTAGCAGATAGGACCGCAACCAAGAGACCAAGGCTTAAGGAAGACAGGTTTGGACAATCACTAACTACTGCAGAGCGCCCAGTTCTTAGACTCAAAACCGGATTTCTGTATCTCTCAAAGAAGGAAGCAGTTATATTTATTAAGCCAGATATCCTATTTTCGGATGAACCTTTTCTGCTCAAAAATATCAATCTAAAAGGTAGTTACGATCTAATTACAGAGATTCTGGCTAAAACGGCATGGATTCGGCCCTTTTTCAGGTATCAACCGATCCTTTTTCTGGATCCGGCAGTTCTGGATCATCCGCAAGCTATTTCGTTGGAAGGGGTCGGGCCGTTATCAGCCACGCCCCTTTAATAATTCAAAATGGACTATTGGCTTTTAACTTTAAAATACTAAGATATCTATCTTTACACAAATGCATTAATATAAAGGGTGACCCTTAACAATTAGACTTAGGAATATTAACTCGTGTTGCGTCATGCCTGAGCCACTCCCCCAAGCCGGCATTGAGCCGTAACATTTAAGGCTTGAAACAAGATTGCGTATTAAACGGGAGCAAATCATCGAAACGAGAGCAAAAGGAATATTCCTCAAAGATTCCCTTTTTTTTTTACAAAAGGGGGTAAAACGAGGTTAAAAAAAAAGATGCATGAAATTCTATTTTGACCCCTCCCCAAATGACTAATTTTTTTGTGCAACGAAAGAATTGACCTTTTTAAAGTGTCACTTTTCTTAGCAAATAGAATGTAAGTATATTTTACGAGAGAAACTCTAATTTCAGAGGATAAAATATTTAACAAAAGATTGAAGTAAGTCTGTAACTGAAACTGTAGTATTCTCAAAATTTGAAGATAGAATCTTCATATTCACATGCAAAATTTACAGTCTTTTTCTAAGACTCAGTTATGTACAAAAGTGTGAGGAGTGATGAGAGAGGGATCTAGGACGTCATCATGTTCATTTATGCCATCCTCATCACCTTCACTTCTTTCACTGTCACTAGAGGAAGAGCTTGAGTTATCTTCCTCATCACTATCAACAGATGGTGAAGCATTGCCACCACCTTCTTCATCCTCTTCTTCGTAATTACAAGCTTTTTTAAGCAAATTGATAGTCCTCTGGCGTAGACGATTGTCAGATTTCAATTTAAAATCATAGCACAATATAGTCACGTCATTAAGGTTTAGCTCATCCCTACAACCCACTTTCTTGGACTTTCTCCCTTTTCCTTGGCTTCTCATTTCTAACTCATATCTACCCTCAAAAGCATTTTCTGAGTGTGTTGCAAGCCAATGAATCTTGAGTTTAGTGACTAAGCCTTCCTTCTTGACTGTGTCAAGCACTTTTGCTATCCAGAAAGGTCGACCTTTGTCATCCTCCTTAGGCTTAGGATTTTTGAGAGGAAGTTGCTCAGCACGTTCAATGAAGGAAGTGTCTGGAATATATTTAAGGAAGCGTAATCCCTCTGGTGGACTCCAGGCCTTAGTTGTGGTATACTTCTTTTCCTGTAAGAAGCTTTGGCCATCCTTCAAGTAGAACTTGATGTAATGTTGAAAGATGAGATCATTCAACTTGTTCTCTGTCTGAACGTTGAGAGAAAACAAACTCTCTGAAATCAGCAGTCTCTTTAAGAAGATCGATCACTGGAGTGGGAGTGTAAGAATCTTCAATAATTCGAACTAAAGTAGGAAGAGAGAAAGCCTTCTTCCTTCTAAGGCGCACAGAAAATCTGCTGAACATTTGGTCAATCTGATCATGAGTGTGGCCTACAAGTAAGAAACCGAGCTTCACTTTTCTAAAGATCCCTAGCTCCACTAACATGGCACAGTACGCAAAGAATGTTTGATTCTTGTTCTCCCTTGTAGTATTGTCAAGTTGCAGGTAAAGCACTGGTGGTAATTGCTCTTGCTCGCACAGGACCTTGTTAAGAATTGTAATTGTGAGGTTCGGGTCACCATGCAAGTTTGGATATGTCAAAAATACTTTGCACTTTAGACTTCCTTTGAAGACCATAGCTCCTACAAGGTGGACCTTAACAAAACATTCCTCTGGCACATCTTTAGGAATGTTCAAGAAATGCTTGTAGAGTAGTTTTTTTTTTGGTCCATTCCATCAATCACAACGATACATATATTGCAAAGTGGACGCTCAAGAGCTTTTTTTACGTGTTTGGCAAGCTTTCTTTTCTCTGCTTGCTTGTTGTTCACGATGTCTGGCAAGGTTCTGTTGCACAATATCTGTAGAAAAAATCAGGTCAAAGCATTTTCTTTAAAACAAGTGAGAGATTGGAGAACATGAGCTTACTTCTTTCGACCTCTGTCTTTGCAGTTTCTCGTTGACTCTTTAATTCTGCACACCTTGAGCAAACAGACATTCTATGTCTCCTGGGAATTTTCACTAAACCGAATTCACTTTTCCACAGTCACCGTTAGTAAGAGATGTCTTTGAAAGCTGAGTGCAAGTCTCTTTGTACTCATTAAAAACATCTTTTTGGTGATGTTATCGGTTAAATGATACATGTTCTTTGTTAGGGCAGACTTCTCACATGTTTCTCTAAAATATTTCTCCATCCATGACACGCCCGAAGAGGGCATGCATGGTTACAACTCTTCTTGGTCCACAATGATCATCAATTGATGGATTTTTGTCCATCTTTTTGTGTATTCTAGACATTACTCGTGGACCCTAAACGGTGGACAACTATAAAGCATTTACGCAAACTTCTTGACGGTTAATGTAGTGCAAGAAGGTGTTATGGGTCTGGTCTTACATGATAGGCCAAGTAGGCATTCTGGTCAGCCAATGTCATTGAACTGTAGTTGTCTCTAATTGCTCGTAATTTAGACATGTTAAATTTGTTGATGCAACCCAATGAGCAGCATTTACTTCTTAAAAGTCTTCTCATTTTATGCTCGTCCATAAGGTTTCTTCTTCTTCTGAGAGGAGCATGCTCTCAAACCATAATCCACCTTGAATTTCTTGGTGGACTGGCTAGAGAATGTGTAATCTCGTTGCGCCGTTGGTGTCTTCATCTTCTGAAGAGTTCTACTCTGGGGGTGACCTCCTCTGCCCTTAGTGGTGTGCTTGTAGAGGAGAACAAACCACGTGAAGCTGTACCCGGATAAGGCGGAGGTGCAGTGTTGAATGAAGGAGATGGGCCACCATATGATGTGCCAGCGAAAGTTGTTGTAGCTTCTTCACAAGGAGTTCGTTCAAACATATCTCTTATAGCAGACTGAAATTCTGCAAACCCATGTGTCACCACGGTTGTGTGAAGAGGAGTAGATGTTGCAAGGTCGTCTTCATTTGTAGTGAAATCGTGGTGGGAGAAGCTGTGGTGAATCTCGCAATCTTGAGCGTCTTTCAGTATTCCCGCATGTGTAAGTGAAGATGGAGAAACAACAAAGGGCTGAGGTAGTCTGTTTCGAACAATTTTCTGAGGTCGAGCCATTGTAGTGTCGAGGGATGGTACAAATGGTGGTGGAAGATTGCTACGTGCAACAGGTGAGGCTTTGAAATGAGGTGGCAGCCGGTTCCCTACTGGACTTGGAGAGGGTTGGAAAGGTGGTGGCAGTCTACTAGTTATTGGACTCGGAGTATCTTCGAGAAGCAACAAAGACCTTGTCGAGGTAGGTGTTGAAGAAGCATCTCCGTCTTATGTTCCATCTGAAGTAGAGGTACTTGGGCAAACAAATGGTGGTGGAAGTTTGTTCACGAAGCGGTTAACCATGTTAAACAACTGCAAAAAATTGTGGGCTTGTTACTAACTCATAAGTCGATTGGACTAATGATATTCGAGAATACAAATGCTATTCCGGAATAGTATTTTGTGTGCCGCATTTGCTGTGTGTGTACAAAGATGCTATTCCAGAATACACTTGTCCAGAGTGTTTGGGCAAGACGTATTCCGCATCACATAGAAAAACACAACTGACAGTGGCCTACCTTTAAAAAGGAAAATTGAGCGCCTCAGTTGCGTATTCCGCTTCCAGAGATTTAGTCGCCAGCCCGAGCGCCTTCCGATCAATATTCATTTGCTGTATTCCGATTTACATAGCGAAAACAATGGACATATAAGCATGTAAAGTACATAGTACGTCTTTCTTGTGTTTCCTGATTTGCTTTTGTAGGCCAAAGTGTATTCCAGAATATACTTTGGGCTTCTGTCGAAGTGCAAAGTGTATTCTGGAATACACTTTGCTCGCTGGCGAAGTGCAAAGTGTATTCCGGAATACACTTTGCTCTTCGTCAGATGGGCAACTGGAATACACTTTGCACTTCGCCAGTGAGCAAATGTATTCCAGAATACACTTTGCTTGTCTTTTTGAGAACACTTGTTTTTTTGCACTTAAACAACCCACTTTTTAGCTGGAACAGACCACTTTTTAGGTTAAAAATACCACTTTCGAGTCCAATTAAGGCATAAGAAATTGAGTTAGAGTGACAATATTTTTGCTTGTTTTCCTGTCTTTTTCTGGCCTTTAGGGCACAAGATTAGTAAATGTTATTCTGGAATACAGTTTTCGTTTGAATTTTTGTCTTAACATGGTTGTTTTAAACGTTTCAGTGGCAGGGAAGAAGGAAGCAAGAGGGCATCAAAGAAATCTCAGAAGCTTAGGCGTCCACACCCTCAGAAGCACACCGCTGACATGGACGAGCCTGCTATTTACGAAAACTTTCAAACACAATGGTTCGTAACCAGGGGTGTAGATGGAAAATACAAACACACTAACGTTTACGTAAACGTCAAAAAAGTCTTTGGGAACAAAAAGGCACGCCGACACCGAAGTTTGTTAACCTTTGGGACAATAAAAGAGGTCTACGAGGTTGCCTGGACAAGCGGTCGGATGGGGAGGCTATCCTTCAAGACCTCCCAAGGCTTCATTGTTGTGGACATCGTGATTCTTTAGAATTGTCGATTAGGCAACCACGTGCCTTTATAAAAATTTTTTCACACTCTGGGACAAAAAACGAAGCCTGTGTTTAGTAATTAGACAGGTTTGTTCCAGTACAAGCAAGGACTTTCCTGTCAGTGAGTCCGAGCAATCAGATGGATGTAGGTCACAATCATCACCTTCTGCTAGTACTTCAGGGAGGTCATCAAATGGAGGTTCCCAAGAACAAGACGAGGAAGAGCCCCCTGTGCCGCCAAAGAAACTTAGTAGGCCAAGGGCAACCATAGCCGCTAAAGAACCAAAGAGGCGAAAAGTACAGCAGCTTGAAATCACAGAAATCCCCGAGGAAAGCTCAAAAAAAAACAAAAGGGAAAAGGAAAAGCTCCCGGGGTTGCAATAAAGGAAAAGAAGGTTGATAAGACCTCTGAAAGAATGGAGGTAATTAATAGAGAAAAATTTGTACAAGGGGTGATTTATCTTCCTGTGACTAGCATGAGGCTGCCCCCAAAGAATGAGTCTGGCGAAAGGCCGCTTCAAGTTCGAAAAATTTATGCCGACCACTTAAGGAACTTGAAGGACAGAATTAGGAGCAATCCAAATGCTCATGTGGCCCCAATAGTTGTCCTTGTTGACCAGGGGAGCAATGCAAAACCCCGGAATATGACGGAGAAAACGCAAAACATACACTCACCACGCCTTGGGAGGAAATCATAGCTTCAAGGCAAGAAGGCAAATTTGCCTGAAAAAGAATAACCCCGTGTACCTCTCTGCTTTGTCGCTGCGTTCTTCGTGGTCTCACCGACGAAGAAGCAAAAATCATTGCCAACACCCATAATGCTGACAACGAGTACAAATTAAAGATGAGCTTCGTCGACAAGATCCGATTTATGCACAGGGAGTATATGATTTTTAAGGAAAAATATGGAGAAGATTTAAAGAAACCGGCATACTCATTAGAACTGAAGGAAGCGTGCGTTGTGGAGTGCTGCCTTAAGTATGATGAAGCTAATAAACGGCAGTCTCTCATACCGCATGACAACTGGTTTCAACTAGCCTTCAGAGATGGCAGGGTAAGTTTCTTTTATATTCTGGAATAACCATGCAGAAACTAACCTCGTTTGTTACCGTGCAGATATGGGACCTACAAAATGAAATTTTTACCATGTTCGAGCGTGGTGAATTAAAAAGTAAAGGAAAGGTCTCATAAAAGAAGAAAGGTTCTGACGTCCCGAAGAAGGAAATGACGATCACGGTCTGGAGAGAAATGCAGGGCTTTTGATTTATGGATATACTCGAAAGGCTACCGCGAAGGTCGTAGATAAAGAGTTTACGCAGAAGAGATGTCCGAGGAACGCACAAGTAAGAACGGCCAGGGCTTTCGTTTAAATTTTCCTTCCGTAGCAAGAAATGTATTCCAGAATACGTTCGCTCGCCTCGTAATAAAAGGTGATGTCTTCCAAACACACTTTTGTTTTTCGGGAAGCCAAGGTGTATTCTGGAGTACACTTTGGCTTCTGTGGGTAGTCCAATGTGTATTCCAGAATACACTTTGGCTTACAAAGCAAAAGTGTATTCGAATACACTTTTGTTTTCGTAAAAGCAAAGTGTATTCCGGAATACACTTTTGCTTCGAACGTAAAGAAAAGGTGTATTCCGGAATATACTTTTGCTTTTAACGAAGCAAAAGTGTATTCCGGAATACACTTTTGCTTTTGGCTTGTAAGCCAAAGTGTATTCCGGAATACACTTTGGCTTTTTCTTCTTGGTGCTTTCATTTTCCAGAAAACAATACTCACCTAGTTTAATTGTTCTTGACTTCCAGCCAGAAAAATGTTATTACATACCAAACATGTTTAATGGAGCAGTTGAACGTCGACAACTGGGACAGGTGTAAAGAGCTCTATCCCATAGCTACATCCGACGAGCGTATTATTCAATACGCTCCAAATTTTGAGGGCTGGGTACGTCTTTTTCCTGTTTTTAATGTTTTCCTTTGTGCTGCCTGCCTAACATCATTTACTAACAGAGCAAGAAGAAGAACAAGGACCTACCAGAAGGTTTTATGCACCTGGTAAGAACAGCCAGAGAAGAGAGGACTCTAGCGGATAGGCGTATTGTAGATATTGAGCCGTCCGACTACGAGAGGTTTTCCATGTCTGATCAAAATAACTTTTATTCTATCGTTCATGGGGCCACAAGATTTTACTTTGGTCATAGCAGACTTGCCATATGGGTTTAAAAATTGAAGGATAGCCGCCACGATCACCATTCAAAAAACTCGAAATTTAATGCTTTCATCGACGGAATTAAGCAGGTTACCACAAAGAAAACACCGCGTCTTGTTGTGTTCCACTCCAGCATGCAATCCGGACTTGTGGAAGCTACTTTCAAGAACCACTTCGGTTCTCCTGTGCAAGCCGGTTATGAAAATATGGTCTGGTGAGTCTTCAAATCTCGAGTGCAGTTGAAACGTTCTTTCTTTCAAGTTTTGAATCATGGTTGCAGTTGTAACCCGTCATGTTCTATTCTGGAATACGTACTTACTATTCTGGAATACGATCTTGCAGGTACAAAACTAATATTAACTACCATGGTGGAGGACCGAGGCTGCTGAGCAAGGTTGAGTATCTCCATGTAGCTTACTTTGGAGTTTCGACGGGAGGCGTGCCATGGAGCACTTCAACACACTGCCGACACACGCCAAAATTTTCTAATGTCCTAGAGTTCCCAAAGATTATTACGAAGCTCCAGGACCAAAGTGCACAAGGCAAAATTGTGAATCATTACCAGAAGCCACAGAAGCTAATTAACCATATTCTGGATATGTTTTCACGTCTAGGAGATTGGGTCCTAGATGCTTTCTCTGGCTCTGGTACAACAATAGCATGTGCACTTAAAAAGGGCCATAATTGTGTTGCTGTTGACATTGATAAAGAGGCTGTAGACTTTATCAAGACGCGGTTGTCTGCTCTACCAACTCTACCAGATGAAAATCAAGAGTTGGGAGCCAAATCATCATCAGATTTTGCCAAGATGACATCCTCTGAGATACAACCTCCTTTCACAAGCTCTCTGGAAGATGAAGCTACCTTTGCAGAGCTCAAAGAAGTAGCTCTAGCTACTATTCCCCAAAGAGATTATGACACCAAAGATAAAACAGTGACAAAGGAGCAAACCGAAGAGATAGACAAAACTGAGACGAGCAAACCATACACTGAGGACTTCGATTTAGACCTCTGACTTAGTTTTTGCTAAATTATTTACTACTGGCTAGAAAGTAATGCCATATTTGATGTACTGAAAGAAATTAATAAAAAAAATATTTTTATTTTTACGTTTTTTTTATGCCCCTCAATTCATAGTAATATTCCCCGGTGTATTAATGTCCGAATTTTGCCATTTCCAAGTGCTCTTTTCTACAAATGCAAGATCATCACTTCAAAAGAGCCTAAAATGCACGATAAAATATTTTGTTTCACTTGAAATCCCCAACTTCTTTTGAAAATGATCATTTTTAAGTCCTGGTGTTTTTTTTTAAGGGAATCTTTGAAACGGGAGTGATGCAACACTCCCGTTTAATTTGCAATCGTGTTTTGAGTTCTTTGAGTGCAAGATTTGCATGCAAGATTAGTAATTGGAAGTGTTCTTAAAATAGTGGACATTTTTGTATGATGTGTGATTTGGCCTATGTATATTTTGTCAAACAGGTCATGTGTGGAATGGCAAAATTGACCTAATGGCAAAATTGGTTTGATGATGAGATGTCATGTGAACATTTTACGTTCTAGTATATGACTCCATGCCAGAAGGTTCGTTGATCACACGCTTTGTTGCTGAGCATCAGAAGCAAATGTTTGAATTACTGCTACGTGAGCCTCGGACCTTCTGGCGCAAAATATTATATCGACCACCTCCTACCCTTGGACATATATCTATGCAGCAATGGGATGAGCGATTGGTCCACTTATATGATCATCCTGGGGTCCTTAATTCTGTGCCTCCTTTGGTAGGTGATAGGAGGAAGTCAAAGAAGGACTGCGGCATCTATCTAATGGCAAGTCTCCTGATCTTCAAGGTTTGCAAGCAGAATTGCTTAAATGGGGGGGTCCGCTATTGCTTCCAATCATCACTGCTCTTTTAAATCAAGCTTTGCAAGAAGGCTTGCCGGAAACTTGGGCTGTCAGTAAGGTTGTACCAATTTACAAAGCAGGTGATAAGCATGACCCTTCTAATTATCGCATGATCATGGTAAGTTCCATATTTTCAAAGCTCTTAGCCAGTCTTACTGAGAAGCAGTTGACATCATGGGTAGAACATACTGGTTTACGTGCTGTAGGACAGGCATCGTCCATGCCATTCTACAATAGACCATATTTTCACATTGCGCATGCTTATTGAACATAGTCGAAGTTTGAAACAAGACCTCTATATATGCTTTGTGGATTTTACTTCTGCTTTTGATACAGTACCATTATTTACTACTGGCTAGAAAGTAATGCCATATTTGATGTACTGAAAGAAATTAATAAAAAAAATATTTTTATTTTTACGTTTTTTTGATGCCCTCGAATTCATAGTAATATTCCTGGTGTATTAATGTCTGGAATTTTGCCATTTCCAAGTGCTCTTTTCTACAAATGCAAGATCATCACTTCAAAAGAGCCTAAAATGCACGATAAAATATTTTGTTTCACTTGAAATCCCCAACTTCTTTTGAAAATGATCATTTTTTAAATCCTGGTATTTTTTAAGGGAATCTTTGAAACGGGAGTGATGCAACACTCCCGTTTAATTTGCAATCGTGTTTTGAGTGGACTGTCTTTGAGTGCAAGATTTGCATGCAAGATTAGTAATTGGAAGTGTTCTTAAAATGGTGGACATTTTTGTATGATGTGTGATTTGGCCTATGTATATTTTGTCAAACAGGTCATGTGTGGAATGGCAAAATTGACCTAATGGCAAAATTGGTTTGATGATGAGATGTCATGTGAACATTTTACGTTCTAGTATATGACTCCATGCCAGAAGGTTCGTTGATTACACGCTTTGCTGCTGAGCATCAGAAGCAAATGTTTGAATTACTGCTACGTGAGCCTCGGACCTTCTGGCGCAAAATATTATCGACCATCTCCTACCCTTGGACATATATCTATGCAGCAATGGGATGAGCGATTGGTCCACTTATATGATCATCCTGGGGTCCTTAATTCTGTGCCTCCTTTGGTAAGTGATATTCTTCAATTCACAGAGGAGGAAGTCAAAGAAGGATCATGACCTCTATATAATGGCAAGTCTCCGATCTTCAAGGTTTGCAAGCGAGAATTGCTTAAATGGGGGGTCCGCTATTGCTTCCAATCATCAATGCTCTTTTTAAATCAAGCTTTGCAAGAAGGCTTCTTGGGAAACTTGGGTTGTCGAAAGGTTGTACCAATTTACAAAGCAGGTGATAAGCATGACCCTTCTAATTATCGCATGATCATGGTAAGTTCCATATTTTCAAAGCTCTTAGCCAGTCTTACTGAGAAGCAGTTGACATCATGGGTAGAACATACTGGTGTACGTGCTGTAGGACAGGCATCGTTCATGCCATTCTACAATAGACCATATTTTCACATTGCACATGCTTATTGAACATAGTCGAAGTTTGAAACAAGACCTCTATATATGCTTTGTGGATTTTACTTCTGCTTTTGATACAGTACCACAGAGCTTCTTTGAACGGCGCTTGCAGGCACTTGGGGTTCCACAAGATCTTCAAAATACAGTTTATCGGCTCTATGAAAGGGTTTTTGCTAAATTTCCAGCATCAGGTACTCAAATCACTAGCAATATTGGAGTTCGTTAGGGTACATTGATCAATGTACACTCTTTGGCTTGTACATTGATCAATTGGAAGAATGGCTTAATAATCATGGCGGAGGAGGGCCACATTTGGCACACTATATCATTAGGCAACTTATGTATGCTGATGATGTTTCACTTCGGCACATACATTTGCTAGTATCTGAGCAACATTTACATGCTCGACCGCAGGTTTTTGTGAGAACATGGTGTTTGCGTGTTAATGCACCAAAAGACCAAGCTTTTGGTAGTTCAATCTTCTCGTCACAATGTCCCCCTATGCACTATGATAGCCTTGAAGTTGAAGTTGTAGATAACTACAAGTATCTTGGTGTAGAATTATGTAAGAACACACTTTGGGAACGATTGTATTACCAAAGCGGGTGGTCACTTTGGATGGAGAGCACTCTATGCAATGCAAAATAATTGTTTTCGCCAGCAAAATTCATGATTGGCCACGGAAAGCCCACTTGTTTCGGCTTTGGTAGAGCCTGTTTTACTGTATAGTTCTGAAGTGTGGGGGCCTGCCATTAGTGCTAGTGCTTGGGAGAGCTTGGAGTGGGTGCAAAAGTCCTTTCTCACTTCTGACCTCGGAGTTAAAACAACGGTGCCCTATGCTATTCTTTTACAAGAGACAAATTTTTGGCCTCTTCAACATTCTGTCATGAATCGCCATCTCCATTATATCTGCAAGGTGCACCACATGGATGATGTTAGGGTATCCTGTTCTTGCACTTGCCATGGCTGAATCTCCTCAGCGTTTGAAATGATGTTGGAAAGAGCATTGCACTACATGGTTTGCCCGGTTGGGGCAAACAACGAATCACCTTTTGATGCTTGCCGATTCCCGATCTGACTTTTGCAACAATATCTCAATGGTCGCTGTTCTCAAAGATATGGGACGCAGCTTACTTTGGCCCAAGTGAAAACTAGGTCATTATCATGCACATAAATCCCACCTTGGCACCGGGGCCCCAAGCTTATTTGCTTGCTTCATTGTCCAGAACAAGCTTGTCGCTATTGCATCAATTCGCACGGGGTCCCACAAACCACGGATTGAGACGGTAGATAGGAGCGGCGCAATTGCCGCGAGAAGTATATGACTATGTGCCCGATTCCGCCATGTTATTGAAGATGAAAGCCATATTCTTCCGAGTTGCCCTCGCTTTTGAGATAGTCCGAATCATTTTTGACCTTAGCATTCCATTCCACGCCTCCACAACTTCTCGAGCACCATCTCATTGCATGACTTGGCATTATACATACTTGAGGTTCTAGATAAACGTCTGCAATTACTGAGCCCTCAGTAGTCATTATCTCCGCTTGTCTAGTATCATCATTACTGCAAAGGTTTTTCCCTTGAAAACCTTTCGAGGCAGGGGTTTTTTAATCCTAGTAGTAATGATTGTACTAGCCCATTATATGGGTCCCATGACCTATTGGTCTCCGTGGACGTTAAAAAAACTATTCTATTCTATTCATTGGATCTTCAATGCTTAGGAAGGCATATTGAGCTGGGGCGTCCCAAGAACATAGCAATAAGGAGGCAAAGCCACAAAACATTTTCTTTAGATGACTAACTTGTGGCCACGGTTGCAGGCATGGCAAAACATGGATGCATGGTAGTGACAAATGTTAGAGAAATGCTAAAGAACAAACTTTTGTCAAAGCACAAACCAAACAAAAAGAACAAGGTGCTGCGCATAGGGGGTTGCCCTCCATGGCCGGAGGGTGAAGTGGCTTAAATCATACTTCAAAGTCATGTTTTCACACCATCCATCACCGGCAGACTTAGATATGCAGGCAATGAGGTTTTTTACATAAAACTGATCACTGCCCTCAAATTGCCTTCAAGATATCTATTTGCTGATCTTTTCCTTTGGCCACAAAACTCGTGGATGGATTAAAGAATCCCATGCGTTTGCCACAGAGAAACTCTCCAATTCAGAGACATTTGATGTTTCAATGCACATGGCATGCTTCAAGACTTTTGGCAAGCACAGTATGAGCTGCATCGTATTCCACAAAGGTACCTTCTCCTATAATAGTTTTCCCTTGGGATTTTCTTTTTGTGGGTTCTTTTGCAACTCCAATGCTGATATATGTTGTTGGGACTCACCGTGCTGCAATTTCTAAGGCTAATAAGCCTGATTCGGAGGCTCTAGAACAGAGGTCTAGTTGATTCCCAGGACCCCAAAACTTTTGTCAGAGTCTTTGTCGTCATCACAGACATGGGTTCTGATAATTCTTCCAAAGCATGGCTCTCCAAAATTGCTTTGCTCCTGTAAATCAAGGCCGTCGTGTTGGCAAAAGTTGCAATGTAGAAAGCCGTCAAATTGTTGTTTACACTTAAGCGCCTCTCTGCATACAGCAAGCTTGTCCGCTCGTTCCATCTGAAAGCTTAACCAGGTCTGCTTCAATTTTTATAGGGATAACACGCCAAGGTCAGGAGATCCCGATTTGCATTGTTTTGCCAGAGAGGAGGCCCTCTAAAATTACAGCCAATTGGAGTAAATACGATCTAGGGTTTTCTTTCTTGTTCCCCTTTTTGCCTCTCGTCGGTGGAACTGTAGGACACAGCAGAACGACACAGCCTTGCCAGTTACCTGGTTGAATTATCCGCGGTCCAGAATGCAGGTGATTGCCAGTTTACAGGGAACAATAGGTTTGGAGAAGTTACCAACATATCCTTGGTATATTCCAGTAGGATATGCCAGAATCCCATGTAAGCAAGGGTTTGCCTCCCTAGGGGCAACCTAAAGAATGATCAATATATCTAATTCAAATTTTACTTGAACTTAGATTTTACCAAGGCTTTGAATAATGCATATTTGGAATTGGATTTATGGTTTCTAAATTAGATTTTGGATATAATTTTTCTGGTTTGGTTTCTTAGTCTATGGGACATAATTTCTGGTTTTGTGCGGATAAACTACTGATTTCCTCTACACCGTTCTGCCTTTCTATATTTATATGGGCAATACCAGCCCGCAAGATAATTTGAATAGCTGAATGCAGAAATACTCTCTATCAGTAGGATATTAAGATGATCTTAAAATGGCGTGTAATGATCATCCAAGTAGCCGATCCCCGTCTTCTCATCTTAACTGCAAGATATTTCAATGGTACAGGTTTCATTTTTCTTTTCTGAAGGTAAGGTTGGTGGAACTTGCATTTTTCTTTTTCTTTTCTGAAGGTATCCTGGTGGCACTTGCACCCACCCATGTCTCCCACCAATGGGAGCTAGTGGGTTTTGAACCATGGTGCGGGTCACCTCAACCAAAGGCCTTACGATTCAGGGTTCCATTCACTACTGGTTAAGAGCATTTTCTTTCCTTTCCATTCTAAAATACTGTTATATAAAGAAGGAAAAACTTCAAAGCCCAGTTCTTATTGCAGGTCTTGGGAAACACATGGCCCCTCTCAGATTGACCCGTCTATAAGGAAAGAACATTTTCACATAGGAAAGACAAAGGGGGCCCACGTCTTCGGAACATTAAATCTCTATTTTCATGGACATATCACACTCTTCCTATTGCTGCTCAATATATTTAGTCTACAAGGGTGGGTGTATTATGAAAAGAAGATTTTGGCCATTCACATCAAATGGCCAGCATGTGAAACTATCGCCAAGTTGTGAACATCTGCTATTTGGTTGTTGCAGCAAGGGTAACGAATAACAGCACGACAAAATTGGCATGACATAAACATTCCCTATCAAACTAGTGACGTCACCTGGAAAAAGCTTTTCCTGTTTGACCAAATCAGACCTGAGTCTGCATTCCCGCGATCCAACATTTTATGTTTAGTCATCAGATTGTTAGCCACAAATGCTGTAACATCAACCAAGTTATCCACTGTTCCCTCTTGATATTTTACCCATTTCCCATTTTGCATTTCCAAACGAAAATAAGTAAAATCAATAGACATAATATGGGGTAAACTACTGAGTCATTGTTTCTTTAACCAGCTGTTGTATCTGTAAACCTTATGACACCAACCAACCATTCATATCCAAAAAACTGCATATACAACCTTGGCGGAGGTCAACCTTTGTATTGAAAAACGCCATGGTTACTGTGACTATGTTAGCGCCCTAGCTGAACTCAAGCTGGTAGATGGTACAGAAGAAGCATTGCAACTAAGACACTCATGCAGACAATGCCTCTTATGCCAGTAGAGAAGCAACTCTTGCAAGACTTCTTACAATGCAAAATGGCAGAGCTTGCTTGTAACTCCCTAAATTTCCATTCCCAAACCCAGAGAGGAGGGATGAGCAGCAGCAAAGCTCACCTAGCTGCCCCTTGCTTTGCCAAATTTTGCCAATAACCATTCCCACTTATAACCATATTAGCTGCAGCAACACAAACGGGTTGTCTTTTCAAGAGCCAAACAAAAATGGTAAATCACTTCTAAATGAGATGCGTGCAATGCTTGCCAGATGCTGTCATCTCTGTCTTCTAGCTTCATCCAACAATGCTTTCAATGTTGTTGAAGCACAAGAGGAGGTGCTTACTCAATTTTATTATCAACTACATCCAAAATCAATTGTCTGCAGCCTTTCCTCTGCAGTGGCATGAGAAATATCTTCTGAGGTTGACGAGTCAGGTCACAGTCAGGAATTGCATATAAACGTCCCACAAAAACATCCAATTTGCCACACATTGCTAATACTGTAGAAATTTAACATCTAAGAAGCCATGGAGGCTTTCGCCAGAAATCTTTAAGATGAAACATGTAAACTGCACATCTCAAGCTATCCGTAGGTACTGTCCATGCACATGGAACAAAAGCAATCTCCTCCAGAAAATACAATTCTAGCTTCTAAAGTTCATCTGTCTTGATTTGGCTTATGTGCAATGTAGTTAAGACTTTCGCCAATAATATCCCTTGAAGAGAAGGCTCACCAAAACTTCTGGCGGCAAGATTGCTTGCTGATGTGTTCTCTCCAAAAGTTTTTGCATCATCATCCTCTTAATAATCAGACAAGCCAGGGTAAGATAAGAAAATTGATGTTGTCCGCAATAAGTGTTGCATATCATTAAGGATAGCACTTGTATAGATAGTCATGGATTTTGACTAGACGTTAAGTGCCCTGCATGATAGTGGATGTAGTTCACCTTGCAGCCAAGAGATGAAGGGATGCGTCACACTTGACATCCCACAATATTCCAGGGTTTGGGCAGATTTATATTTACCGCGGATAGATTGATACATTTCCAAGCAGGTGGAATCAACTTGGCACTTTACCTCCTCAAAACCCCTTTTACTAGAAAGAGCTTGTCCAAGTATCTTTCTTTTTAAAATATCATGGCTCCTGTTTGTTGAGAAGCTTTCCTGTCCACAATATTTCACCCACTATGACAACCAAAGACAACACAAGTCAACTTCATCTTTATGCAACCTTGCCCATTGCTTTCAAATAAATAACCTGATCCAACAAGCTCCTTCCGAGCTCCAACTTCCCATATCTTTGGCATGCACTAAGAAATGAAGTCCACCCAACTGCAATGGTTTCAGTAACCCCTAGAAGCAGGTTTTCTGCCTCGTATAGGCATCCTGCACATAACTGATCAAGAATTCAAGAATTAAGATGTTTTAAAGGGACTTAACAACTTAATAGGTTTCATTATGTACCTGATAGATTCCATTATGCATCTGATGCATTACTTCTATGTGTGGTCTTCACAGCCTGTGAATCTGCAATTGAAAAAAAAGACTGGTTTACTGCTTGTCGTTTGTCCAAAGATGCAGTATAGCTATGAGAAAGGATAATTCATGCAGCGACAGAAGCCATAATTAAAATCATAAGCTACTTGTGAAGGTATGAAGCAGTAGACTTTTGTTGCTTTTGAGATAAGCCAAGATCTCAGTGACAGTCAAGCCATGTCTTCCATGAATCAGTCCTGTGAAATGAATTCTGCACATTGCATTGCTTAAAATGACAGATGACCTTACCTGGCCAAGTTGTGGAAAACCTTATCTGTGATAGAACGGAGGTAGATGGAGCTGCTACATGACGAATCAGTTTACTGCTTGTCATTTATCCAAAGATGCAGTATAGCTATGAGAAAGGATAATTCATGCAGCGACAAAAGCCATAATTAAAATCATAAGCTACTTGTGAAGGTATGAAGCAATAGATTTTTTTTGCTTTTGAGATAAGCCAAGATCTTAGTGACAGTCAAGCCATGTCTTCCATGAATCAGTCCTGTGGGATGAATTCTGCACATTGCATTGCTTAAAATGACAGATGACCTTACCTGGCCAAGTTGTGAAAAACCTTATCTGTGATAGAACAGAGATAGATGGAGCTGCTACATGACGAATCATTAAACCCAACTTCGAACAAGTATGAATTCCCTTATACCGAGGAAGAGATGCTATATAAGTTTTACCGTTTCACAAACTTACCTTGACCATTAAGAGAAGTCTTGGCTAAACCAATGAGGAAAGGTTCTGGCTCATCCTGTGGCGAAACGAATTTAAATCTGTTTAAATCGGCATCCCAGTCCTAGCCAAGAATACACAAACTCAGGAAGCATAGAGGAAACAACAAATAATTAAACCTACCAGTCTG
Organism: Isoetes taiwanensis; assembly: GCA_021234155.1. NCBI lineage: Eukaryota > Viridiplantae > Streptophyta > Lycopodiopsida > Isoetales > Isoetaceae > Isoetes > Isoetes taiwanensis. The sequence continues at coordinate 8,989,441 of JAJEKV010000038.1, read as the reverse complement.
CCATGCTCTGCCAGAGCACACCTGGCTTAATTCATGATCATCGCGTTGGCTATGGAGGGTAGAAGCGACCACCAGATTGCTGCAAACCCAAACCACACCATAATCTAGAGCCTCTGCATACTCGAATGTCTAAAAGCAGCAGAATGAAATACTTCGGCAACCAAAGGCAGATACAAGGATCAACCACGAGAAGAAAATTATGAGGATGTAAGTCGTCCAAATGCCAGGGTACTCGAACCAAGATGATACTCGGACTCATCAAATTCGAGCTTCTGTCTGCCATGCCGGTTAACCGGTTGGACCATCCTCGATTTAGAAGGAAAATGACCGCCAATTTACAGGGTACAATTATCAACATATTCTGAGTATATTCCAGCATATACTCAGGATATGCCACAACCCCATACAAACGAGGGTTTCCCCAGGGGCAACCCAAAAAGAGGACAAGCCAAAAGAAAAAGAAAAATTATCACAGATTTTTACCTTGGGTGTGATGATCCAAGTATCTTTTTTTGGCCATAATTGTGCCATATAAAACCATCATGTGGAAGAATTTCATGAAGACCGGATTTTGACCAAATTCGCAAGTCGAGATGCCGCCTCTCAAGATGCAATGATCAATGGATATGCGTGAAATCAAGATCGTCCACATGCACTTAAATTGTTCAGGGAAATGAAGGAAGAGGGAGTACAACCCAAGAGAGTCACTTTTTAAAAGCATATGGTAGCATAGGTTGCATTGTACGAAGCAATTTCGCACACAGTCATATTATTCAAGATGGGGAGAACCTTAGATACTACTCTATGGAATACACTTGTTGACATATATACAAAGCCTGGGAGCATGGAAGAGGCATGTAGCATATTTGAGCCAAAGCGATGCCAGACCATTTGATCCATTAATAACAGATGCTCATTACGGATAAAAAAAAATGCAACATTCAACATTATAACTAGACATTCAACATTATAATTGTATGATTGATATCTTGTTTCAAAATTCTTTGTGCTTAGTGTGTATTAAACGCATGAAATTGTAGATCTAGGGGCGCATTAATTTGATAAATTTGTATGTCTAAACCCTCATTGCACCTCTAGCTAAAGCATCTATGCTACTGTAGAGAGTAATAAGAATACAGTACTTGGCCAGAAGTACTCTAGCATAAATTTCTTTATTTGAAAACTGAAGCAAATAGCAGTAATATTTGCCATAGATACATTGGTTCAAAGACAATCAGAACAATATGATTAGCTCATTACAATAAATTTGGTTCAAAATTCTTGTAGAGAAAAGCGTCTGCCAGCTATAGCTATAAACTATAACATGCTCATCTAGCTTTGGGAAATATTCATGGACTAAATCCTCAAAAGCAAGCTAATAAACATGGTAATCTGGTAAACCTGGTGATGCGTATACCCATAATGTCTCAAGAACAATACACAAGAACTGGACAGTGACATTAATAACATGGAAGAAGCTTATTTCAATGCCCAATTTTTCTGTTACAGATGTCTCTGGCAACAAATACTATAAGTTTATTGGCTTCAAAGTAAATTGCAAGGCCTATGATCTCTGCATGAAAAATAGGAAGATTGTTCAGTTAAACATTTTGTGTGTTCTCCTAAACTGGCATTTATAATGTTACCATAGCTTCTTGCAAAGAAAACACAACATAAAAGTATACAGCTGCCTTATTGACTGTTAGTTTTGCCATAGTTAAACTACCTAATGCATAAATAATCTACAAGAAGGTACAAACCTCAAGAAGGGTAGAAATTGTTAGTGTCCTCTAGAATTTTCCATATTGCCTTAGATCTTTCATGTGTCTTAGACTTGTAACGGCATTTGCTCAGGCAGCTCATGCATTTTTGTAGGCCACTGTGATATTCCATATGGCCTCCACACATTGGACATTTTCAGAGCTCCGAACATCATCCCATGGTGGTAGAAGAATATAAATTACTTCAACTTAAGGCCACCGTGTTTATCAAGCTGGATTAATTTGCAGCACACTCCCTACCAGTTATAACTGAAGGAGAAATTAAATGGCATTGGTCTCCTCCTGCATGGATATTCAACAGATAATCCCATGGAGCAGATAATAGAAAAACAAGCTTTAGACATTTAACCATGATGACTTTCCAGCTCTAGCCCATTCTATTGTCTTTTTCCAGCATCTCTTATCTTGAAAAAAAAATAGATATGCTACATTCTTAACACATTCAACAAATAGCACATGAGATTGACAATCTTGACGTTTTCAGAATTTTGGGTGCCAGGCTTGATTCCAATAATTAGATGCAAGTTATATAAAGCTTCGGAACAAATGAGGAAGGTCGCAATGTGTTGATAGAGCTACTTATTGCAAAAATTGCAATTCCCCAAAGGGCTTGAACGTAAATGCAATCATTAGCCTAGAATGTGTTGAGTTTTGCATAAAGAACTTGACAGAACTGAATGGGATTGCACAATACCAGTAAGAAAAGTTTTATAATCATGGTGTTCCATTAGATGGTTACAAGGCCCCGTTACTAGAAGAGATGATGCAGCTAATGCTACAATTGAAATTGAGGTCTTTGGGTCTGCTGTATGAATAAGATATGTTAGGCATGGTTGCCTTCACAAGCTCCAGTCGAAATCACTATCAGTTTTTATAAAACAGTAATTTGTTACTTGCCCAAACTCATATGACCATAACAACTAGAACAACCAAACATAATCAGAAGAATGCAATTAGTTCCCAATTCCTAAGACCTTTTCTCAATGCTTCTAAGAGTTGTGCAGTCAGAATGGTCCTCGTCCAGTTTAAACCTGAACTTCTGCTAACCCTATACTCTGTGAAATGACAACTTCAATGCTTCCATCTAGCTTTTAGGTTGCCAGTATCCACTTTCAGCATGCATTGGTTCATCAGAGCTTGTTTTCCATGTCTTTTGCATATGCACAATAACTAGCTAGAAAAGAGATGGTTAGATCCTAAGATATAAGAAAAAAGATATTTGTAATGTGCGTAGACAACTTTCAAAGCAGCAATAATAGTCTAATGAAACCCTTAAATAACTAGACCAGAAGATGTGCAGGCATTTGCCCACATTACATGGGTCGTTATTCAAAAAACAAAAGTAGGAAGGAAGGAAGGAAGGAAGGAAGGAAGGAAGGTATTTTTATCGTCCACGGAGACCAATCGGTCTATGGGACCCAATACAAAAAGCCGCCAGCTAAAGCCCGGATTACTACCCGGATTAAAAAAACCCCTCAAGGGTTTTCGAGGGAAAACCGTAAGAATCACCATGACAAACCGTTCCAATATATCTGAAAATGCAAAACACACAAATATATACACTCTCATGTCTGCGTTCGTAGTGCCCCCATCACGGGGCAACAGAGAGGGGGCAAAGGTGGGCTTCGCAGATCCAGATCTCCCTAATGTACGACCCGAGCCGCATCGACCGGTGGTGTTCATCAGCAAATGTAGGGGGCAAGTCCGCCGTATTTAAGGGAATCGATCCGGCCCTGATCGGTCAATCTTCCGGGCAACTCGAAAGTGTGAGACTTCATCCTCAATGGCACCCGCTTGACGCCCACCGATAGAGCTGTCTCCGCCAGAGTCCCCAATCCACCCGCCTCTCCGATGCAGATGGTGGGCACTGCATGTAATGGAGGCAATGAAATCAAGGTCAGGGTAGCCGAACGCGAAGAGAGTCAAGGGTCCCGACCAACGGGGTTGATGTGTCTTTAATGGGTTGCTGACCGCCTCGAGCACCGGGGTCTCGTAGCTCGGGTACAGCGTCGCCTGTGTACCCCCAGTCATGATCGGGCTCTATGTCCACCAGACGACTGGTACCTCGCACGCTCCATCCGTAACCATCGATCTCTTACCCTCCACCAGTCTCGAGTCAAGGCCCATTACAAACAGAGCCAAAAGTGAGCCGAGCATCACCCATATTAATCCACTGGTAAATAGATCGATGTGTCTATCAAGGCTGTCATCAAGCGGGTAAGAATCTAGTTTCCGTGAGCGAACTGACAGGGGGACTCAAGGTTTCACCCTGCGTCTGCAGGTTAAAAATGCCTTCAGACCGCCCAAGCCACCCAGGTCGCCAGAAGAGACGACCGGCCCCAAACCTCGACTCCTGCTGTAAGACAGCCCACTCAGGGCCTTAAATGTATGTGACCGATGGCCCCAATTATACTGGTGACTCAAGTATTTTGCATGGCATAAAGGCCCACCACACATCAAGAAGCGGATGGACGCCCTAACAGAGCGAGGAGGGAAACTCCACCCCAGTACTTGTAGGTGGGCGTGACTCCACAGCCGCCCCTCGATGGAAAGGCAGGAGGCGGGGTGGCGTGAAGAGGATATGAGAACCACCTGGCCCTGGGCCGTATTCACGTGCTGCATGTCTCGTAGCCTGGCGGTATCGTGCCCAGGCATCCATGAGACCGTGAGTAGCTTCAGGGCCAAAAGGTCAACATCGTCTGACATGAGCTGGCGGATGACCCGGTGTAAAGCCGTATGCTATCCCATGCTCAAGAAGCTGTGGCTCTAATCGACAATGCAGAGGCTAAAAAGTGTTGAGAGAGGGGTAGCCCTCACGGGACCCCAATACTACTGGTGAATGCTTGGGTCTGGCCGCATCCCGCCAAAACAACTTCATAAAGCCTCGAAGATATGGCATTCTGTGATAGGCAAGAGCTCCTGGGCTGATTTTTCCTGGGATCAGATTGCAAGCTTGTCCACAAAGCGTAAAGACAAGTCCCGGGCTGGCGGGTTTCTACCGTTTTCAATCGCCGTTCGTGAGTGTGTGATGAGGGCCAATCGCTGAGCGGCGGTCTAAAAGCCCGCTTTGTGTGAGGGTTTCGACATCCACCGCTTCAGCTGGTCAACCGCCGCTTCTAGAACGTTAATAGTCAAAAATCGAAGCCGACCATGATCGTCCGGATCACGGACAGCGGTGGGGTCACCCGCTTTGTGATTGGGGACAACCTCGTCAGGGTCCATTGTTCTGGGAAACCTTCCCGCAATGCTCATGGAACAAGATAGTGAGGATCGCATCAGCGCCGCCCCGCCCATTTGAGTAATCCCTACCGTGATACCACTGAGGCCGCCCGCCTTCCCATTAGCCATCCCGGTGTGCCTCCCTCCACAACATCCTCCTCCGCGAGAACCAATGGGGGACCATCACCCTTTTGTATATTTGATTTTATATGATTGATGGTAGTTCCTAGCTATTCTAAGTACAAATGATAACAAATCAATTTTAAAAAGTTCTTGACAAGAAAATGCCGATGGAGCCCTGAAGACATATGTGTCCTTAGGCATTTCAAACGGAGTCCGCGTTCAAATGTGCTTGTCCCCAAAAAAGCATTGAGGTGAAGGCATTTAATGACACTGAAAGGGGCATACTAACACTCAATATCACAACACTTGTAGAAACACAGATCTTGCAATTCTAAAGAAGAGTCAAGGTCCATTCGTTATAGTTGTTGCATTCTTTTGATCTGTCAGCAGGATTATTTTGATGCAAGTGTAATGGGTTCCAGCCATATGAGAAGAAAATATTACAATGTTCATAGGCCAAAAAAAGTTTCCTACTTGCTCAAACATTTGCTACACATGCTCTCACCAGATAGGAATGCCACTTTGTCTGGCTTTATATGCTCTTTCTCCATCTTCTGAAAACAATATAGTGCAAGATGAGCTTGACCATTTTGAGTGTGTCATGCAACTAAAGCATTCCATGATACCACGTTTTGAGGCAATTTGTAAAAGCATACAAGCCTCCTCCAAGCTAGCATTCTTCTCATGCCCATTATAACACTTCCTAAAATGACATCAAGCTCTATGTTATATTCCCCGATCGGCTGATGAATGAATCTTCCTTGCTGAAGAGTAGATGCCATTGTGCATCCTTTGAAAACAGTAAGGTAAAGGCAAGGATGTTGTGAAAAGCTAACAAATTCAAGATGTTGTCACTTGGATAGCAATGATCGCAGCATATGCTGAAAGTGGACTTTCTTCTGAAGCTCTTTTGATGGCTTTGGTATGGAAGCATTAGGATGCTTTGAATAGATGCAAGATCTATCTCCAGATTCCATCACATTCATTGGCAGCTTGAAAGTTTGTTGTAACATTAAAGTCATAGGCCGGGAGATACACATGGAAATTTTCGAATAAGAATTTGAGAAAGATCTCTTTATTGGTAATGATTTGGTTGACATGATTGGCCTACTCAAAGAGGCACAAGATTTTTGCACAAAATGGCAAATGAGATATAGTGATTACAGAAGGCATTATATCCGAATGATTTATCAAAAATGGCTGCATAATACCAATTTCACGAGATACTTGTATGTTGCAAGCTTGCTAAAAAGGATGTCGCTTAAGATTGGAACCGATGGGGAAAGGTAGCAACTTTAAACAAATATAATGGCTACCCGTTTAAAGACCAAGGTCGCTATGAAACTTCCCACTTGCTAGTTTCCAAGGCGTGGCATCCGACTAGGCTGAAAAGGCCCGGTAGATCTGGCCCTTCTTGTGCGTGATGGTGACCGCTAGATATTGGGGTACAAAAAGCTGACAAGCGTAGTGAGAAAGACTGCTAAGGCGCGCCCCGACGCATCTTTTTGATGTCCGTCATGAACAATGGATTTTTAAGTGTGGCCATGTCGATCCAAAGCAATTTGTTGAAACGGACATCGCCTCCGGCCTCCAAGCACCTCCAAGCACACGTCTTGACCAAGCACAAAAGCTATCCTGACGGTAGCTTTTGTACCCAACATTCCAATTTAGACCCATATAATAAGTCCTCTTTGGCTTATATTACAAAGTAATTCCAAAATATAAACATGCTACTAATTGTAGAAGATAAATGATGTAAATTATTTTCAGCAAAGTCAATATGGCCACGATCTATGCACATTAGCCCTGCTGATGATTACCTCGCCAAACCGAGTGTTGGGCAAAGCTTAAACCCAATCTTTCCTACCTGCTCATCAAAATAGCTTGACATTTTTGGGCTCCCAATCAAATATGCATTAAAAATCCTCAAGATTTTTCCTTAGCCAACTCAACTGAAATTTAATTTAACCTAATAACCTTTTCATTCTTTTAATTTGGCCAACAGCACAAACCCACTATGTTAACTAAAAAAAACATTATTTTTAAAATGTTCTACTCTAAATTTGATTAAGTAAAATAAACATATTTGTTTGATTCTTCTTTTAACATGATCCCCGGAGAAGCCACGCCATGACCTTTCCGATGGTGACCGAGTCCGGAATTTTATTGTAGCGCATCTCCTCCTATGATTGATGTGACGTATAACAAATATTATGCATTTCATATGAAGTAAAAACTAAAAGAAAAATCTCTCGCTTATTCTTAGGATATGATACTAATCTTCTTGCTAGTCCAAGATAAGTTAGAATATTATTTTATTGTTCACTCAATAAAAAAGTGGAATATTGGGAACTAAATTAAAAACTAAATGAAGATGAAAATGACACACACCTTAGTTTTCAAGAGGATCGCCAAAGGGGACAATCACATGTTGTAAGCTTGTTAAAAGGATGCTGCTAAGATTGGATCTGCTGTCTGATGTGGAAAGATAGCAACTTACAGAAACAAATATGTTTGGCCACCTGTTTGGGAAGACCAAGATCGTCATGAAACTTCCCACTTGCTAGCTTTCCAAGACGTGAGCATCTGATCAGGGGGAAAATGCCCGGTAGATCGATCCCTTGTGCAACATATAGCAGGTCCTCTTTTGGCTGCCATAGCCCGCACCCTGTACAGATACAAATACATGCTTTTCTATTTCCAAATTCCGAAGCAAAGCAAATGGATTGAGGCAAAACTTGATGCGTGGTTTCTGCCCTCCGCAAATGCATATTAAGGGTATCCACGAGCATGAAATAAGGGAACCGGGCAGTGGAAAACATGAACATGAAAAATGAATAATGCTGCAAAGAAAAACGAGATAATCAATCACCCTTTTTCTGATTGGGAAAGAAGTGGCAAAGTCAACTGCTCAACAACAATACAAGCACGACATGGAATGAAAGCAGAAAACAACCCCTATGATGAATTATCGAACCACTACAAAGCCCAAAAATGGGAACATAGCATGAAAACAGGACAATTCGCATTTCTCCTTCGCCTGTTTGGGATTTGAAGCAATGACGACGTTCAACAAGAGTCGCCAGAGTAAAATTTTCCTCAGTCGTCTGTTATGAACCAAAGGTTAGCGAGTAATCAAAAGATCAAACATCTAGTAAACCAACACTAAATATTAAAAGATTCCTAAAACCAAGCCTTTGTTTGGGAAAAGCTTCCACCCAACCGACTACTCGCTAGCAATATCAGTTGGAATATAAAGACAATAAGGCATATTGACAATCGGGCTTCAGCTCTTTTCTAGCTTAGCAATCCCTCAATTGATGCACCAAGAGTAAGAAAAGCCTTGATAGTAACAGGATATTAAACAAGAAATGTAAAAGTTTAGGAAAAGGCAATGGCTTTTTGTGAATCGTGATCAAGTGAATGAGTAGAGCAGTTTTCTGACTTATCATTCCCGGCCATAACTCTCTTATTCGCATTTGAAGCATGGAAGTGCCTTTTGCTCGCTTTTGCCTTTGTCTTTATTCCAACTATAATATATACTAACTCTATATGATTTCATTCAATGCTTAATCATATTGGCCACTCCCCTATCTCATTAAAAAATCCATTCTATTCATTCATTATGAGATATATTAACTCTTAAATCATATCAATTCCTCCCTTCCTGGATTGATCATCCTTGATCAAGAAATTATATGGAAATTAGCATAACCAAATCTATGGCTATAGCTTGCACACAAAAATAGTCAAGCCTGTGCCCTTTCGGCTAAAAATTTCTAAGCACACCCCTTTGTTGTACCAAGTCCACTTTTAGGCTAAGATTTTCCAAGTCCACTTTAGGCTAAAAATTTTCCAAGTCCAGCACTTTAGGCGAAATTTTCCGAACAAATTTCTTTAATTACATATTTTCGCCCAACTATTATGCTACAGTATATATTATTGTCTCAAGATTTACTATACACTACACAAAGAAAAGAGCACCTTATACTTCCCTTTAATGAAACATAACTCAAATGTCCTACACTCCGAGTAGCCACAAATGCCTAAAACTTAGAAGTTGTCGCATGTACAATAAGACGGTAGAATATCACCCAAAATACCCTCAAGATCACAATTTCGAGGTCTCGCGAAACCTGAATTCCTTGACATTAGAACCTCGGTAAACCCAACTAAATGGTATATGTTTCAACATAGTCTTAAATGATTTTTCTTTCAACAACCCAAAGAAATATTATAGGAAGTTCTAAGGCTTGAGACGGCTTTATCTTAAAGTGTTAATGGCTCAAATAAAATACTAATATACTTATACGCTTAATCAATCATGTTCTATAGGGAGACCGCACGATCTTTTTCAATAATAATAGTTTTAAATACATTTAATAAGACCATGAATTTCTTCTGAATGCCCTAAAGAACAATATCATAAACCGGCGGGCCGCATTAGGGTGTCAAAGATGAAGGATTCCATGCTGAAGAGTCCTGCTTAGGCTTTTAGGTGAGATATAACGCCTTTTTCCGACTTATTCTGATTCTTTAATTAAACTTCACCATTAGAGAAATACTAAACTACTTCTAATAGAATAGTTAAACTAATTTGTCAACAAAATACACACAGTCTAAAAAGAAATTGGAACCTGTTCGATACCACTTGTTACGAATCAGTCAAATTTAGCAAACCAAAGGTCAAACATCTAGTAAAACCAACACTAAAACATTAAAGATTCTCAAAAACCAAGCCTTTAGCCCAAAGTTTCCACCCAACCGACTACTCCGCTAGCAATATCGTGTTGAAATATAAAGACAAGAAGGCATATCTCGACACCGCCTCTTGTAGCTCCTTTCGAGCTAGCGGGCCTCAATATCATGCACTTTAGCTTCCTTGGCCCGCTCGCTTTTTGCCTTCGCTTTGCCTTTGTTCCAATCATGATATATTGAATTCTATATGATTTCGCACAATGCTTAATCATATTGGCCACCCCGCGAGCTCATTATCAGATATTAACCTTAAATCATATTACCGTCCATTCCCATAGATCCATATCAGATAGGTTCTTTGAGTCCAACTCAACATTTTAGACATGGATACGAAATAACTTGACAATTTAGGGAGGTTAGGCTAATGCTAAAAAAAAAAAAAAAAAAAAAAAAAGAGAAATTCCAAGTCATTAGTGGAACTAAAATTGAAGGCTTTATAATAATATACACGTTTGTCAGCATTATACTAGGTCTCAATTTTCTACTATATGTAAAAGATAATAAAGATGTTGACCCTACTTTGTCTAATTGATGGCAAAAAGTTGTCTGGTTGCTAGATATATGTGTATCATTCTGCTATATCAGTATATATTTTCTGTAGTACATTTTTTGTTTATTTTACATCTCCACTTTACCACTGTTTCTGCGTGGGGGCAGAAAAATAGTGTATATCTATTTATGCATAGATTCTGGCATCATGGCTCAAGTTGGCAGAAATATTCCTTTTAAAATGCACCTGAACAGAAATGTAAGATTAACTGTTTCAGGTGTTCAAAATCACAAGTTTGTTTTTGTCAACGCTGTCTTTAGATATTCAAAGATCATAATTCGGGTACATATTTGTTTGTTTCAAGTTCAGAACCCATTTGACAGGTCTATAACAGGTTTAAAATGGCTGGATTTATAGAATTTAACATGCAAATTCTATTGTTTACTAGCCATTTGGATTATTGGACTGCTTACCGCATGGATTATTTTGGCTGCTGTTAAAAGCACATAAGCTATTTATTTTATTCATTTTGGCACAGACCCTGTTCAATATGGACCATAGATTAGATTTTTTGAAGCATTCTCCTATCTCATGTTGCATTTTTTATTTTTTGGGACAGCATCTTCACTTAAGGCACTACAAACATAACCTTCAGCAGCAACCGAGCATTATCAAACAAGGATTAGCCTCCAGGAGCTCATTCCTGCTTTTTATACCAGATTCCACTGCAGAAGATGGCATTGTAACTAACAGACAAGAGCTCGTTCCTGCTTTTATACCAGATTACACTGCAGAAGATGGCATTGTAACTAACAGAGGTCTCCAGCAATTAGCAAAATTCTCGATTCAAAATGCAAAACACTCCCTTCTGACTGGATTAAGCACCGCTCAGATTTTAGTGATCTTTAAATTCTATTTCACACGGCTATTTCCGTGGATGCAAATCACTGCCACTGCCCCAAAAAAGAACATGGATGTTGAGGTTTTCAAAAGAAATGCCACTGCCGCAGATTGAGTCGCCCTATCAGGCATGTGACAGCACATGTTTATCGAGGAATGCCTGAGCCAAACTGCTGAAACGGACATTGGTCTCCTTTGCAGCAGAGTAAATGTTCATATATTGAACAACTTCACCTGTCAAGATTTCTGCAGAGGATCACCAGGAAAAGATAGTACATATACTTCCACGAAATTTTCATGAATCACCAAAGGCAAAAAGGAGGTCATCATTACCATCTATTGTTTCTGGGGAGCAGAGATAATACAAAGCTGCAATAGAAGAAAGTACCTGTAACATTTTACCGACAGAAAATATAAGTCATTTCTAGACAGGAGCACTCCTTTCAATCAACTATGCGTGTGACATCTGCAGCATCTTTCCTACAACATGCATAGCGCCATAAGCAAAGAAATTAAGCCAAAAAGAGCTATCATCACCAAAGTTTTTCTGAAATATTGTCACTCTTCTCATACCATATAATCTGAAAATCGGGAAACCATTTTATGCCCCACTGGTTCAATCTTCTTGCACTTACCGAACAACATATGCCTATTGGGTACAGAACTTCAAACTGCTTAATTTTAGTAAGACAGTCTGGCCAAGGGCACCTCACAAGTATGGCAGCGAGTCTGGCCAACAGGACCTCACAAGTATGGCAGTGAACACTGCAGCTTATCCATCTGAACCAGGATAGGCAAATCGGTTATGAGGACCCCATCAGTTGCTTATATAATCAAGGTACTAGCATTTTGAAAATGGCAAAATTTGCAGATTATACATTATTATGGCTCCAGAATCTAATGGCTGAGGATGCTAGACCACTAATCTGCCTTGCCGATTACAAGAAACTTCGAATTGGAAGTACAACAATCCAGGAATGCTTTCCTAACTTAAATGTTGCAGACTCTAATCCCTAGATACACTCTATCTGCTATAATCTGATGATAAGAGAGTGAAAAGAAAGCAAGTTATGATAAAGGAAGACAATGCAAGGAGGGTAATCATATTTAACAGAAAGAAACCTAATTATAAGCAAGAGGATCCGCCATATTCTTTATTTTAGCATCTTCTTTAAACAATTATGGCACAGCTTATACAGCTTACTGTATTTTCGACAGGGCTTTTCAAGCACGAAATGATCAATGGGATGCCTCCATTTTTCAAAATTATTGCTGCATTTTCAGGATCTGGAAAAGGTTTACACATATGAACCACACTAAAAATGCCTACTTGCTGATAAGCTTTAGGTAATACGGGCTTACCAACACAGCAGTTTGCAATTCCTCCCATTGAAAATTCTATCATCCTTTCACTTGGCTCAGTTAGACCATCCAAGAACAAGTCCACTATATGAAGCTGCGAAACACAAATAAAAAATTACTGATAAATACAAAATAGCAGTTGTCACAAATCTTGGCTCTTGACATTTTGACAAGTAGAAGGCAGCAGTGTTAAGAAAAACTGAGCACATGGACGAAGAAGTTGACTGAATTAAAGCAAAATCTTGACTCTTGACATTGATAAGTCAATCACATGGACGAGAAGAAAAGTTGACTGATTTGTACATAAAGCAAAAGACACAAGTGAATTTTATAATACTCACATTACGGAAATACTCGTAATTAAAAGGATCATATGCAAAGTTGGCCAAATGAGCAACTATTTCTTCCTTGAATTCTGTAAAAACATAGGTGTTAGAACGTTGTTTCCGAAATGCTTTCCCTAGTTCCCTTTTGTAATTCATTCCAGCTAATTACCTTCTGTAGCATTTCCCTGAAACTGAGTCACAAGATCCTGCATTAAAAAAGCCACTGTATCAGGCTTCTCAAGGCAAAGCTAGCTCTCTAAAGCTAACAAACCAAATACCACCAAGAGGCTGCAAATACTATCTTAAAGGCCCTACCTTGAAAGGGCATTTTTTGTATCATAATATGCCGATGGCAGTATATGGAATTTTGATGATTTTATACAAAACTTTCTCATACAAAATGGTACCTGAAGATATTGAAGGCGATCTGTGCCATATTTGCCAGTCCGTTGTCTCTGTCTTTCCTCGGTAGTAAACATTATGGTTGGCTGTTGTGTATAGTTAGCTAGATAAAACCGGATGGCACATTTTCAGGCATAGAACAAATTAAAACAAAACAAGAGAAAGAGAGGTCAGATGCAATGCAAAAGGAAGAACCCAGAGAGGTCTGCTGCAGATGGAGGAATTTTGAGAGCATCAGAGGCCTTCAAAGCGTGGTTGCAGCGCGGTTGTTGGATACTGATGGCAATGGACAGATATCACCACTCAAAACTTTCCTAAAAGTTGAAAACGTCCTGCTGCCCTAAACCATCACAAATGATCAGAAAAAACACTGAAATCCGAATCAAAACCTGCATGCACAGCCATCTCGAAGAAATGCAATTTCAATTGGGACATACAAGATTAGCAACATCTTTTCTAGACCTTTGCATAACCCTCCTTAAAGAGCAATCCCTTGTTTTTTTGGTGGGAGAGAATATTTCGTAACATTTCCATGGTTCATGGTTTAACAAGTATTGCAGATTGTTTTTGGGTTGCCAGGGCAACCAAGGGGGAGTATCTTATACAAGGCCTTGATTTATTTTGGATGTAATATTTTATAAAAAATTCTATAATATTTTGAATACATGGTTGCGATTGTCCGGGATTTTTTTTTTTTTTTTTTGGAAGTGGGTAATTAAATCGTTTGATTTTTACATGAGATAAGTAGAAGGTGGATATGCAATCCCATTTTTTGGCGATGACAAGAGGCGGGGCAGGCGGCAGGCGGAATGGCGCTTCATGGTGAAGCTCCGACTTGTCTAAAAGAAACATTCCAGGGGATCGCTTGCAACCAAATAGGTCTATAGAATTTAGGTTGTTGATTACCCGTACTTCACTTGGATTTGAACATGTATATTCATTATGACGAAAGCGAAGAATAGTTAAGGAACAATATAGTGCAACTCTTTGAGATTATATGCCGGAGCTGAATTGAAGATAAAGCTTTTATGGCATGATAATTTGATTTAAATTCGGATGGGCATATTTGCCCGCTGTTCCGAGTCTGGGTAGGTACATAAAGCGATCCTCGTTTGTGGGGTATGCATGTACAAGAAGTTTTTGTATGTAAGTTTACCGCAAAAGATACTATAAGGTTTGAGAAGGGAATGTACTTAATAGTGTTAAATTTTTGTACGCGTATAAATATATTTTGGGGCTCATTTGCCCTCGTAACCCCAGCAATGAATATGCACCCAAACCAAAGAGGGTTTAAAGAGTTTTAATTTAAATGTGTTTAATGCGTGGTTTATGTTAATATGTTAATGGTAGTTGTGTGTTGAATTGTTTATATAAAAAATTTTTGAATACGCCGGGCCTAACTACGCTCACCTTGCTTGTTATAAAATGGGCAAGCAATCTATTTCACATCAAGAACACAAGAATGCAACAATATGTACCTGGGTTGCTTCAACATCGTCATCTTGGGCCTAGGGTGAGCGGATTGGTCTTAAGTTTTGTTACAAAGAAGCATGTAAAATTGCTTGATTTTTCGCACCATATTATTGTCTCGAAAAGAAATTATGCAATATTCCTTATTTGGGAGTAAACTACTAGATGAACTTCTGTTTGCATTCTTGTAAATTTGTAGCGGATATGAATATAATGAGCTAGCATTTTGGCAATCTAAATGTTAGCATTCTAGGATCTCATGGGCAAGAGATCTTTGAAGAGTTGTATTCTATAGTAGCCCTAGATACCCATAAAAATGAGAACTTTCCTTCATTTGCCCGCCCTTCATGTGGCTTGGATCGACCATTGGGGACTATTCGGAAACAAATCGAAAGAAATAATGTAAGATCAAGGATGTGCTGGCAGTGTCACCGCAGTTTGTCTGATATTAGGCTTCATGACTCTTCAAACTTGAAGCACCACAAGTTTCGGTCCAATATCAGGGGAGATATGGAGTGTTATAGTTTCCATTTGTGGATATTCGGATATTATGCATGGCACTTTGCATGACCATGCGTGTTGATGTTGAAGTTGCTGAGTCCCGGTTGAAAGCCGCAGTCGATACATACCGTCTAAGGCGTCATTTCATGCCCAGGGCATTTTGGTGTTCCCTCAAAACATATTTAGTTATATATAGCATCTCACAGTTGCAAGAGACTGAGTCTTTGATGGAAGCATACTTGATGCCATGTTCCACGGTCTCCATTTTTACAAAGAGGAACGCATATGTATAAGCGAGCTTGTATAACTTATAGGCCACAAATTTTCTTGATATTGCAATGGCGGATGAAACAATAAAGAAGGAAAGGGAGTAATTGGGAATGACGACTCTTGCCTCAAAGAGTCACGATTTGAACAAAGGAACTTCAGAAATGCATGTTGCATGTATTTAGGCCGATTGTCTTTGGTTTAAGCAACCTAGACCCACTGATCACACTTGGCGGCTAATAAATTTAACATGATCGCTAATGCAACTCGAATAAGCTGTAACATTTATTCTGACCAGGCTAAGTTCTCACAAATATCTTTGGAGCTGACTTCTCTCTCGACTCACGATATTTCTGAATGTACAACCACAAAGCAACAAACTTCACAGGAGGATATTTTCAACAAAGAAAGCAACAAACTAGGAATCTATTTTTCAACAAAGAAGCAACAAACTAGAATCTGTTTTAAGCAATCTAAAACCAATTTCGCGACCACCACGACAACGTTTAAACCTCTGTATCGGTTGTAAGAATCGGCCATCGCTTGTGGTATCATGCGGTCTAGCCTCGGTTAGCCGGGGACTCGATTCGTGACATGCCCTAAGTGATACCGTTCTAATCTTCTTTTTCCCTTTTCTTAAGAGCGTTATTCGCCACAATCTCCATCCTTACAAAAAATCAGCCTCGGATTGCCGGACTCGGTTCAATCTTCGGCTCGGAAAGGCACGAGCCACCATGACGACCCAACGCGACTTTGTTTAAGCTATCCTGGCACATCGGGTTGCGTAGAATCGACCATGCTTGTACTATGCTCGATATAGGATTGCCAGGATGGAGTTCGGCTGACATGCCCTAAATGATACCGTTCTAATCTCTTTCCCTGCACAAACACATTAATTAACACAATCTCATCCGCCGGATATCGCAGCTAAAAAAATCAAGGGTTGAAGCGCACTCTAGAAATACTATTTGGTACTCATCAAATACAGCACCGAAATCTTAAAGCCTTTAGTAAAAATCGTACAAAACCATAAAACAAAGCCCCCTGCTTTATTATACTGCATATATAAGTTAAGCTTGCATTATTGCATCTCCTTTGGGAAGCAAACAGTTATACAGATACATTTGCAATCATGAAGTGAAGTAGTTGTTTTATTCGTAAGTATGAGTCTGTGTATATCCGGTGCATCTGCTAGGTCGTTGGACAGTGCTATAGGCTATAGGTTTCTTCAACGATTATCGTACTTTGAGCTTTCATGGCAATAATGGCCCATGCCATGGTTAATTATGCTCTTTATACTTGCTGCATCAGTTTAAAGGAGATACTACAGCCTAATCTTCATGCATTTTATCTCTTTATTTCCTAAAGGTTTCACAGTTTCTACAGGGCGAACATTTGAAATTTGGAACTGTTATTGACATATACAAATAAATGAACTTGTAGCTACAAAGATGTTGCTAAATGCTTCTGGCAGTGTCAGTTATAGCTACCTTGCATGAGTATTTTGATGCTTTCAAACTATAACCGATATAATAATATGAGTCATCCTCATTCAACGCCAAGGTTAGTAGTAATGCACATACGTTCAAAGCCAAGGTGAAAGTGATTCAGATCTTGATGAAGTAAGGTTCTTGACCATCATTTGTCACGAAAATACATCTACCTACGGTGTTTGATTGGGCGTCCTGTATCCTTGCTCCACTGTCAGACCCTCAAGCTCTTTTCCTTTCCTTCCCGTTTTCTGTAGAATGGCAGAGGCATGCCAAAGGGGCATCAACGAATCATCAAGCTCTCCTTCCTGGTTTGTGCAGAATGGCAAAGGCATGCCAAAGGGAGTTTAACGAATTTGTGACATCAAGATAGTTGAACAGAACCGGAGTTTCTTGCAGGTTTGTCTTGTTGCATGACACTAGAAAAAAAATAGCATTCTCCCTCCCTATCTCCACGCATTTTCCATGTGGAGAATATAGGGTAAAGGGTGGAGAATAAGGGAGGAACGTTTGGAACCTAACAACATGTTAATTAAACTAATTTACAATGTCGGGCTTTTTAGCAATATTTTAGGGTTTATATAGCGTCGACGATGGATTGTAAAGCTTCGCCCGTGGATTAGCCTGAAAACACGCATCGATTGGTGGTAGCCCCCTCTAAGCAGATCATCAATCCTAGATTCCTAGATTCAAATTGAAAATTAGAGCAATTTACCTGATTCACGGAATACCTTATGTTTGAGAGTTCGGCGATGCTTGGTCGGGATTATTAGCGGTCAGCGAGGATTATATTAATCTTGAAGAATTACTTGTCGTGTAAATCCCATGTTACAAGAAAACCTTAAATTTCCAAGAAAACCTTAAATTTACAGTAGTAGTAAATAGAGGTGCATGATCCTTTCAGTTTCGGTTCTATGGAACAAGTGACCAAAGTAATACTTCACACCTCTAACGATATTGATTTCAGGACCAATGATATATACTACATAAAATTTACGATTCTCTAAATAGAAATAGAAGGACAATTTACCTTTTATTCAACCCTCGTTCACTTATGAATCACTTTACCATATGGAGAAGTTTCTCACGAGAAAATCATGGAGAACCATTGGTGAAACTTGGAAGTGTTGGTAAATCTTAAATTTGTATTCACCATTTATTCACCTCTAATTTACTATCAGCATTTCTACTCCTATTCTCCATACATTCACTTCAACTTTACCTTCAAGATTTGTAGAAAGAAGCATTAAGTAGTTTGTGAGGCATTAACAACACGAACAAATAAAAGCCCATGAACAAATAAAACATATTCTCATGTTCTTCAAATTATTTGAAACCTTCATCTATGTATTTGACCAATGAGCACCACTCATCTATGAGCCTAATGTATGGGCACTAATGTTCCACTCATCTATGTATTTGATAGCAAACTCGTACTAAGGCAGCTGGTTATGGCTCCAGCACTAGGATTTGGAAAAATCTATAAGAGTTGGATGAATCTGGAGACATGATTACAAGACACAAAAAAAGCATGCAAGTTCAGAGAATAAAAATATAAAGATATGCATTATAGTGATAAGTGAGCTCACATGTCCATCACAAAACTAAGTATATAGGTGCGATATCGTGGCCATCACTGCATTAATGAATATGGTCACTTCAATGGCCTCTTCTGAATTCACACAACAGCTTCCCCTTCACCACGGCATGCCATAGTCATAGCCATTTTGCCTAGCCATACATAGCCATCATCGAAGTGAAGATGAGATGCTAAATCGTTCAGCGACCTTGAAGCGATCTGGGAGGAGATAGATGCAAAATCGTGGTAGGTCGAGGGAGGAATCATTCGGTGGATTAGATTTAGGGCCACACACAAAACAGACATACACTATTATTTTATAATATAGGATGAGCAGCTTGTTTGGGTTTTTGGTGTTGTTTCTATTTTCGATTATTTAGGCCTTTTTTTTTTTTTGAAGAGGTATAAAAATAGAAAGAGAAAGGATTGAGACCACGATATAAGTGTTATCTTCATCTTGGCCGAGGAAGCCCGGTACGTCGATTGTGGTGCGGATGGGAGAGATTTGACTAAGTTTACTTTTTAGCCTTCCGGTTGAGGTTCACGGGCGAGATCAGGAGAAGCCACAACTTGGAAATAAGTTTAGGGCAATAACGGCCGGTTAGCGCCATATCGTCACAGCCTATTTATGTCGATTCTTGGTGAGTAGTGCCGTGGAAGTTCGATTCCTCTACTTTACTGGTTTTAGGAGCTTTCATCTTGCAGGTTAGGCCCGGCGCCCGGTGTGTCGAGGGCCTATTTATATCAATTCGCCGGTGGTGCTAGTGGAGGTTCGATTCCTCTAGCCTGCCTGGTTTTATTCATAAGATAGGTTAGAGCTGCTTCGGACAATAGGGTCTGCAACAAGAGTGCAACATAAACAATCGAGAAGATGATTGAAGAGGTATGTAGTTTTTGATGCTCCCAGATTTTAGATTGCAATCTAGGACCAAAACCATAAGCGAAGTTTAGAGGCATATGCCAAAGTCCTCACAGATGACATTTCCCCTCTGGTTGGATTTGCAACATTGGGTTTTATTTTTTTTTATTTTTTTTTTTTTTTTTGTTTGGGCTTCAATTGTTTTGCATTTTTTCAATTTGTTCACCATTGACACTGGAATGCAGTTTAGCCATTAATTATGAATATAATATGGAATATTCCCACATCAAGGGCCCCAACTAAGAAATGCAAAGAGCCATAAAGTAAGTTTCTTGTGAATTCTATAATTTTTGGGTTTGGCATGGCCTAAAATTCCTGACATGTCCTTTTTGTCTGTTAACATTGAAATGAAGTACAACTACATACGATCTAGAGGAAAAATGTTACATGACCAATAACCTTTTTTCACAACACAAAAACTCAAGAGGAACTTAGGGAGGTATCTTTGACACCGTTTAGGGCTTTGTCACAAATTCCCCTATAATGAATTTGAGAAAGAGAAATGTTTACCACAACCAATGTTATAAATTTCTTGTATAGTTAATAATGTAACAAAAATAGAAAAGAAATGGGCCTAGTAATTGCCAAAGCAAGAAGCAAAGTATTATTTATGTCCTCTTTAGTAAGATAAGAGGATCAAGCACCAACAAGTTTTATTCATGTCCTCACTATCTAGCAAGATAAGAGGACGAAACACGCAACATACACAATACACAAACATTACGTACCAACTTGGAAGGCAGGTATTTAGGATGGGACCTGCATGCCCCTTCCCAGACAGATCCATTGGGATAAGCTGACCATAGGGAGGAGGGCCAAGTAGCCTTGAAGAATCCTCTTCTTTATCACCTTCTTCTTAGAACCCAGTTTGTTCTTAATATAGTTATTGCCATGGTTTGTTTTGTAGCCATGTGAGATTTCCCTTTGTGCTATCATAGTTAATGCTGTAGAAAAATTCCATTAGTAGCTGCAGATTAATAGCTGTGGAAAATCCCATTCAGAATTATGACATTGAAATGTTATAGTATTTTTGCATTGTCTAGCTGCTTAGATATTTAAAATCCTCATCTGCATGCACAGGTAGCTCATTGTAGGCTATTTGGCTGCTGGAATTAGCGATGATGATGATTTGTTAACAAAAGAGATTTTCCTTTACTTGAGATCATTGAAAAAGATTACCAGCGGAGCATCACACATAGGAAAAAATTCTAGAATTACTTATGTGCATATTGAAACCTTCTTGATTGACATGTTGAAGCAACTCTTATGGTAAGCAACTCTGGGATTTATGCAAAGAAAAGTATGAACCCTTAGGCTCCAAGGAGGTGGTCATTTGAAATTCATAGTATCTTTGAAAAACTCATCCATATTAGTAAGCGGCTATAAAATTTCGGTTTACAGGCTAAAGGATTCGATTGCAGGTTCATGATACATGCGCTCCACCTTGATGGCGGCTTGCCATAGTCATTTTTTCCATAGAGCTTTTGCTTTTTGGGTCTAAGGTCTTACACACGGAACATGGCGCTTTTCCATATGTAGATGCTGTACAACAGGTTTTCAAAATCGCCATGATAGAACCTTCGACCTTGTGTAGAAGTCAAGAAAGAAACCGGATGCAAGAGGTACTTTCTGATGAAATCTTGAGATGATTTGGAGTTATCAAAACCGAGGAGCTTATTTGCGATCTTTACTTGAGTCATAGGAGTTTCTTGTTTTTCAAGGCAAAGCTAGGGTATATGTATTGATGTTTTATGTGAAAAATCGTTTTGTCCTATGAGGCCAAAACTTCGAGACTAAAAAGCGGCAAAGATTTGGTTTAGAAAAAAAATTGGATTATGAGACATATAAGAATGACATTAGGACTAAATAGCAGATTAGACCATATGAAGCGAATGATAATGTCTTGAAATGTCTATATTTAAAGAATATCCATATTACTCTGAGAACTATAGTATACTTATATATAAAGCAAAGCCTTTTACGAGTTGATCCACAATATTTTTAAGCGTAAAAATTTGGGAAGCGATGTTTAAAAGAAAAATGAAAATAAGAAAGAAAAAAGGGGGTGGGAGAGTAGCGTACCTTTCTTCCTCTGCAAGCAATCCAGCCATTAATTTTTGTGCAATCGGCCAAATTAATTGAGGAAGCTATTAATTTTGGGGTAATAAAATCACGTCGTCCGATAAATTTGATCTTCTTTGCTTTCGATCTCAAATCAAGGCGAGGAAGTTGACTTTGCATATTCTACCTCCATTTGCTGTTAATGGCGGGGCATTACACCTTGGCCAGCGAGTACGTATGGAGTGAATCAAGCTTCGATATGGAGTGGATCGGTACGTCGTATCAGATTATCCGCGGTAACCTTCCAATCCACAGGTGCATCCTCGCACCATACCACTTCCATTTCAAGCTGCTGCTCCGGGAGGCTAAGTCTTGGCGATAGCGGACTCTCACGGCGCCATTCCCCGGCACTTGCGTTGCAAAAGAATCTCTATTACTTGACCCACGGGGCGGAATTCCTTCCGCAGGCCCATTCACTAGCACTACGCGGGAGATTTGTCCCGGCTCGGCAAGCGACAACAATTTAGCGGTGCCATTGCCTACTAATTTTAAGCTTTCAAACATGCGTGCTCTCGCCTTCAAGCAAAAGTTGAGGATTTTAGTACCTTTGTGATTTCTGACGGTCTCTACTTGAGAAATATGATCACGAAGGTGTAGGTTCTAGTTTCTTGGAAAGGATTTGCAAGTCGTGGATGAATTTTTGCATTCGGCATCATTGTCCATGTGAAATTGAATTCAAGGGACCATTTGTCCCCATTGAAAAGCCCCAATTTTTCAGACGGTGCATTGTATGGCTATAGTGTTGTGGCTGTAATGAGATGGCTCTCATACACATGTGCATGTTATGTAACCCCAATCGCTCGTTTTACTGCATTGGCAGTAGCCCAATTTGAACACCTGAATCCGAGCTTCTCACAATTTGCGGGTGGGAGAGCTCTGTTGAACATGCATCGATTTGAAGATGCGCCAAAGGCTTGATCACGTCTCGCGCTCTTCCGTGAGCAAACTAACTGAAATGCCCTAGAATTGAAGTTGCTATTAATGAACATGGCTGTAATGTAGTCTCTTCTTGGAGTGGTTGTGACCAAATGATAAGGAATTCAATACGGTATGCTTTTGCCCCGAAGGCGACAAAGTATGCATACACTATGATTATTCAACGCCCATTAGGGTCAATAGCGGGCTCAGATTCAAGAATAAAAGAAAAGGTAGGCATACTTAGTATATGTTATGTTTGGAGATTAATGCCGTGAATAGCGGCTTTTTAAGTCCATTTCTGCCATAATCTTGGATTCTTTTGTATTGTAAAATTTGTGGAGTCTTCTATCATAAGTTGGTTAGTATGCATAGGGCATCATATCGGACTAGTCTTTCCCCTTTTAGATTATAGGGTAGATAAACGTCCTCTCAGGGGAGTTATGGGCGGGGAAAAGTGGCCGCAAATGGCCATGTACGAAATTAGAAGTGACCAATTTTAGGCGTTAGCTTTTGCCATAGAAAGTTGATTTTTGTTAGATTTCCCTTTACGAGAGAGTTGTCTTGAGGTTTTGTTGTTTATGCTTCCTTCAACAATACTTGGATCCTGCTTGGGATATTATTGGTATGCACTAATAGGCCTACGTAAAATTTGCCATAGATGCATGCACTTTTTGTCATTGAACACCGGTTGGATAGAGGCTTTTCAACCGTCTTTGCACAATTGATAAGGATGGAAAGCATACCTTTGCAAAAATAATTTTAATTAGCCTCAAAGTGGGGAATTAATAATGGGTTGAATTCGCGGTGTTCGGTTATTGTTAGCGCAGGTAAGAGCTGAGAAGATGCATGGTGAAATTATTACGAGGTGAGATTTAGCGAAGACCCTTGGATCGTGCTTATAAATGAAAAATGTTCACCTTGTATGAGCTAGATTTTGTGAAGCACATTTAAAATACTTTTCTTATGCATTTTGCAAAATCTGAGGCTGATTGCAACAATTCGAGGAGGAGTTGCAGCAATTTGTTGTATGCATTGAGTATCGCGAATGGAGTGATGGAGTTAGCAAGCACCGATCAAGCGCAATCTCCTAAGCTTGCAATTATCAACTTTAACATTTTATTGGCGGTTTGCATTCACATGTTGTCCTATAACTTTCGAGGAATGTTTTGCTCACAATGGATCACGGAGTGACATCAATCGATACAGTTTGTCCTTGCGGGAAGAGGATTTAAACTGCATTTATATATATTGATTTTCTAGCCATCGATTTGAGAGAGAGTTTGGTTATGCATAGAATGGGATCCTTCATGAAACTGCCGAGTGAGAGAAGCAGTTAGTTCAAGGTTGCATATGTTCATCATGATTTTGAGGCAACAAAATGCAGAATTTGAGAATAAGTTTTTCATAACCTACCACCTATTTAGCGTTTTAAATTTGCCATGAATGTCCCTTTCCTAAGATTAACATTCTGACATTGATTTATCTTTATTCTAATGCCAAATGGCCATTAAAGGCACGCAATTGGCAGCAAATGCCAACTAGGTGCACCTTGCAACAATCACGATCCATTTATTTTTAATTGAAACTTTGTAAGATAGGGCTAGCCTTTGTTGAAATTCTTCATAGCACTTTGAGATATTGTTTCTCAAGTAGTTGAAAAAGCATCATGCTGCTCGCCATGCAAAACCTATTGGGAAGCGAGTTTTTGCTTTGTTTTTCTCTTTATGCATTTTGGATTTCATCTTCATGCTCGTTGAAAGTTTCATACTTTCGATGAGCATCAGCGTGTTGCTTCTAGTGATGTTCCTAAAATAAGTACGGTATTTTTTGTTCAAAAGTTTAGGTTTTTCATTTGCATCTTCATGTAGACTTGCTCGATAATTTCTTCACGAGAACATTTATGCGTGATAAGGTCCTCTATGAAGAGCCAAGTTTAATGGTACGCAAAAAGAGGTGGTATGCAATAAGGTCCTCTATGAAAGGCCAAACACTGCGGTCGCAAAAAGAGAATTGAAGTGCTCCATGACAACTAAACGCCAAGTATAATAGGTTCTTAAGCCAAAATGGTCATGTAATTTGCTATCTTGGAGAACCAAATCGGGCCATGTAACTATGGCAGTGAACAAATTCACACATTGTTGGGCTTTTCATTCGTAGCATACTTTATGTGCCATTCAACGATATGAAGCCATTTCTTTGGAAATTCATTTGGCAATGGTGGTGTTTTCTTTAGTATGTTGTTTGCTATTTAGGATAATTTGTTGCTTTATTTCTCGCTAACCAATTCATGAAACTAACTTATAGAAGAGTGGGCATAGCCAAATTGAACCATTAATCCTTCCGGTCAGCCAAGTGAACTGCTAGCGAAGTTGAAGAAGAAGCGTTCCTTGGCCTTAAGCTTCTGATAGTGCAAGTGATAAAGGCAATCTTTTATTCTTTTGTCTATGTCCTCTATCAACGCCACAAAACAAAAGCATGTGTGTAGATGAGTAAAGAAAAGGCAAATCTCCATCTTTATGGAAATTATCCATGTTATATGGAGCTACACAAGAGTACTTTGCTTTATGTTAATGAATGCTATCTTATGCTCGCATGGACAAGAAATCATTATATCTTCGAAGCAATCATGGAACTACACTGGAGTTGTTACTCGAAGATTAGAAAGAGATGGTTTGTTAGACCTCTAGCAACAAAGTAGCATTTATAAAAGTTTGAAGATAGCATTTATAGAGATGTGCAATGCCGGGCTCATTTCAACTACTTGGTATTTCCAACCATTCAAGCAATTGAGTAGGCAACACTTCTAAAGAGATCCAAAGATATATACTTCTTAATTGTACATGCTCGACTTATGCCCGACGGTACCATTAGTAGTTAATAATGTAACAAAATAGAAAAGAAATGGTGGGAAGTAATTGCCAAAAGCAAAACTGAGAAGTATTATTTATGTCCTCTTTAGTAAGATGAGAGGATCAAGCACCAACAAGTTTTATTTATGTCCTCACTATCTAGCAAGATAAAGAACAACATACACAATACAAAAACATTACGTACCAACTTGGAAGGCAGGTAAGTTATTTAGGATGGGACACCGCATGCTGTAAGGCCGGATCCACGGCGGGGATAAGCGTACATAGGAGGAGGGGCGTGGCAGCAACAAAACCTCAATGCCCATGGGGCCGAGTAGACACTCCGCGCCTTCGCGGGCTTTCTTTGCCGCAGTCATTCCAAAAACTGGTTACTATCAGGCACAAACTTCACATGGTCACTCGCGGAACTTGGCGCTTGAACCTCACATGCCTTTGGGTGGCTCTCTGCCATTGTCCTTTTTGAAGAAAATTGGAGATATGCAAACGTAACCATCTGGGATCTTACGTTCGTTTATGACCCACATGGTGTAATCGTTAGATTTGCCACTCCCCTTATCAGTCCACAGTTGTATCCACCATTCATTACCGCTTCCCACTGGCACGATATCATCTGGCTTGGTAAAGTGAGCCGTCCCTGTGTTAATGCGCCCAACATACCCGGACCACGGTATATATTCATCTAACTTTTCATTTCTTCGATTTCCATACCTTTCAGTTTTTTATGCACTTTTGAGCCCTGTCATTTGAACGCACCGATGTCGCCATCGCGATTATTTGTAGATGGCGGGCGAACTTCACATACATATCTAAAGAATGGCGAAATTGGTTCCGGAGGGTGGAAGTGTGTATAAATGAAAAACTTCCGCCAGGCCCGAGGAATAGCATGTAGCCCATAGCCATCTGCATGCCCAACAAACCTTACAAGTAAGCTCCACGAACCACGAGTCCTAAACAGCAAGAGGATGTGTAAGCGTGGCTATAAAGTTTGGACAATCAGTTTCCTTCAGTTTGGAAAACCGGTTTAGACAATCAGTTTGGACATTCTCATAGCATAGCAAGCTCCTGTTGTACCAAAATCGTGAAAGATGTGCATGTTCCATGCAAACTTGTCCACAACTTTTGTTTTGTGAAGAGAGCCAGCAAACACATCAATGATTAATAAAGAATTTGCGTCTCGCTATACATATCGATTGGTTTCAATCATTTTGATTTAAATGTAAAGTCGTGCATTTACATATGCAATTTAGATGTGCATTTTGCACTTTAAATAGCGACTAAAGGAATACTATGAAACTTGAATCATAGGATTATCACTAGTAAAATTGCCCACCTTGATTGCGTCAATGTCGGATTTAATTAAAGTGTTTGGGAATCATGTGCTTAAATCTAAAAATGGGGCATTTATAGTCGTTATTTATTTATTTATTTATTTTGCATAGCTTGTATATTCATTATCTTGATATTTCTGGTAATATAGTTTTGGGTCATGTTCTCTAATGTTTCAGTGTAATTGGGGTTGCAATAGATGGAAGTGTCATGTTTTGGACGCATTGCTTCAACATGTATTATTTGAGGATTAGTGGAATCTCCCCCTTATTCTATCTAGTAGCCGTGGGGTTGGGCTTTGTTTTCAAAATTTGAGGTGCTTGGCCAAAATCTTTTATTTTTATGGAATCATGATTGACAATCGGTCCCCACAATATTGAGTGTTATTAATGCTAAATCCAAAAGGTCTACATGCATGTATTACTACAAAATGGCACAATGCTTTCCTATCTCAAGTGGTTTGGTAAAACTCTGTATGACACTTCTTGATCATCCTTATCGGCGAAATTTGAAGTTCCTCGCGAGGAGCTAATTTGCTCTGCATCCTAAAATATCACAACTTCGATGTAAGCGATTCCTTATAATAGGTTGGATTAGACCCAGGTATAACTCAAAGTCTCAACATTTAAGGCCTCATAATACATCTCCTTCAAGGTGGAAATATATCTTCACAAAGTAAGGCTAGATCTTTTGCAATCAGGAACCTTCAATATATGGTCATTTTGCTTCATTCCATAAGTGGGTTCAACTGACGGAGTAACACCACCATCTAGTGTTGCTAGTCAAGACAATGTTATTAAGTCCACTTCAGTAGTGCCAATGTCACTTAAAAGATTGAATACACATTTTCCACTACATGGGCAGAGTAAATGATTTGGCGGACATTAGATATGTCCAACAGGTTACGTAACTAAGGAAGGAGCCATCATATCCGACTCAAACTAATATATCTTAACTATTGCCGAGCATTCCACAATGGCATCGTCATTTTAGATTCTTTGTATATCACTTCTTTAAAGGAAATACACGAGCAGCCTCATGTTGGGAAATACAACTCTTTGTGAAACTTTTTTTATCTTTGCCAAGAACAACTTAGTCAGTCCAGCATAATAAAGTAGAAGAAGCACAATGAAACTAAATTAATAGTTAAAAAGGCGATTGAGCTAAGAAATAGATAGATTAACATATAACCATCACTATAATGGAGTTTGACTCTTCTTTGTCTCTAGATGCTTCTAGATAAAATGGTACTAAATCTCATTCATGACCTATGAGTTTTTCATTATACCATTTCTAGCGGAACAGTGCGTAGCATGTGAAGCAAAATCCAACTTGAGTAGAAATGCCCTTTGGTTCTTGGTAAAGGGAGAGAATTAAAGGAAATATTGGATAATTACGAGAATGCATGCATGCCAAGCGTGATCAAGAACATCACGATGCTTCTAACTGCGATGGCTAATCTCACAACAATTTGTTCATGTGAACCTAACTCACCTAAGCAAGTCTGCGATTGGATTCGGACTATCGAGGCATCCCTCCAAGTTTAGGCCTTTGAAGCTGCCATACTAATATACCAAAGCGGCCTTAAATCTGGTTTTTGTTTCAAGCTTCCTTTAAGCTTCAATCCTTAAAGCTTGGAAATCTACGATCTATAAGAAGGAAAAACATTTCTTACATTACCTAAAGCTGGTATCATTCTTCTCTTTTTTGAGGTATTGAACTCAAGAAACAGAATCTACATTTCAAGTAACAACTAATGGTACAGCTGCTTGTATATGGAAGCGAGAGCCGAATCGGTGTATGAGAGCGAAGTCGAGGCAAGCAATGTCGGCCATCCACGAACCCCAAAGGTCATCTTCAATGATCTATTCGATGTCCATTTCAAAGTATTTTGCAAATATCAAGATCCGTTGGTTCGTGGGAGCCATCCTCCTCTTCCTTGAACATCAGTGAAATGATGTCACGTAAGAAGCTTGAAAATAGCACTGTAAGAAGCAATTTGCATCTCCAGCCCATCAGCATCCCGGAAGTATGGAGATCGGCATGTATTTTAGTGTTCGATGCGATCCTTCACGTAAGCTTGATGAAAGTGCTTTGACATGTAGAGCCTCATGGCTCGAGAAAAGCTGGCACGAAGAAATCGCCTAAAGGAAATCTTACGATGTGGCATCTATGCGATCCTTGGTTTGCTCAAATCGGAACCGTTCAAATTAGGTCTCCATGGAAGACACACACCAAAACATTATAATAAAGATGGAATCCATACAATATTTATAAGTACAAATTATATAGTCTAACCTGATTTGGGACATGAACATATATCTACAGTTTGCAACCTATGACATAGAACCTCCCAAAGCAATCGAAAATAACATTATATCTTCTATGAATTCAGAAATGCTTTTCCATTCTAAGGAAAACCATAATTCCGGAAACAATAGACATATGTGATCATTATTATGTTCAGCGTTTACCAAGGCAGCAATAATTTGTACTCGAAGTTTGAAAAGAATAAGTGTATCTTTTGTAGGGCATCGATCCCCTGTACCTTGGAGTAATATAATGCCTAGTTAGCATGGAAACACAGTATCATGACAAACCTACCTAGTTTTTCCTGTTATTAGATTAGAATGGAAAACATGCTATTCTTATATACGTGCTATTCTTATATCTGTTATCCAGAGGCAATGGACAACTCAAATGTATTTTTTATGACCTATAAAACCATTATTTTAATTATGTAGAACATTTGTAAATCTATAACAGATAGATTTTGTGTCTATTTACACCAGCATAAAGGTTTCCCTTTAAACAACTGCATAAAGGTTTCAATGAGCTAAGCATTGAAGTTGTCTTATCTCACATGTATTAAGTGCGCCTATTCAAGAAAAATAGTTGATTGAACATTACTGTGTGATTCCAACAATTTTCTCATCGAGTTGTTTATTGCCACATGCATTCACAGGACGGAGCTAAGATGATGCAGTCTCCCAAAGATGCGCCATCTATCTTGCCCGGTTTATTGCATACTAAATCTTACAATAGGCCCATCAGCTATGTAAGGGAAGCCGACAAGAAGCTGGCCCGGAGGATGTAATTGTGCCCTAAGCCCAAGTGGCTGTTGTATTTACTTAGACCATAGCGAAACGTTTGGAGATACGCTTTCCATTTGGAAGAAGCGGCCGTTTATACGTCTTCCCAAAGCCATGGCGAGATGGTAGGATGCTCTCTCGCTTCGATTACGCTTCTTTGTAACAAATAATGATTAGATGGCAGCTATCTCCCGACCTTGAATCCTCCTTGCATCAAGTTTTAGTCCGGTTAAGAGATCATTTCAAAGTTATACGTGTTTTTTGTGTCTAGATAGAAATTATGCTATGAGATAGCTTTGAACTCCATAGATTTTGGTGATTGAGCTCATAAGCTCCGCGACTATCAAATCTCATCTTTATCTTGATGCTAGAGGCATGAGATGAATTATTTACAGTTGTAAAGTCATTTCATTTTGTAAATGCGTTGGAGATTGGTGCTTCATTCGGAGACCCGAAAAGTTTAATTATTGAGCATTTTGTATGGGGAACATGATCAGCCTAATCATATATCAATATTGAAGGTACTTCACAATTTGGCACTTTCAAGAGGAGTTCACATGTTTGAGGATATGTTCAAAGCTTGGAACTTCGATCCTCGATCTTTGGAGTTAATATTATTGGCGGATCTGCTTTGGTATTGGAATTTAGGTCTCCTGCCATTTGGAGTTTATGGAAGTGGACTCAAAATGGCGTGATCAAGTGAATGAATTGAGACCACGGAAAGAATGGCGAGCGAAATTCTTTGCCTAGTTGATTCGTCGGGCCATGGCCCATTTTTGCTCTTGTGGCGGTCGGCCGATGTGGGCTTTGTCCTCGCTACGTGCCTCTTAGATTAGATCAAAGATGAGTAAAAAGAAAGGGGGTGTAGGACTGACAAAGGGAAGCCCGGATGTAAGTTCAGTAATAAGTGATTTCAAGTGGCATATGAAGTTTCGATTAATTAGTGATTTCAAGTGGCATTGTTCATGGTATTGTGTGTTTGAGATTGTCTTGGTTATTTGATGGTACTATGTGCTTGTGAGCGGTGTTTTGAAATCGGTACATTTTTTTCAAGACTTGAGTTGCTTGATGCTTAGAGATTTTCAGGGCCAAGGTTCGGATATATCGGGGCTATTTTTTCCAAGACTTGAGTTGCTTGATGTTTAATTTCTTGCGGACCTTTCACCGCTTGGTTGATTGGCTTGGCTAATGGGGTTATCTTGGAGTTGTATGTGTTGCATGGCCCCGAGACAAAGTGGGGTTGTGATTAGCTATTGGGAATAGTAAGTTTGGACTTTTATGGCACTCATGCAATGAGGCAGCTGATAAAAGGCTGCACTCCTTTGGAGTCTTGATCCTGGATTTTGATCATTTCCTTGGGCGTGAAGTAAAATGGCTTCGGATCATACGTGTTGTTGTTTGCCTTAATCTTTGTTTGTAGAGCATTTTCCCCACTCGCTCCAGCTGGAGAGGATGACATGAGTGATAAAGTCACCAGGAGTCAGATTAGTAAAACAAGATATACTGGGGCCCAGGAGACACCGTCTCTTGTAGGCTACCTTATATCTTGTTTAAATGTTGTCCTTCAAATCTTTAGTGTGCTTGAGAGGATACTATTGAAACGAGATATTTTGTTCTTTGCAACTCCTATTTGTCATGGCCGGGGCTGCCATGAGTGCGAGAACAACGACATCTTCTTGGGCTTCAAATTTCCATTAGAATTACGATTGGCTTTCTCTGTAGTACTCAAAGCTGTTGAATATATATTACTTTGCCTTGCGGCCTCTACATGGAAAAGTAGCTGTCTTTATTCTTTATTGTAGAGAAGAGGTTAGGCTGATTACATAAGTGGAGTGGCGGGTTGCTCTCTAGTAGTGGAGAGGAGCTCTTGTTGAAATGTCTATAATTACCTTGCTAGTGGGAAGGCAGGTTGGCAATCTTGCACAAATGCTGAGTTCTACTTAACCCAAAATCTTGGGTTGGAGGCTGGTAGTGGAGGCTGATATTTCTGGAAGAGCAAGTAAGCCTCGATAGTCTTGCTAGTAGGAGAAGAAGGGTCTTGGTACGTTCTCCTTCTAATCAAAGGCGACTTGCCTATCTTATTCTTCCTGGGTATTCCTTAGCTCGTTCTTCAAGATCTTGAGGAATAATATTGCACTCACAAGTGCTACTATCTTCCATAGTACCTACAATAATGAGTTGGGAAGAAGGCCAGCCCTCTAGTACTCGAGAAGAACTAAAAGTAGAGCATCTCATTCTCGGGGATGAAGAAGAGGTTGAGAACCTTGACCATGAGTATGGGCCATTGATCGGGGTAGTTTTAGTTTGATGGTACGTGTATTTTTATTTACATTCTTTCTATCTGGTGACCAAGGCATTGTATACTTCCCTATCGGCCTATTGTGGAGCCCACAAGAAGGTGGAGTATTACCAATCTTATAAAAACCTATGTAGGCTTCTCACAAGTAAGTATATCATGTCATAACATTGCATATCGAGCAATGTAAGTTTATTATGTATAGCAATGAAGGTGTATAACATGTATATGATAATATGCGTGTTTCGGGGAGCTTTCTGAAGGGAAGCGTAAGGGGAATGGTGTGCAAAGTTGTCTGCTAAGCCCAATTTCATATTTGTGCCATTTGGATTCCACAATGGCACCATGCATGTGTTTGTTGATCCGAGTTTGTTGGCACCTCATTTGTTATTGAAGCTTTTTAAATTCAATCAAGCTGCTTAGATAAACTTTGATTTGTTTTTTTTTACCCGGATATTGTTTAGTACAGCGAGATTAATGGAATTTAACGTGGATAATTAAGCCGTGCTCTTATTTGTTTATTGTTCATCATTTCGTGTTTGATTCTTATTGATGGTAAAGTGATGGTGGAAAGAAATGGATTGGAAGGGTATCTTTGATCACCCTCGTGTGAATTGTGTTGATGATCTACTATCCATGGTCACATGTTTGATCTATATCCATTGACATGATTTCAATTCTCACGCATTTTTCACCTGATGATCGGCGTGAGGAATGGTAATGCGGTAGGTATGCTAACATCCAGTCAAGAAAAGCATGCTATAATCCCGGAGTTCGAAGATCTGACCAACCTCGTCAATCGCCTGAATGGCTCGAGGAAATAAAGTGCATCATCCTCCATGTACATATTCATAACTATATTTCACTTAACCATATTGAATTTCTTTGAAGATTGGTGGAGAACATGTAATCCTGGAATTTGTTTTTCGTTAGTGTCTTCATCTTCTAATGAAACTTCTACTTTGAATTATTGGCCCTGCATCTGGCGGTGTGTTTGTAGAAATGGAATACGTAAAGTTGTTCTTTGAGCCAAAAACTATTTTACAGTGCCTAAAGCGGAGTTTAAAATATTTGAGATCCCATCTTAGACATTGGCATCGATATCATATTAGCATCACCATTAAGACATTGGCATCAATATCATATTAGATGTCCTGCTTTGGAACAAACCTTTGCCTTGAGATATCAGAGCATTGGGATCTATCTCCTTTATCTCCTTTAGATGTCGATTTTCCCCCCTTGAAGATATAAAATCTAATCCTGTGAATTTTGGAACAAGCACTAGCCTTGTGAATGTAGAGCATTGGGATCCATCTCCTTATGTAGTTAAAATAGGTATCTAATCTTTCTTAGGCTGAATGAGCCATTTAATATGCCAAGATAATTAAACAATGAGATGCGTAGAAATAATTACAAAATAAATACTTTCAGAGGATTCATATCAATGTTAACTTCCCTCTTGATAATTTAATACCATAATCAGTATTTGCAAGCATGTTTGTTAATTGTTCATGACTCCATGATTTGCTTGCTTACTTTGTGTCGAGGAGTTCTCATTATAATGTTTACCAAGTGGTGTTACTTTGAAGCTTAACAAGGCTTATCCATCCCCAAATCAAGATACAACCACCCGGATCTTGCGTGGATGATCAAAAGGGAAAAAAAAGGTTCGGATAGGAGATTATGATATTGGTATGTTCACGAGGCGCTGAACTTTCTGCTCAAAATCAGACTTCAACTTAAGGAAAGATGACATCAATTTATCAGTTAGTTCTCTTGCGGTGATTTCAATAATACTCCTTCTTGGGATCAAAAAGCTTGGAAGTAAGATTAACATGTCAAGGCTGGAAAAAACAAGCTGGAATAATTTTTGGATGAAATTCATTCATTCTTATTCCCTCCTCTCTTGCCAAATACTCTTGGTCAAATAAGAGAAAGGATCATCAGCCTCGGTTCTCTGTACTAATCATCAAATTTATAACCTAGAGCTGGTAATGGCCCTTATAGAACTTCAACACCCGATCTTCTCACTCTGAGGCCTTTTGTGATCAATTCAAAACATTCTATTCCGGCATGCCTCACAATTACGGATCATAATTCTATGAAGGATTTTACTTCCGATTAAATCCTACTAAATCTTGGATCAAATCTTGGTCTAATTCCCTCCATAAATCTACAAATGGCTGAAAAACTATCGCCGAGGAAAATGAGGGATATTAGAATGGCTCTTCAAAACAATCCTCTTATTAGCTTTCTTTGCACATTCAAGAAGAGAGAAGATATTGAAAGGCGAGGATCAAACTCATTGAAAGAGCTTGATTCTGAGCAGCTAAATCTAGGCGACTCGAAATTCTATTCTTGATGTGCTTGATGAACATAGCTCTATTTTGAATAATCTGGAGACATTTCAATTTCTTTCCTCAAATATTCCAAAGCTATTCACCCGAAATATCATGTGAGTATATCTTGAGACAACAAAAAGCTAGGAATTTCATGGATCTTATTGATCAAATTATTCCACGATCCTCACTAAAATAGATTCTTGATGCGCTTGCCTACCTTAGAGGAAGTTTTAGTTACTCTAAAGAGTTTCAAGCATAGTAAATCACTGAGCGGATGGCTTCCCTCTGAATTTTATCTACATTTAAGGATACAATCAAGCTTGTACCTAATGGCTTTTATCAAAGGTTTTGGAACTTCGGGAGGCCCATCTACATCCATCTATCTCTGACTGGCTTCCATCACCCTAGTCCCTAAGTTGATAAACCCTAGTAATTTCTCGATTGGAGGCCTATTTCTCTAACTAATACCTCTTACAAAATTTGTGCTAAGATTATTGCATCAGAGTAAAAGATCATCTGCCAAAAGGTCATAAGTTTGAATCAATCCCGACATTCTTGCCAAATAGGTTTTATCTGGAAAACTATGTGGCTGCCATGGAGGAGTTTACCTTTGGGAACAAAGTCTCCCGAATCGGGGATTGCATTCTCCTTGAAACTTGATTTTAAAAGGCTTTTGATACACAATGGTGGGACTTCATCAATTTTGCTATGCTTTCGAGCTTGGATTTGACCACGATCTGATTAAATGGTATGGGACTCAATCAAAGATCATTTCGGCTATTCTTATCAATGGTTCCCCGGCTACTTTCTTTCCTCTCACTAAAGGTGAGACAAGGTTGCCCTCTTGCTCCTTACCTTTTCATTCTTGTGGTGAATTCTTGACTAAAGTAGTCATGTTTCATCGAATAATGGAAATATTATTGGCTTGAAGGCTCGATAATGTCAACTCTACAAGTAGCAACAATATCTTGTGTACCTTTCACGAGTCCTCAAGGAATGATCTTAACAATATCTGCTTTTAAATATTATCAAAGATTTCAGTCACATAGGAATACACATTTAAATTTGGATAAATGTATCATGGCCTGATATTCCAAACTCTCTCTCAAATTAGAGGGATTATGTGTGTATTACTAATCAAGCTACTAAGTGCTTGGTATGCCTCTATCCTTGAATGCAAATCTCTACGGTTTATGGACCCTATTGTTGATAAAATCCCGTTGCCAAGCTGCATATTTATAGAATAGTATATCTGGGAGAGTTGTAATTGCCAATCTTTGTGCTTGCCGGCTCACATGTGTATTTTCCTGCTTTCATTGGCTCCGGCATCTATCTATAAGCAAATTGAAAGGATCATTAGGCAGTTCATTTGGAATGGAAATAACCCGGAGTTAAGCTGGGATACTATTGCCGAGGAAACAAAAAGAGGGTGGACTCAATTGTAAAATTCTACATAAGCAAGCTCGAGCTCTTGGTAAAATTCATTTGGAGAGAAGCTATCAATGGATCCTCAAGTCTTTGCTTCTATCTTCAGAGTGGTATTGGATTTCTAAAAGTAATCTGTGGGCATCCATCGTGGCTCATGCTCTTCGATTACGCTTTTGTGAACTGCATATTATACAACACTTCCCCTTTGATGAGAAATTTTATTAAAGCTTGGAATAACATCTCACCCGGCTTTCTATGCTCAAATCAATTACGCTCATCTTGCAAATGCCTATTTTGGTCTATCTTCAAAGATCATCCTAATCATGTTCTTGCCCTAAAGCATCCTCAGTTACAAAGGTGGGCCTCCTACGGCTATCACTACTATTGGAGATCTAGAATTTTTAACAGATGGATTACTTGGACTTGCACGAGAAGGAAGATTAATGGGTACAATTCTTGCGATAAAAGATATCTTCACATCGGGGAATGTTATGGGAGATAAAACTCCTTACGTGGCTCTATATCTGACATCGATTGGTTTCTAAGCAATAAATCTAGATACAAGGTTCCCTTATCCTATGACTATCTAAATCAAAATACTATAGCTGTAAAATCGCTATTCTTGGAACTTGAGATATTCTTCAAATCTTTGATATCTAATGTTTGAATTCTTATTCTCCAAATAAAATCTCTTTCTTCATGCATTTGATTACCGACAAAAGCGTTTCTTGCTGCAAGAGCAACTTTTCCAGAGAAATCAAATGTCTTCTCCCTTATGTCCTCTTAATTGCAATAATGTGGAAGTATGGAACATGTGCTATTACATGCATAAATAGGGCATTTAGGAATGGTTTGAGGCATTACTTTGGTATTCATATTGAAGTTCCATCATCGATTACTTCAAACCAATAATCCATATAACAATACTATTATCTATTTGGCTTTATGGAATATGGAAGTCTAGAAGCGGATGTCTTTATGGTCACAAAATTTTTCTACAACTTGGATCAAGATTCATTTCAAATATGATGATGTTGAGTTATGTGGCCTATAAAAAGTTGTGTCGACAACTATGGCCAGTCTTTGGAACCAAATTGGTATTTTTTTCAAAGGGTATTTTTAACGTTTCAATTCCAATCTATCTTACCTGAAATTCTAACTAAATTCTTCTTTCGTGGGGTATATGGGCTTTGCGAGAGAGGTCATCGAAAAGAAAATTTGATAGAGGAAGCGGGAAATAGATATGAAGTTAAAAGGCTGTATGGGGATGAGAGAATTCATGAACACGGTCAAGTTCCCCCCCTCATAATCGATGTGGTCGATCGGAGAGATGTCGAGACAATGAAATCGATGCAAAGAGCAGAGAAAGGATTTGAGATATATACACAAGGAAGTCATGCAAATGTTTTATATAACGGTTCATTAACTCCAACCATCATGAGTTCAACTGAAGAGCCGGTTGTGAATCTGAGGCGGATGTACTACACTCCGCGGAATGTTAGGCGTGCTTATGGCACCCTTATTCTTCTCATGGTTGTTGAGTTCTGAGACTAATATAAGGATAATCTATGGATGGCGATTCTATGTCATGGGAGCTAGCGGACTCTTTCACTCAATCCTATAACCAACTCTTCCCAGCAATACCCATAAGCTTCGGATGACCCAAAGATCCTACCATCACGATGATCTATACATGACAGTGTGCCTCTTGAGGTGCAATAGTTCTTTATTTGGTTTTCTTGAGTTTGTTAAGCGAAGATATAACTGATTGGACATCAAATGGAGTTACCTTTTGGAAGAACTTATTTTCTTTGGAGCGATTTATGTACGAAACAAGCAGTTACCCACTAAATCATGATCTCCAAGTATCTTACAAGACTTGAGCAACAAGTTAACCTCTGAGTTTGACTAGACTTTGACTAAACATTGTGTTCTTCGAACTACTACTTGAATTTTTGATATTTTTCCTCATTTTGATTTGGTAAAACCTATCTATGAAGGTTACAGAAACTACTATGTATGTATTTCCTTGATTAATGAAAAATCATGCGTACTCTCAAAAAAAAAAAATAAGGCTTATCTAATATTAGTTAGTTTAGTTTTATCCTCGTTCATGCGATTATTTAGGACACTAATGGGACCACTCT
Source organism: Isoetes taiwanensis (assembly GCA_021234155.1). NCBI lineage: Eukaryota > Viridiplantae > Streptophyta > Lycopodiopsida > Isoetales > Isoetaceae > Isoetes > Isoetes taiwanensis. The sequence continues at coordinate 8,951,314 of JAJEKV010000038.1, read as the reverse complement.
GGTTACCTGGAAATCCTCTCATGAATAGTTTATGAATGCAAAATCAATTTGGCTTACCGGTAGAACCCTACCATTAATAGGCAAAAGTAGCTCTCAGAATATCCATGAATGCAAAATGTTACTCTTCGAAGGTGACGTACTTGCTTTTGAATAGCCCTCATTATACAAGAGAAAAAAAGAGAGATGTATACAACCTCAAATTACCTTACTAGCATACAACTCTCCAATAGCGGAGGGTTTGTGTACACTATGAGTTCTTACAACCTTTTTAGACAAGAAAAGTTTACCTTATGCCAAAATTGATTTCTCATTTGATCATTGAAATACTGTCATGATCATGTCTTGAATGCACCTCCATAAAGGAACAACTATCCTTTTGGGTGATGCTGAGAACTCGAGGGAATTTATTGAGAGCGAGAATCAATGTAATAGGATAGTAAGCCTCCGAAATTCTAATCAAGAGAGAGAGGAAGTTTATCATTCCCTCCGAAAACCTGTCATTGCAATAACAAAAAATTAGGCAATGAAATTTAAGAACAATATTGGTTTTCCAGCACGATGCTTGTTATTCAAAGACCCAACTATAAGAGAGGCCCTAGTAGTGGAAATAAGAACAACTAGAAAGCTAATGTTTTATAAATAACAAACATTCAGGCCAATAACTAGAGTTTTGGTTATATGGAATTCCAACCTTTATCTCCCTTAACATGCAGAAGCAATCCATAGAGAAACCATAGGCACTGACTCCAATAAACGAAACTGAACGATTTAAATTGCCTCTATAGTTTATGCATACATAATCACGAAAACAAAAGCATTCTATACTTTCTTTAATCAAACTACAACAACATCGACTTTTATCATTTGCAAGATGATAATAGTCAATAAACACAAAATATTGAATAAGAGTCAATAAATACATGATATCGATTCTTGTTACTTACATGGTAATCACAATAGTGTGTAGTTGTGTATGCATCAATGGGTCTTCTAAGCCGCGTTGATCGTTAGCGTATCTATTTTAAGAAATGAGAAAGGAAATGTGACCGTGGAAGTAAAAGGTGGGGCAAGATTAGGGCACTAATCCAGCATGATAAAACCTCGAGGAAAAGAAGTCGCCATGGGTCATGCACATCCCTAGATATAGCACTAGTAAAGGGTGCCAGCGTTGCTGGTATAAGTTAGAGTATAAATGTTTTGATTGCAATGAGGAAAGTGTGCAATGAGAGAAAGAGTGTAGTATAAACTTCGAGGAGTGTAGTATAAACTCTCACAGGTTGAACTCTTGATGCTTATTCCTTTTTATTGTTGACATGGCAATGTAAATGACTTAGATAGGGAAACATTACTAGATGCGTTCGTGTTTGCATTAAAAGTGGTTCTTAACTTATTTAAAATTAAGGCCGACCATGGATTACTTCAACCATTGCTTCTAACATAAACTTCAATGCATATGTTTATCTTGCATAGAACTTCTTACCTATGAAGAGATTGAGGTTCGGCTTCTCAATACATTTTGTTGAAGGCTTGTAATATATTCTCTGCCTCCTTAAAATAATAGAGGCGCTTGGCCTCTGAGTGAATCATGCAATTTAATTTCTGATCGGTGGTTTGGCTCAAACCATACCACTTGATTTGTCGCGAAATACGAGATACCAGAAGGCCGAGATCCACTGATCGCGTGCTTACATGCGAGAACAGGAGGAATGTGACATTGTGTTTAGTTTAGCACCCTCAATTTCAAGTTTCTTTGGAAACAAAGGGAATGTGACATTGTACATTGTTTGGTTTTCCACCCTCAGCTTTACATTTTCTTGGACGGTTTAATGCAAGTGCACCTTTACCATAGATGCAAGTGCACCTTGCCATCCTCTGCATAACTTCCTACCATTCGCATTTAAGATATAACATCTACGTTTAGACACATCTTCTTGCTTTCAAGATGACCCGTGTGAAATAATTTGCATGGAGTCCCCTTGGCTCATGCTATTGTAAAGTATGAACTCAAATTCTCATTGCCATGCTTGTTATGAGCCTCGAGAATTGCATTCCAATTAACATGGTTCTACCAGATTAAGCGAGCAACATTTGCTTCACTAAGTGACCAATACTTTTCGAATAAGGTGGCAACATTTGCTTCCACTAAGTGACCAATACTTTTCGAATAAGGTGTTTGCTGCCCGTGCAATTAAGGCCACTTTATACAATAGAGAATAGAGATTCTTTTCAAATGTAAAATCTTCGGGGATTTGTACACACATGGATGATGTGGTAGGCAAGATTTCCTGAATATGGAAATTCCTTGTTCTATGCCCGGACATCAAGTTTTAACCATCTCTGTTGACTTGAGTTTGATACCTATCATAGCACATGCATCAAGAACTCCAATAACTAAGTTCATCACGGAAGGATATACTCGCATTTTACAAAACCTTGCTTTCATCTCCACGGTGCATATATGCTATAGATCATCGGTGGCAAACCCGAATTTTTACGAGGCTTTAGGCATTAAGCAGTTGCACATCCCGCAAACCGGCATTTGCAACAGAAGTATTAAAGAGCAACCGTCACGGGACCTCATATTTATCTGAAGCGAAGCGAAAGGCCGGTGCCAGAAAGGATTGAAGGTGATACCCTTTTCGCATTTCACGTGCATCAAAGCAATTCCATATGAATGTCGAGAATCGGATGATTCCCTTGAATCTAACGGCAGTGAATCAATTATATTACAAAACCGAGCCAACTGCGGGGATTTTACCACAAAACAATTGAATTAAACCAAATTGGATAAATCCAGCAAATCGGCATCCATTTAAGGAGAAGCGGATTGAGAGAAGGCGTGATTATGTAGAAGAGGGATAGACTCTATAGATGGCGGCCCTTGCATCTTTTTCACAGCACTACGAGCAACCATGTCCCTTCAATCCTGAGCATGTATAAATCATACCACGAGATATCGGTTTTAGAAGTATCGCATGATCAACCCACGCCCCTCTACCATATATGGATAACTGGATTTAGAGTTTTCCTGTTGATATCCATGGCAATAACTGCGGTAGGTATTTAGCTTCTACTCAAAGTAACTTAAGCTGAGTGTTTCAAGACAAACCTTACCATCTTAAGTAGCATGAGAGAATAAGCGGTATAAACCCCAATCTCAAGACTATTTTTGCATGATGATCTTGAAGCAATCCTAAAATTGTCCCTCATCTCTTGAAGTTGTCATCAAATTCTGCACAAATCTTCACATCAATTAACATCTACAAGCAGTCTAAATATCAGAAAAGGCAAGCTTAAGGAAGGAGGAAATTACGAGGGGATGTTTGATCATTTCAGAAGAAGCCCTTGCAAGGAAGCGGATGCCTCGCGAGGATAGACATATTCAAGATATACTATAGAATCGAAAGAAGCCATAGCTGGTAGTAAAGAAAATGCAAAGCTTGTGAGATCCTAGGAGCCAAACCTGGTAAGATCTCGTCACTTTTGAAGCAAGGTTTTGTGGTAGAGATTATTGATCACGGTCCTGCAGCCGGATAACTGCTTTGCCAAGCCCTTTGAGAGATGTTAACGATGTAAACCCGGCTGACATCGATGCTCCACAAAACATGCTCATCTATGAAAATAAAGCCGATCAGGTATAAATTTCTATGTATTTGGTGCCCGGATCTTGTTTCTCTTAGCTTTAAGTTATTTCCTTTGCTCCTTTCATTGTGAAATAATACAACCCTCACGTGGAAACTTAAATCCCTTGCCATAAATGTTTTTCTCACGGGGGTATCTTACTCAACCACTCATCTTGGCGTTTATTTTGTGCCTTCATTGAAGAACTAAAGGTACAGCAAAACCTTCCAAGAAGGAACAATAGCCAAATACAATGGCAATCTGTGCCAGATCATCCTATGATTGTGGCAATCTTTTGCCAAAGAGAAGAGGAAATCTGATCTGTTATAGTTCGAGTCCCTCGGATCCTAACCCAACATCCCAACTCTCGGACCGGCATCCTTACACTGCTGCTTTGAAGACATGTTTTCCTTCTTCTCCAATGTGAAGCATCCGAGGGCTCAGGATCCTGCATCTACAACTAAAGCATTCACCATAGCTGCCCGTAATGCTTTAGTTGCGTATTGCCGTCGAAAACCCTTTCTTTTTGCTTTTTACCTAAAAAGCGTTTAACATGGCATCATCGCAGTTGGGTAGATCAATCGAACCCCGTTCAAATTAGGGCCTTTTGGGCTAAAAGGGGAACTTTAACGTGGCATCATCTGCTGCAGATTGGCTTGATCAATCTGGAGCGTCAAATTGAAATTTTGGGTCCAACACTTAATAACATTATATAATATAAGATTACTTTCTGTGTTTGCTCTCTTGCTATAGATTTCATGGACAAAAGATTCACCGATTAAACTTTTGATTCGTTATTTCATATTTACATTGTTGTATTCGAGATCATTTTGTTTCTTTCTCAAGGCCTCAGGCATTTTGCATAGCATTTTATCGGTCGAAATGCACGACACAATTCATGAATCGCGAGGCCATTGTAAACTCTTACTTTGTTTTCCAATCATATGAGTTGCTCCATGCCCCTTCTCCATGTGCATGAAGTTGATTTTTAAGCTGTGGTGACAATATGCATGTCTTGAGAACCCTATAAGCCCCAAGAGATCTCGCGTTTGGTGAAGAGCCATGGTTTGTCTTTGATGTTTTTAGGCTAGATTAGTCACTCGGCCTTAATTCCATGTAAAACTTGTGTTTTCTCTAATTTACTCCCCAGAGTTAGTTATGTCTTTGGTAGCATTTGATTTATAGCAGTGTCTTACCAAAGGACACCTCAGGGTGGTAAAATGTCACTTCTCAATGATTTCATTTTTAGGAAAAAGATCTACAAAGGGATGCTTTGAGTGAAATTTAGAAAGGCATGGAGCACCTTTCAAAGGAGATGAAGATAGGGAATGATTTTTATAGATCACTTGAGGCCAATCGGCCTATAGGGATATAAGAAGCGCCAACAAACTTATTCTTGTCGGGTTAAAAGCCAGCCGAGAAGGGTTTGAGAAAAACCGTGGCGAGTAAATAAAGAAATCAACAATCAAAAAGCTGCACAAGTATACATCAATATGTATATGCATGTCAAGTGTGTTCAGGGACATAGCTGATTCGCATGTCCACGCCTCCACAGAGATGTAATCCCGGCCGTCGGTTGGGGTTACTCAATGTGAGATAAGGATGGAAGGAGAAATGCTCAAGTTAAGCACAAGCTGAGCAAATAGAGTAAATTAGAATAAATAGCGGAAAAATATCACGAAGTTAGTTGAGGGATATTGAAGTCCATGCAAGCTCATGTATAGATCTGCTATGGCAGAGAAATTAGAAAAAGTAGATTGGATTTCTTTGCTTTAGGATTCTTTCTCTTTATAAGGTGTTGAAAGGTATGGCGTACATTTGTTATGCATGAAAAAGAATAGATGTTTTCATAATCCTAAAAAGTCTTTAAATGTGTCAACTTCTTGTTCTCACCATTGTATACCTTTTGTTGCCAAAGCTATCTAGCTCATGGTTTCTTACGGAGTCTTGAGAATTATTGTTTCTTCTTTATGTTTGTTTCATCGACAACATACATTGCATTATGTTCGAGGGATCATTATATAGTTAGGAATTGGCTCAGGAAAGTCTCACCATCACTCTTGATCTTGGTGCACTCACATTCTTGATTGCTCATAGTTATCAATCGAGTTCTTACTTACACTTATTCTTTTATGTTCCTTTATTTTATATGCCATTATCTTATTATGTACTCAAGCTCGATTGATCTTCCATTTCAAGATTTTGTAAAAGATGCTTCCTATTTTACTATTTTATTCTTGGTATTATAAATACAATGATTTTTAAGGATTATGCTTGCATTTATGCTCCATCTGTTGCATATTTCTCATTTTGGTTCTTGTTTTTGTAAAGGAGGTACAAAGAAAAGATAACTCTGCGCGTCATTTTAAGCTTTATGTTGGCCAATAATAATTTTTGAGATTGTCATCTAACATCGGCTAGATTGTCAATCTATATTTGAAATTTTTAGGATGACTAATAGATAAGGAAACAAGTCATGTCACCCGAGGGAATTAAAATTCTATGGTCCATTTTGGATCCACTACAAAGGATGAGTGGTAGATGGAAAGATTTCGCCGAGTTCTATGCTGCATTAGGAAACATTATCACGGGGTGAGTGGGATGCATGGGTGAAAAATGTCACGAGCATGGTTATAATGTAACCACTTTAAGTGCTTTATACATTATCTGAATTACTCACTTGTTCTGCGGACAATCTATGAGATTTTAAAATGAGGACAAATGGAAGCCTTTAACACGTTATGGTTTTGGCAGATTTTAAGGAGATTTTTTGTTACGCCAAATCTTTTTCAAAGAATAGGCCTTGGTAATTCGATGAGAAAGTCTGGCGGAGCAGTTATTTGAGCTAGAAAACCCTTATATGACCTATTATTGGGAAGGACTAGATCCTTGGAAGTGCACACAAGGATCATCAATGTATAAAAGAGGTGGAGAATAGTCCCATTGCATGAGATAGGGGTATGGTTGGTCGAGTTTGATTCCTTGGCCCCAAAGTGTAGGATGTTGATTGCAAAACCCATGCAGCGTCAAATTATAAATGGAAAGTATTTGATGATTTATCGGATAAATCAATACAAACAAAGGTTGCAAATTAGCGAGTGATGCGGCACTCGTTCAAAATTCCTTTAAACTGCGGCACTTCAGAAATTGGGAAGCTTTTTAGAGAGGTTCAAAGTTCGGGAGTATCGATTTTTTTTGGCTGTTTTGGAATTTATAGAGTTAAGCACATGAAAATAAGGATTTGAGACATGAGCACGTAATTTATTAGGAATTCGATGTACAAAAAGAAACACAAGTTAGTAAACATAATAATAATTTCATTCACGGTTTTGTGTTATATCAATAATGGCCAATAATGGCAATAAATAATAGATGTCAATCAGTAGCCACAACAAAATCCGTCGGAGATCTAAATTAAAATCTTCTTCATTCTTCTTCTTTGCTCACCGGCTTGAGCCGGTTCCTATCGTTTCACCTTTCTCGACAAACTTTTACGTATTTGGTGGCTGCTTGATTATTGTAGCTAGAGCAACTTCTTCGGCTCTGCAAATGTAGCTTAGATCTTCCAAAGGCTTTAAATAAAAGGAGGTATCTTCGAAGATGTCATCTTAGCAAAATCGGAATTAGACTTGCACAACTCTTGATTCTACGTCGGTAGAGTTGAGTAGAAATGAAAGTCTCATCTTGATATTTATCACCCGACCTCCTTGTCAATGTCCGCGGCTACACAATTCACGGCCCTTCTTAAGTGCAAAGCAATATGGATTGTACGAACCCGAGAAAACCGTCAAACGCAATCTCACGGGCGTGAGAACATGTATCGAGGAAGATGGTTCAATAATAAGTTCTGGTGGCTTTTGGTAGTGATTCACTATTCTTCCTTGTGCACTAGGGTCACACAACCATAGCGACTGGAAACTCAACACGTTTGAAAAGTTACGGCATGCGGCTGTGTGTGAAGTGTTCCATTTATGCGTTTTCCGTCGAGAGCTCAATAAGCCGCGATGAAGATATTCAACCTTACTTAACTTGGTAGACTATCCACCATATTAATTAATATTTGTTTGTACCTAAAGGAAATTAAAAATAAAGGATTTAGAAATCACGGCCAAAATAAGCGTATTCAGGAATAGAAACTCCCAACAAAATTTAAAATGCTACGGTTCGCAACTAACAAAGAAAACAAAGGTAAGAGGAAAACAAAAGGACTTGCGTATTCAGGAATAAGTGCTTACCAAACCGGATTTTCATAACCCGGCTTGGTAGTGACCGAAGTGATTCTTGAAGCTAGCTTCCACAAGACCCAGTTACGTGCTTGAGTGAAATACTAGCCTCAATGTTTTGCGGTATGTCGCTTTATGCGTCGGCCAAGCGTTAAACTTCGGAGTTTTTAAATGGTGAATTAAATTAAGTAGCTGACTGTCTTTCGGAAAGCAAACCCACATATGGAGAATTCGGCTACTACCAAGGTAAAATCTTGGGGCTTTATTGATTCCGGTTAATTTGGTTTGCAATCAAAGTGTACAGCGAAGACAGGTTATTTTGATCAAACATTGTGAACCTTTAGGTAGTCGGGGCTCGAATCAATTTCCCTTTGTCAGCGGCGTCCTCTCTTCGTCATCCTTACCAAGTGCATGAAGCCCTCCGTGATTGTTTTCTTTTATGCGCCAAAAGAGCGTCTTAATGCCAGAAAAACAACAATATAAAAACAAATCAACGCCGCGACCTTCAAAATTTAGGCATACTGGACAATCCTTTGATGCGAGGTTCGCGATGGGATAAAACTCTTTGCCTTTCCCAGTATCAGCATTTAATTGTTCCATTAGGACATGTATTGACATTTTTAAGACGTAAAGATACCTGGCGTTAGAAGGAAGAAACTAATAACAAAGCAACAAAAAGATCTACTAAAAAGAGCTAAAGCGGTGTATTCGAGATACGCTTTTGATAACTCGCGATATTGAGAACCAAAGCGTGATGGGAATACACTTTGGCTTTGAATATTAATGAGACACTTTGGCTCCTGCGTGAAAGACAAAGAAGCGTGATACGGAATACGCGCAACTTTCGATAATGAACCAAAGTACACTTTGGCTCACCGTCGAACAAAGTGTATTCCGGGAATACACTTTGGCTCTATGAAAGCCATAGTGTATTCGAGATTACACTTTGGCTCTGCGAAAGCCAAAGTGTATTCAGAATCACGGCTTTGGCGTCAATAATGAAAACAAAATGTATTAAGGAATACATCCTAGGCTTCGGCGTGTAAAGCTGGGCCACGAACTACACTTCTCCTACCAAACCGAAACTAAAAGTGGCATGCTTACTTGTGGAGCTCCTTGGACATTTGCCGAGTAAATTCTTTGCTCGACAACCTTTTGCGGTAGCCTTTCTAATATATCAATATCGTGAAGCCACGCATTTCTCGCCCACCACCCGATGATTGTCATTTCCTTTTTGGGGACGTCGGATCCTTTTGGGGAAATCGGCTCCGGGCATGTCAGGTTGTGTAAGATTAATTCTATGTTTAGTTAAGATTAATCTGCATGCAACCTATGCTTGGTATAAGATTACATCGTTATTCTGCGATGATGGGACCACTACGGTGATCTCTAGGGTGTGGTGTAATGTCAATGTAGGCATGACGCTTAAGGTGGTGGAAGGTAGATTAAAGTCTACTTAATCCCACCGGAGTAGGCGACCTCGGAAAGAAAGGAGGTCATGAAGGAATGCGATAGGAAAAGCACCTCTAGCCCCATATATCCCGCTTACGATAGGAGAATCGAGGCCTTCACGCCCCACTTATCTGAAGGAAGGACCTATCCTCCATTTAGGCAACTAGAATTGTAGGCATGGCTTATAGGCATATAGAAGCGGTATCTCCCACTACGACCATAATGGAAGATTCACCCTCTTCCCTAAAGGTCTTCATGCATCCATGTAGATAGGTGGGGTGGTCACCATATAACCAAAATTTTATTAATAATTAAATGGTACTAGCGTGGTGGTAGGCTACAGACCAATAAAGCTCAGGAGCAAGGAGAATTAGAACTACCGAGACTTACAACACAAATTTTGTTGGAATGTGTACTTAAAGGAATGAAAAGTACCTCGGATGTTAATTTGAATTTGATAAACTTAGTGCCATGATAAGTGAAATGTCGAGTAACTTTGTTTAATGATGTTATGTGAATTGATAAGTTATTTCATAATATAATGTATTAATAATGTTCCTAAAAATATTACCTTAAGGTAATGTTAATAAATGTAAATGTATTAAGGTATATTATATGTATCGAGGTGGTGCGGGAAAGAGCCCAAGGAATTAGGGAGACCAGAATTATGCGAGGGCAATCATTTCAAAGAGGGAGAATGTGGCGTTCGGCCACGATATCACGGTCCCGAGGGGCGGTATCATGCCATCGTATTACCGCTATACACCGTGACATTATGCCTTGACATATAGCCAAGTGGAGTAGCCCTAGGGGCAACTTGCTAGAAATGTGCATTGGCATTAATGTACACATTGCAATGTACACATTAATGTGGGCGCACTTCATATGGACACCTTATGCAAACAGGCCATACCCATAGAGTGCAATTAATGTGCACTCCAATGTGCACCTTCATTAATGTACACACATTTCCATGTGGGCACATTTGCCACAACCATTTAATGGCAAGTGGGCCCATTCCCAGGTATCCCACATGCACCAAGGGGATAGTGGAAACCCTAACCAACCCCATGTCTATTTGGGAAACCCTAACTTGCCATTTTAGTTTCTAGGGCTAGGACTCGTTTTGGTGCCTCAAAGAGCCAAAGCGCATCCCAGACCACTTTGAAGGTGTTGTACCCTTGCGTTTCCTTGATTGAGTGTTTTGGCCGGGGATGAGTGAGGCTGGTGGGAGGAGTCCCTCAAGGATCAATTATTTAGGCAATTTAATAAGCAAGCCCTCTTTTTTAGTCATAAAATCATTGAGTTTAGCCTAATAAATTGCTCATAATAACCAGATCTCTGAATGCGGACTCTAACTAAAGAACCTAACTCTATGATATAGATTAGATCTTGTTCTTTGGATTCTCTTATAAATAATGGATGATGTACATCCTACATGGAATTCCTTGTGATACAGGAAGGGGGTAGAGACCACCAAAGCAGTAGTGGATGCTCCTAGATTAGCCTCTCTAGCACCATATAAATTAGGCGTATGCAAAGAGCCACAGGGTTGTGGGTGAAGGGCGGTGAGTGAAGAAGGAGGGTTCTGTCCGACTCTTGACGATCCCTACGGTGTGTAAAGCCTACCGGGGATCATTGTGACTAGAGTCTGATGGCTTGCCCTTTGCGTGTAGGCAAGGCATGAGGCTGCACCGAGTGAAGTGGTGTTCACTTTCCAGTGGGTTCCGGTCGAATAAGGTGGCCTCTAGTCACAGTGTGTGAGTAGATCTGGAGAGTGATCCTACACGCCCCAGCATCCCGAGCTGGGAATGAACGGGAATAGCCCTTTCGGCTATGCATCCGTGAACTCTGATGAGGTCCCAACACTTTCAACCTACTCACGCAGGAAATTATTGCACGGGAGAGGCGGATGGAGTGGACAACCCTCGCCATGTTCTTATGCAGCCAAATCCATTGCCATGAATTACATGCGCAATGATCTCTGGAGACAAAGCCCGTCGGTCATTCCCTTGAGTCACGAGCCTTAGGTAGAACTCTATATGTATTGTGCTCCCCACCTTGTTTATCGCGGATGTGATGGACCACCTTCGAGTGGCTATGTGCTTATGTTATATCTTATGTATGTTTTAAACCCCACTTCTTCGTGGAGCCCGAGGGAGGCGGGGTAAATGAAACCCCTTCCTCTTCCACTTGGAGACCCATCAGTTGCGGTGTTAGGTGGAGGAGCCACAGCGTATCGGCATGGGTGGTATGGGAATGAGCTCTGTTTGCTATCACGGTGAGTGCATTATCACGAGTAGAAGCGTCCTTGATGGTATCAGAGCAATATTCTTGGTGACCAGAGCAAAGCGGCCTGTTCCCGATGGCTGCTTGATAGGATCCCTTAAACCTCGAAAAATGGGAAAATTTTTTTTCCTCATTTTGTAGTTTTACTAAGCTAGTAGCGATTAAATGAATAAAAGCGTAACAGGTAAAAGTGGTGAGCCAACATCCAAAAACGTTGGTCTCTCTGCATTCGGCGAGGGCAGTTACAGGATTACCAAAATCGAACAGGCATAACACGATAATGAATTATCTGATTAATAAGCAAAGTCATAAATCCACGGTAAAATAGCAGTAAATCTAAATTTAAAGCTAAGAATAAATTAGAATTGGCATATTACATGTTTTAAAAATTACAAAATTTAGTAGTGGGTCCACCATGTCTCACCGTGGCGCTTGAGGACAGATTTTGAGATTCTCAAAATGTTTGAAGCATAGCCGTCTGATAGGGAGTTTTAGATGTTTAAGCAACCCAAAGGTAGTTTAAAAAGTTGACCCTGGTGACCCTATAAATAGACCTAGACCCCTCCCATTCCACGTTCCTTCCTTAGAAAAATTCCCCCATAGGCGTCGCCAAAGCGATCTTAGGCGCTCCGTCTGACTGAGCTGACAAATGATGGCACTTCAGCAGTGCAAAGGAAATACCGTAGAAGCCGAATCATCCAGCCAGTGATTCTGGCCTCTTTGGAGGGTCCTACAAACGCCCTTTTTAGGAGGCGATTCCTCTTCGGCGAAGATCACGGGGATCGGATCGGGAGGCGACCACCGCCGAGATCGCAAGCTGACGGTAGGCCGGACATCATGCATCAAATCCTAGAGAGGACATCGCGTGAGGAGGAGGAGAGGACCGAGGGGCGAAGGGGCGACGGGGCAGCCAATAAGCCAGAGAGCAACACGAATGAGACCCACCTTTCGGGGAGGAGCAAGGGAGAGAAGCGTGACGCTGAAGCTCACCGGGATGAAGAAGCGATCTTACTGCCTTCATAAGCAAGTATGAAATAAGACAGCAGCCGGGGGCTTGAGAAGACGAAAAGAGTCGGTGGAAACGGCAGGCCACGGCCAATGGGCCAAAGAAGGCCAAAGCCATCAAGGCAGCCATGCGGGAGAAAGTTGTGAAGGTCGGCAAGCGGCGGCGGGTCAGTAATCAGCGAACCATGTCAGGCCGAGAAAGACCCAGCCTTCCACCAGCGGCTTCGGACCCGAGACTACGTGCAAGCCACCGGATGCGACGAGTTCGTCAAAACCGCTGTAGAAAGAGTGCTCGGCCGGGTGCTTACGGGGGCGAGGCCAAGGCCCGGTGTGAAGCCCACCCGGATTCCGTGATGGGATAAGTCAAAGCCCCGCGGCCTAGCGGGAGGCATATGTAATAGACCTGTCAAGGTCTATCGAAGAGGATCAAAGGGCACAAAGCGGCTTACATGGCTGAAGTGGCGGGGCCTACAATGCCTATTACCCGGGGAGCCGCGAGGTGAGAGCGATTGAAGAAGCGGACGCGGCCGAAGAGTCGGTTCTTGAAGCCCCCTCCACCAAAGCCCAAGCCTCCCAGGCCTGGCGGGCGGCAAGGAAGAAGTTGGAGAAGCGAGCCCTCAAGGAAATCCGGCACTTCGGAGGATTCACGGACTCTTGATCCGGGCCGTTTCAGCGTTTGGTCGCGAGGTTATCGCGAGGTATATCTGAGACATGCGGGTGGCCGGATGAGATGCTGTTATTAACTACGAGCGGTGAAGCGAAAATAGTGCAGCATTTTACGAAGATTCGGCGGCACACTTGCGGTACGAAGAGGTTACCCTCATAAGAAGCGGGACATGTATCTTGCGAGGAGCACATCAAGGAGAGCGCCCTTGAGACTTTTATAAATAACAGAATTTTGTTAACATAAAGGAATTTTGTGGATAAATGAAAATGTGTCTAATCTAGCTTAATTAAGTCAAGTTATAAATTCTAGCTTTGATTTGATAAAATTGGAGTTTTAAATAAAATTGGTATATCACCGCGTCAGCGCCGGAGACAGTTGAGATTCAAAATGCGAGGTTTGAAGCATAACGTCTTGAGACTCTCTAAAGTACCCAGCAGAGCTCCAAATCGACCAAATAGGGGTTAATTCTGCCTAACTTCGGCGAGTTTAGTGGAATCTGATCTTAAATCCGCATAAATTGATTAAGTCTAGCCCAATTGGGACCCATGTCTCACCGTCAGCCCGGAGGCCGAAAATGAGATTCTCAAAATGGAGTGCAGGCATGATGTGAGACCTAAATATTTTCTTCCCAAATGATCTCCAAGTTGTTGCAATAGGTTCATTATTTGTTCTTAGCATGCTCAAACCCTAGAAGTAGTCTTCAAACTTACAATTGCATTTAATGAGTCCGAATCACCTAATCTCGATGCAAATTCTAGGTCATCCAAAATTAGGGTTTCCCATTTTTCTATAAATAGGTCCATCATTTTTTCATTTGACACCACAGGATTTTATACTCCTTGCTTAGGCGATCTTCAAAACTCCAGTAACTACATTCGTTTGATACCTTCCTTGCTAGATCAATGTGCTAGCGGCTTGATAGATAGTGCTGTGCCGGTGCCCATGCTGTAGAGAGCTGAGATGTCAATGACATCTTCGAGTCTTTGTAGCGGCTTATCAAACTTCCTAAATGCAACCCCAGCATATAGATAAAGTCCTAACTGTTCCAAGCTAGGAGTAGGACCCTCCTTTGTCGGAATTTTACTTGCATAGGCTATTTTTGTTCCACAGCCCATCCCTTCAAAGCGACCTTGGGGATGTCCCCAACATCCCCAGTGCGACCAACAAAGCAAAGTGCCCGAGACTACATGGTCACGGCGTGCGCGGGACCAAGTGCTTCCTCTACAAGCGGCCTTAGCCATCTTCTTATCACTTGCTTAGTCTGCAGAAAGGCCAATAAGGGCAGCCTACATCCCTCAGGTGGAGGTGGACCCCGTGACGCCGGGAGGAAGAAGCGGTCAAGCTTGCATTATCGGCAAGAGCGGGGAAGGAAAAGGCGAAGAAGAATTAGGCGACAATAAGTACCACAGACTCGGCTAGAGGAGAATAAGCGAGCGAGGAGATGGTGAACTTGGCCGAGCCCGTGAGAACATGAAGTTGCTCCCCGCGGGCTAGGTATCACAAGCCTAGCCCGATCATCATCGAGGAGAGGAATATTTACTCCTGGCATCAGAACCTTCCGGTCTGCGGGGAGAAACAGTGGATGAATTACTCCACCACATTCCAGCTGATCAGTTTGGGCGACTTCATCGTCCGGGAACCCTCCCCGGACTTTTCAGCTCCAAGTAAGGAAGCCGACACTTATCTGAGGAGAGTCGACTTGGATATCTGAGGCCCTGGCCGATGCTCCGGGCAAATGATGGAGGAACAAGAGGCACGCCCGGAGGAGGAGTTCCTGCGCCCTCGAAGCTTGAATGGGGATCAGAGTGGGAAGACCACGGGCATTCTATCTTTAGGACCTGACACCACCTCCATTAAGAGGAGAAGGAGAATGGAGCCTGAGCGAATCGACACCATGTCCGAAGACTGGGGAGCTCTCCAGGATAGTCGGCGAATGCAGCCCGGGGCGGCATAGAGCGGGAGGAGGTCAATGTGGAGAAGCTTCAGCGGCCGCACAATAGCGGGTCCACGAGGTACTACCTCCCGGCTGGCGCTGGAATGGTAGAATGGCCAATCCTTTGCAAGTTCAGCGGTGAAAAGTGTTCATGCTGATTGCACTCGAGGCTTGGCTGAGGCATGCTGCATAAGCCAAATGTCGACTATGCTGTCACAGTCAAGAAGGCAATGGCGCCGAAGCCTCATCGAGCGCCATACTTCCTATCGGCGTCGAGGCAAGGTGTTAGTCCGCCGCGGCTCTTACATCCGACCCTTGGGGTAGAAGATACGAGTGAAATTGCGGGCGGCTGAGTGAAACCAAAGCATCATCGGGGAACTTGGGTCATTGGGTAGGAGCGGCCCAAGTTAAAAAGTTCCTTGAGGATGGCAGATCTTAAGCGATTTCAAGACTAGTTAGACTCTTGATCCGGGAGACTTTTTTATGCTAAGTATTATATAATATATGAATATAATCTACATTTGCACTTTAAATGTTTTGTTGATATATTTTATTCCACGAATTGTACACCCAGCAAACCATAAACAATGCGGGAGAACAAGTAAAACTAACCATATAGCCATGAATTACTTGTATGCGGTTAGAGGCCCTGGAAACAGTGACGACAACGCCAAGACCTTAGGGAAGAGCGGACCCGCCCGGACCACCCAGGCAAGGAACTTATTAGAAGAAATGGAACCCACTTGAAGGAGGAGGAGATCGGATGAGGCGGACCTTGAACAGATAAAGGCTCTCTTAAGCCCTTTCGCGGGAAGCGGTTAGATTAATGCTCAGTGCCACAAGCATCAGCTTCGAGGAAAGCGGGAAGGATAAAGAAGAGGAGCAAGAGGAAGGAGATCCCCGGCTTCCAGTTCCTCAGACTCAAGCTGAGCTGAGACTCGGAGCTCCGAGGAAGAGGAAAAGCCCGGGCTGAGAGCATGAGAGCAGGATGGAAGAGCAAGGGAGCACGAAGGGGAGAGAAGCCCGGTACGGATGGGCTGACAAAGGGACACGGGGAGCCTCGACTACGAGAAGAAGGTAGATTCCATAGCTGGGCAATGTATGGGCGAGGCTGAGCGATTCTCGGGGGAGGAAACGAGTCGGGGATTAGAAGCGGAGAGGCATGGGTACGGGCCGAGATGAGTGGTCACCGGCAATGCTTATGGCATAGAGGGATAGAATAAAGGAAAGTGGCAGCAGCCAGCTTGAAGGGAGCATACGGTTGGTGGAAGGGTTATGCAAGGCACATGGCTTAAGCGGGGATGCTTGTAAGTTAAAGGGAAGTTTGCTAAAAGCCTTCAAGCGCCGATGCGTTCAAGGGGAGACATAAGTCGGCTCTATAGGCTCCAAACAAATCGGTCGAGAAATATCTGAGAGGAATTCATGAAATTTGTATGTGCCAAAATTGGGTGAAGCGCGCATACACGGTAAAGCTATATTGAAATTTGAATGGGGAGATCGCAAGCTTGTGAGAGACAATAAACCCTAAGGCAATTATGGCGAGAGTCAAGGCTATAAGCTTGCAAGGGGTGGGACCACCAGGAATGGCCCGAGGCGGCCCGACATTTCAGGACAAAGGCAAAGGCGAGGAACTATAGCCCTAGGCGGCCAGATCGAGGTCAATTTAGAGCCCCAGCGGTGGCAACGGGGAAATATTGAGGAAGCGGTGTCCTTCAAGGATAAGCGGGAAAGTCATTCCCTCCAAAGCGGTGATCCTTTTCGCGAGGCGATGCCCGAGGGAAAGAGGCGAGTGCATAAGCGGCTTTGCTTGGTGCTTCGAGCGGGCCATAGGGCCAATGGCCCTTGCTACGTCATGAGTCGCGGCCTTCATGGTGGGATGCAGGACGCACTCACGTAAAGCTGACGGCTGGCCCGTAAGCGCTGACTACGGTGAGTGAGTGTCATATCTTTGCACTGTCGTCTGAAACTGACTGATGCTAAAGTAATTTCCTGATAGGGAAGGCTAAGACCAAGTCATTCATAGTCTTGATAGGCTTCGGGAAGTAGCCATAACTTTGCATCGAGAATGGTTCAAATGTTGGAAGTTAAAACCACTAAAGTCAAAGCCAAGGCCGGTTATGTAGCGAGTAGTGCGATAAATGACGAAGCAGGCAAGAAGAATTAACCGACATCGACTTGCAGGGATTAATATCCAAATGGGGAAGCGGTAATGGGCGTGGCAAGAATACGACTTGATTATAGGAATGGAGTACCTTGGACCAGCGGGGGCCATTATGTCGATTGTGGAAGCCAGTGACCTTCCCAACACCCGGCGGCAAGATTATTGAGATAGCAATTAGGAAGTTATTTCCATCATGAATTCTTGTATCTTCTAAGCGGTACATTCAAATTGCATCAAAGTGAGCAAGTGGCATACATTTCAAACTTGAGATTAGTGAGCGAATCGGAAGGAAGCAAAGACAAAGGTGCAAGTTCTTAGAAGCAAATAGCTAAGCTGATCACGGAGTTCCATGATCTCTTTCGGATAAGGATCAAGCAGCTCCTCACTTACTGATCCCGGTACTGAATAGCACTCGGGCTTGAGGAACAAAACCAACAAAGCAAGACTCCATATAGAATGACAGCGGGGTTGGCCGGTTGAAAAGCAGTGCGAGGGAGTTGCTTTCGACCTAGGCCTTCATTAAGACCTAGTGTCTACCGCCGTTTGGGCGCCCATTCTCTTTGTAAAGAAGAAGGATGGCAGTTTAAGGATATTACATAGACTATAGGCGGTTGAATAAGCACACCATCAAAAAGAACAAGTATCGCTTCGGATCGGATGATTTGATGGATCAGCTCAAAGGGGCAAAAGGTCTTCTCAAAATCGACTTAAAGATGGGGCTATCATCAGTCCGGATAAAGAGGTATTCATAAGGCCGCTTTTTAGAGCGGGTATAGGCATTGAATTCCGCGGTAATGCCTTTTAAACTATCAAATGCCGCCGGCGTTCATGAGGCTCATGAAGCGACATCTTAGAGGATTTTAGACGCCTTTGTGATCGTATTCTTTGATGACATTTTGGTGTATAGCAGATCCTCGAGGAAACGATACAACACCGCGGGAGGTGCTAGAGAAGTTGAAGAGGCACCCGGTTATGCGCCAAGTTGTGTGTCGCCGCGGAAAAGGTGGAAATATCTCGGTCCGCGTGATCACGGTGAAGAGCATCTCGGCGGATCCTGCAAGAATTGAAGCCGTCATTGATGGCGGTAGCGAAGAATGTGCATGAAGTCAGAAGAAGTTTTTCGGCCTAGCGGTACTCACGGGAAGTTAAGTGAAGAACTTTGCTAAGATAGCAGCCGGATTAACGGACTTGGCGGAGAAAGTGAAAGATTGGTAGAGCATTGGCACAAAAGCCCAAGCGAGGTTTTGGCTGTTGAAGAGCTTTAACAACGCCCGATCTTAACCACCGCGGACCGGAGAAAGACAAGCAGCAGCGGGCATAAATAAGATAGCTCTGGCGGTGCCGCTGCAAGAAGAGGCGTGTAGTAGCGTCTGACTCGGGAAAGATGAGCGGCCCGGCTTAGCGCTGCAACGCCGCGATCAGGAATTGCTTCGCGGTTATCCGGGGGCATTAAAATTTGGAGGCATTATCTTTGGGAAAGGAAGTTCCGGTGGATCTGAGATCATGAGCCTCCGGTATGTATTCCAGCATAACCACACCTCAACGCACGAAGGCGGAGAAGGTGGATGGAGTTCGCTTGAAGAGTCGACTTTGATATAGTCTACAAAGCGGGGGAAGCTCAATGTGGTAGCGGAATCGCGGCTTTCAAAGGCACCCACTTGACAACTAGAGTGCATTGCAATACGAATTTGGCCCGGCTCTCCAGCGACTTTGGTAAGAAGATTGAAGAGTCTTTGCCAGCGGATGTGGATTTCAAAGGAAGTATGGGCAAGCCTCGAGGAGGGCTAGAGCAGGATAAAGAGGCGGGGAAGCCTTTAAACGGTATAAGAAGGAAGCTTTGTTATACCATAAGAACAAGTTGTGCGTGCGAAGATCGGTATAAGGAAATTGATCCTCAGCAACCGCGCTGCTTGGCCAATAGGCGGCCATGCGGGATTCATGAAAACATATTTCAAAGTGCGGCTATTGGCTTGGGGAATGAAGAAGCAAGTAGCTCGCTACATCAAAGAATGCCAGCTATGTCAGCCCGGACAAAGCGGAGCAGCTCATTCCAGGAGCCTTAAAGGCCGTGCGGTGCCAAGCGGCTAAGTGGGAGGAGTGATTAGCATGGATTTCCATCAAGGGCTCCCAAGGGCCAGTAAGAGGGAAAGATGCCTTGATGGTAGTGTTAAAATGAGTTGTCGAAGATGGCACATTTGTGCCTTGCGGGACCACAGTCACGATATATGGATCTGTGAAGCTCTTCACCAAGGAGATCTTTAGGCTTCATGGCATGCCAAGGAAATTATCTCAAACCCGAGGGGATCCAAGGGTTCATGGCGCCTTTGGCGGGGACCTCTTCTGCTGACAATCGAGGCAAGCTATCAATGAGCTTACGGCATATCATCCTCAGACGGATAGCCAAGCGGACCAGCGAGTTTTTAGAGGACGTACTCACGAAACTATGCCGGAATAAGCAAGGTATGTGGGAAGGAATTTATTCACTTGGTGGGTTGCATGCGCCCGGCCTGGGGAATCATCCAAATGTAAGCGTTTATGATCAATTCGGCTTCTCGGTGCCTAACTCGGACACTTGGCACAACCAGGTGTCAAAGTGGAAGTTCCACTGGCCGGATGTTGGCCAGATATCACGGCCCGGCTTATGGGAAGGCGTTCGAGGTACTCCTGGCGATAAGAAGTCATCGAAGGCTCCTTGAAACAAACGCTCGAAACGATCAGGAAGGGATTCAAAGTTGGAATGATGTTTGGCTCCAAAAGATCAAAGATAGCGAGGCAAAGCTTCGGGGATCAGGTGCAAGAAGCTTGCTCCAAGGTGGGCTGGACCCTTTTCCAGGGAATAAGTCAAGAGAGTAGGCAATCAATCCTACAAACTAGTTGCCCGGCCACCTAAAGATTCATAAGGTCTTCCGCGTGAGTTTGTTAAAGAAGCACACTCAATCGGGGCCGAAGTCTTGGACACTCAGCGTTGGTGACAGCCCGGAGAGCGACTGGAAAATAGTTCGAATTGATTCTTGATAAAGCTTTGAGAAAGCGAGGAGATCGGAATTCCTCGATTATTTGGTCAAGTGGAAACACTTGCGATTGGAAAACCTTGGCGACATGGGTACTTAAGAAGAAGAGATTTAGTAAAAGCGTTACCCACGGTGATTTATGGAGCAATGGGGCGGCAAAGGTCATCTCCAGAAGAAATGTCATTTCCGGGCATGTCGATTTGTGTAGATTAATTCTATGTTTAGTTAAAAAGATTAATCTACGCATGCAACCTATGCTTGTGCCGGGTACTTGCTCAGGTGATGGGACGCTGCAGGGCAGTGTCTGATAAGGCGGCGTTTTGCGGCAGGCGGTGGAGGACTGAGTTGAAGGCTCACATGCGGAGGTTGGGGTAGGCACTGGCAGCCTGCCTTGATAGGAGGAATGCGAGGCCTTGGCGCCCCATATCACGAGGAAAAGGACCTATCCTCCCGCCTTCGTGTAACTAGAATTATGAAACGAAGCGACATATAGGCATATAGAAGCTGTCTCCCGGCCATAATGGAAGTCACACCCTCTTCCTCTGGCAGGAGATTGCTTAAATACATCCATGTAGATAGGTAAAATTGGTCACCATATAGCAAAATTTTAACTAATAATTAAATGGTACTAGCTAGTGTCGACACAGAGCCAATAGGCTCGGGAGCAAGGAGGTGAGCCTCACGAACTTACTAATACAAATTTTGTTGGGAATGTATAGCAAAGATAGAAGGAAATTACCTCGGATGTTAATTTGAATTTTGATAAACTTAATTGCCATGATAAGTGAAGTATCAGTAACTGTTTTAATGATGTTGTGAATTGATAAGTTATTGCATAATATGTCAGCGTAATAATGTTCTAAAAATATTACCTTAAGGTAATGTTAATAAATGTGTAAAATGTGATAGGAGTATATATTATATGTCGGGGTGATTGGGGAAGAGCCCGAGGTAGGGAGACCCACGTCTGCCGGACAGCATCATTTCAAGGGAGAATGTGGCGTTCGGCCGCGATTATCGCGGTCCCGGGTATATCTTGTCTTTATACGATCAGCATTACCGCCACCGTGGCGATGTCGCCGACATATAGCCAGAGTGGGTAATACTGAGGGGGCAACTTGCTAGAAATGTGCATTGGCATTAATATTGCATTTACCAATGTACACATTAATGTGGGCACACTTTTCTGGACACTTATACCCAAGTGGGCCATACCCATAGGTGCAATTAATGTGCACATTTTCCAATCGCACCTTCATTAGTAATGCACACATTTCCATGGGCACATTTTGCCCACCTAACCATTAATGGCAAGTGGGCCCATTCCCAATTATCCCATGCCAAAGGGGATAATTGGAAACCTAACCAACCCCATGTCTATTTAGGAGGAAACCCTAACTTGCCCATTTTACCCCAGTTTCTAGGGCTTTAGGACTCGGTTTTGGGTATAAAGAGCCAAAACATCCCAGAACCTACTGCACGAGTGTTGTACCCTTAGTTTCCCTTGATTGATGTTTCAGCGGGATGGTGAGCTCAGTCGGAGGAGTCCCTCAAGGATCCGGAGTATTTAGGCAGTTGTAAGCTTAAACCCTCTTTTAGTCATAAATCAGTGAGTTTAGCCTAATAAAATTGCTCCATAGCAATATACAGATCTCTGGGCTGAGACTCTAACTAAAGAACCACTAACTTTCTATGATATAGATTAGATCTTGTTCTTTAGTTCTCTTATGTCTTATGTGGATGATGTATCTACATGAATTCCTTGTATGTATTGGGAAGGGTAGAGACCTAAAGCTTGTGAAAGTGGATGCTCCTAGATTAGCCTCTCTAGCACATATAAAATTGACACGTACAAGAGCCACCGGGTTTGTGGTGAAGGGGCGGTGGTGAGAAGGAGGTTCTGTCGACTCTTGAGCGATCCCTCGGTGTGTAAACCTACGAGGATCATTGTGGAAAACTAGGTGCGATGGCTTGCCCTTTGCGTGTGGAGCGAGCGCTGGGCTCGACTGCAGAGTGAAGTGGTGTTCACTTTCGATGGGTTGGTCGAATAAGGGCAGTGGCCCTCTAGTCACCTTGAGTCGGCGGGTAGATCTGCGGAGGGAATTGATCCCTACGCATCCCGGCTGGGAGGATGAACCGAGGGCAGCCCCGACTATGCATCAGGCGGGCCTCTTGCCGGGTCCCAACACTTTTCAACCTATACGCAGAAGTGTGCACAGGCGGATGGGTGAACCCAACCCTACACCATGTTCTTACCCGATAAAATCCATTGCCATGGTCACATGCGCAATGATCTCACGGGAGATTGGCCCAGTCCCATTCCCTTAATTCAGGCCTTAGGTAGAACTCCCCATATGTATTGTGCTCACCTTGTTTTATCTTGGATGTGATGGACCCACCTTCGGGGTGGTACATGTGCTTATGTTATATCTTGACATGTATGTTTTAAACCCCTGGCGTCGGTAAGACCAGGGAGGCCAGGGTAATGAAGCCTCCTCTTCACTGGAACTGATCCGCGGTTCGCGATTGTTGGAGTGGAAGACCTGTCGACATGGGCGGGTATGGGGGATGAGACTCTGTTGTATCGGTGAGTGCAGAGTATCACAGTAGAGGGCGTCACAAATATCATATATTCCTGTGCGAACTTTGATTTGTCCACAAGCTCATTTTGACATATTACGTTTATGCGGCATTGTTAATGCGTGTTGGCGATTTTGGCTTCCTGGAATGCAGCCGGACCCGCGATTAAAGCGGCCGCGAACGGATAGATATCTTGGGTGTTTTCTTTGTACAAGCTGTCTCCTTGCTTTGAAGCTGTGGTTTCCTCCAAAGGACATAGTGCATGTAAGTGTGCATTTTCTGCAATAGAAGTAGTCCTTGGGGTCCATGCTGCTGGGTTACATTAACAAGGAACAACAATTGGAGCAACATGGGCATTGGGGTTTATCGCCATTACTACATCCTTCAAATTTCTTAAATGGGTCGGCATAGATTTTTGGGGCTTGAAGGCTCCACCCGACTACATTCTTAGGTGTAGCAGCCTCAGTAGAGTTCTGGCGATATATTACCTTGAACATACTTGTTAAGATTTGTTCCATCCTCTGAGGTCTTATCCACCTTTTTTCTTTAATATTACCGGGGAGCCTTGCCCTTTCCTTCTTAGTTTTTGGATTTGAACATAGTGATTTCCAGCAACAACAAGCTCACGTACCTTCGGCTTCTTTGGTTCTTTAGCAGCTTCTCGTTTGCCTTGGCACTGCTAAGTTTTTGAACACGGGGTTCTTCCCTGCGTCTTGTTCCGGAACCTCTATCGATGACCTCCGCACGAAGAACTAGCGAGAAGGTGGTGATTGTGACCTTTCTCCATCGATTGCTCGGACTCGATAGGAAAGTCACCAAACGATAACGGAACAAACTGCCCTAATGCATGAACCGCAGGCTTACGTTTTGTGGAGCCAATTAATGAGAAAGAATTTATGCGGTCGCGATTGGTTTGCACCGCTGACAATTTTAGATGTGATGAATACAACAATAAAAGCTAGAGTCTGAAGGAAAGCCTCCACGATCTCCTTGTCCGGCAACCTGGAGACGCTTTTATTGTCCCAGGTTAACAAAATTTCGGTCGGCGTACCTTTTGTTACTAGCACTTTTCACGGGCGTCTGAAGCGTCGATTATCTTGTATTTTCCATCTGCACCCACAGTCCACGAACCAACTGCGTTTGAGAATTCGTAAATAAGCGGGCTCGTCATTAACCGGTGATTATTATACGAGTGTAGACGCTTAACGGCGGTGCTGATGCCCTCTTGCTTCCCTTCTTCCACACTTGGCGAAGCGTTGAAAACTATCTTGTTAAGGCCAATTTAAGCGAAAGTTGTGACTCGGAATAACATTTACTAAACATTATACTGTGAAGGCGGAAAAGGCAGGGAAAATTAAGCTAAAATATTGTCCTCTAAGTCATTTTTTGTGCCTTAATTGGACTCGAAGTGTTATTTTTTAACCTAAAAGTGGTATGTTACTGACTAAAAAGTTATTTTAGTGCAAAAGCAAGCGTTCTAAAAATACAAGCAAAATGTGATACGGAATTACACTTTCTTAGCGTAGGGTGCAAAGTGTAGAGATACTGCCTATATACGCCCGATGAGCAAAGTGTATTCGAATACACTTTGCTCTTCACCGATGGGCAAAGTGTGTCCGAATACACTTTACCTCTTTCCGATGAAGCAAAGATGTATTCGAATACACTACCTGCGCCCCGTCTGGGCAAATTAATGATACGGAATACACTTTGTAGCCTCTGAAGCTCATCGAGAAAACAAAGAAAGGCGTGCCTTTACGCCTTACTGTCCATTCTTTTCGCTATGTAAATCGAATCATTAAATGTATATGATCGGGAAGAAATTTCGGGCTGGCGACTAAATCTCACAGCCCGAATCATATTGGTAGAATTTTCCTTTTAAAGTTAGGCCCTTTGTCGGTTGTCTTTTTCTGTAGTGCGGAATACGTCTTGTCCAAACACTACGGATAAGTGTATTTTGGAATAGCATTCTTACACACACCACGACAAATCGCACACAAAATGCTATTTCGAATAGCATTTGTATTCTCGAATATCATTAGTCAATGCGACTTGTGAGTTAGTAACAAGCCCACAATTTTAGAGTTGTTTGACATGGTTAGCAGCCGTGGAACAAACTTCCACCACCATTTGTTTGCCCAAGTACCTCTACTTCAGATGGAACGCAAGGCGAGATGCTTCTTCAGCACCTACCTCGACAAGGTCTTTGTTGCTTCTGGGGCCTCGATCCGATGCTTGCCACCGCAGCACCGACCCTCTCCAGTCCGATGAGCGGCTACCTACCTTTCCAGCCCTCACGTGCGTGGCAATCTTCCACCACCATTTATTACCATCCCAGGCACTACAATGGCACCGATACGACCAAATTTTTGAAATGATTCTCCGTAGTTTGTTGTTTCCTGTCTTCATACATCTCCGAGAATACGATGCGTTACGAAGGCTGCGAGATTCTCCATCGTTCTCCACCCACGATTTCCTACAAATGACGACCTGTGACATCTACTCCTCTTCACAAGCGGTGGTGACACATGGGTTTACGGGAATTTGAGTCACGCTATAAGAGATATGTTTGATCGAACTCCTGTGAAGGCGCTACAACAACTTCGGCATCATAGCCCATCTCCTTCATTCAGCACCTCCGCCCTTATCAGGGTAGAAACTTCCGTGAAGTTTAAATTCCTCTACAAGCACACCACTAAAATGAGAGGAGAGTCACCCCAGTAGAACTCTCTTGAAGATGAAGACACCCGGCAATTACCAGCGAAGTTACATTCTGTAGATCACCAAGAAATTCAAGGTGGATTATAGTTTGAGCATGCTCCTGCAATAAGAAGAAGAAGCCTTATGGTGAGCATAAAATGAAGACTTTTAGAAGTAAATCTTTGCTCATTGGGTTGTATCAACAAATTTAACATGTCTAAATTCACGGAGCAATTAGAGACAACTTCTGGAGTTCAATGACATTATGGCTGACCAGAATGCCTACTTGGCCTATCATGTAAGGCGGACCACAACACCTTCTTGCACTACATTAGCGAGTCAAAATTTTGCGGAAATGCTTTAGTTTGTCCGTTTAGGGTCCACGGAGAATGTCTAGAATACACAAAATTTGGACAAAAATCCGGCAATTGATGATCATTATGAATGAAGGTTGTAACCATGCATGCCCTTGCTCTTTGTGTCATAGATGGAGAAATATTTTAAGAAACATGTGAGAAGGCTGCCTAAGCGCCAGCATGTATCATTTAGCGATAACATCGCAAAAGATGTTTTTAATGAGTACAAAGAGACTTGCACTCGGCTTGACATCTCTTACTCACACTTCAATTTGTGGAAAAGTGAATTCGGTTTAATTGAAAATTCGAGGAGAGGCGGAGTGTTTGCTCCAAGGTGTGCAGAATTAAAAGTCAAGCTGCAAAGGCGAGGTGAAGAAGTAAGCTCATGTTCTTCCAATCTCTCACTTGTTTTAAAAAAAAATGCTTTGACCTTATTTCTTCTACGGATATTGTTACCTTGGAGCCTTGCGGAGACATCGTGAACAACAAGCATGGAGAAAGCTTGCCAAACCGCAGAAAAAGCTCTTGAGGCGTCCCACTTTGCAATATATATGCATTGTGATTGATGAAATGGACAAAAAAACTACTCTACCACATTTCTTAAACATTCCTAAAGATGTGTGCGAGGAGGAATGTTTTGTTAAAGAGTCCACCTTGTAGGGCTATGGTCTTCAAAGAGAGTCTAAAGTGCAAAGTATTTTGGCTATTATCAAACTTGCATGGTGACGAGACCTCCCGCAATTACAGTCTTAACAAGGTCATCGCGGCAGGCTTAATTACCACGGTGCTTTATCTACAACGACAATACTACAAGGGAACCGCAGATCAAACGCACTCTTTGCGTCTTGTGCCGTATTGGTGGAGCTAGGGATCTTTAGAAAAGTGGGCTGGGTTTCTTACTTGTGGAAATACACACTCATGATGGATTGACCAAATGTTAGAAGCAGATTTTACGTAAGCAGCAGAAGGAAGAAGGCTTCATCTTTGCTTCAGCTTTGGATTCGGTGTTGAAGATTCTTACACTTTCCTACTCGATGGTCGATCTTCAGCGAGAGACCTAACGATTTGAGAGAGTTTGTTTTCTCTCGAAGTTCAAGCAGAGAACAGCTGTGAACAAGTTGAATGATCACCTTTCAACATCATATCAAGTTCTACTTGAAGGATGGCCAAAGCTTCTTCTGAGGGGAAGAGTATGCTACAACTAAGATTTGGAGTCCACGGAGGATGCAGCTTCCTTAAATATATTCCGGACACTTCCTTCATAGAGCGTCTTTGAGCAACTTCCTCCTCAAAATCCTAAGGAGTCAAAGCGGAAGAAAAGTACGAGTCATCCTTAAAAGCCATTGAAAATGGAATTTCCCCTCGAGCTTTAAAGTACTTCTTAGAAGAAGATGGGATGTGTGGTGGAGTAATTTCTTTCGAACAAGAAAATTGTTGTACAAAATATAGCTCAGGCAGTTGCAGAACCATTTCAATGGCCTAACACCTTTCATCAACCTTGACACCAAGCAGGTCAAAAGCAGTCTTTACGTTTGCACACTGCGGTAGAGAGCGAGGAGGATCGAGTCATGTACCTCCCGGACCAAGGCGGAATGAGCCTCAAGGTAATATCGAAATTACCAAGGTATGCTAATTGCTCTTCCACGGTAGGAGGATGACAAAGGGTGACCGTTGGATAGCAAAGAGGTAGCAACCACGATCGAGGAGGAAAGCAGTCACTAAACTCAAGATTCATTTGGCTTTATACGCTCGAGAAAATGCTTTTGAAGGTAGATATGGGTTAGAAATGAGAAGCCAAGGAAAAGGGAGAAAGTCAAGAAGAGAAGGTGGGTTGTAGGGCGGTGAACCTTAATGGCGTGACTATATTGTGCTGGAGTTTTAAATTGAAATCGTGTCGTCTGCCTTGAGAGAAGACTATCCCGATTTAGCCAAAAAGCTTGTAATTCTGAAGAAGACGGTAGAAGAAGGTGTTGACAATGCTTCAGATGTTGTTGATAGTGATGAGGAAGATAATGGCTTCCTCGGATGGCGATTGAAAGAAGTAGAAATTGATGTGATGGCATAAATGTGAATGAAGGCGTCTGGATCCCTCTCATCCTCCTCACACTTTTGCACATGAGTCTTAGAAAGGCATAAATTTTGCATGTGAATCTTGGGAATTCTATCTTCAAATTTGATACAAGTTTCGATTCTGAGGACTTCAATTTTTGTTAAATATTTTTATCCTCACGAAATTAGAGTTTCTCTCTTAAAACATACTTTAAGAACATTATTTGCTAAGAAAGTGGCACTTTAAAAAAGTCAATTCTTCGTTGCAAAAATTAGTCATTTGGGAGGAGGGTTAAAATAGAATTTCATGCATCTTTTTGGCCTGAACACCTTTTGTAAAAAGGAATCTTTGAGAATATTCCTTTTGCTCTCGTTTCATGAATTTGCTCAAGATTTTAATAACTTTGTTTACATGTAAAGCTACAATACTCTTGAGATGTTAGTTAACTAACTTAGAAATGTTTTGGACAAGAAACACTAGTGATTATAGATACCACTATTACAGAAGTTGTCTAATAAGGTATTATATTAAAATAATTTGGAATGCTTTTGATCAACAAAACACTAGTGATTCTCTTTAGCAGGTTAAATAGACATTAAGAAGCTAGTGCATTCTACCCGATGCAAACCATTTATGGTTTCAAAATGAACATTAAGAAGCTAATGCATTCTACTAGTAAACTGGCTATGAGACTTCAATGCCAGCGGAAGGTTGGATATGTATGAGCTTATGAATCCGAACTATTAGGGCTTACCACAACATTTAGCCATGATAGTTTAACATTTAAGAATCACTTTTACAAACTAAACACATGAAGTGTTATATTAAACTACGTCTATTAAACATTTAAAAAAACCACCATATTGAACACCATATACAAACCACCTATAATTACAATGTCAAATACTACATTCATAAACCATTCACATGATGAGCTACATTAGACTATACTTATTAAAAATATTCAAAACCACCTTAACGAACACCGTATGCAGACCACATACTTTAGCCATACTTTATCAACCCACTTACATTGTTTGCCATAGCTCTGAGGAAGAGCCCTTTGTGCAGAATAAGTATAAGACAAAAATATTGGCCATTCATACATTCCAGGTATGCCTTCATGTTTTGTATTTCCACATTTAAGAGCAACGTTTAAAGGGAAACCTTTATGCTGGTATAAGTAGACACAAAATCTATCTGTTCTTGATTTACAAATGTTCTACATAAGCAATTTTATAGGTTCATAAGAAATACATTTGAGTTGTCCATTGCCTTTGGATAACAAATATAAGAATAGCACGTTTTCCATTCTAATCTAATAACAGGAAAAACTAGGTAGGTTTATTATGATACTGTGTTTCTATGCATTATATTACTTCAAGGTACAGGATATCGATGCCCTACAAAAGATACACTTATGCTTTTCAAATTGCAAGTACAAATTGCTTTATGAATAGAATAGAATAGAATAGAATAGTTTTTTTAACGTCCACGGAGACCAATAGGTCATGGGACCCATACAATGGGCTAGTACAATCATTACTACTAAGTTAAAACCCACGCGAGAAAGGTTTTCAAGGAAAAATCTTTGCGATAATGGTACTAGACAAGAGTGGAGATAATGACTCTTGAGGGCTTTCGATGGTGCGAGGCGTTTATCTAGAACCTCAAGTATGTATATTACCAAAGTCATGCTACGGATGGTGCTCACGAGAGGTTGTAGGCGTGGAATGGAATGATAAGGTCGAAAAAATGATTAGGACTATCTCCAAAAGCGAGAAATGGAGTGGGGATTTTGTGGGTTGACTAGGAAATAATAGTTTATTATCAAATGCTGTTAAAGCCAAAGATCATGAAGTTCTTAGTCCCTTTGGATCAACTATTGCTATTCTCGTGGTATCTACAAAGCGCAATTAGACATGTAAAATTTGGATGACAAAAAAGAGGATAATAGAATAGAATAGAATAGAGATTTTTATAGATCCGCAGACCAATTGGCCTATGGGACCCAAACAAAAGAGCAGCAAATTATTATTCTTGTGGGATTAACCCTCAGAAGAATTTTAGAGGAAAAACCTTGTGATGTAAGTATGCTGGTACATTGTATCCTGGTGTATAGGACAATTTAATGCATTCGAGGAGAACACAGCAGAGGTAAATTATTATCTATAACCTCCACAGAGGTATGACCCCAACAAGCCCGCGGGCGTCGTGTTCAGCGGGCACTATTAGCAAGATATACGGCTCCGGATATGGGCAAGCGTTCTTGAGATCACGGAGGGCATGACATTTATCTTCAATCGTGACAGCATTGACAGCCTCTCCTCCAATGGCAGGTGCATGCCAATGGGGTATTTGGTGGCGTGGTGGAAGCTATAAGTCTGCTAGCGGCTTCTTCATGGGCAAATGGGTGTACAAGTCATAATTATGGGCCTCTCATTGAGCCAAGTTGACTGGCGCTAATAATTGTGCCATATTATGCGTCGCGTCAAAGCATGCATTCAGGCTTGAAGGAGAAAGTAACATCTAGGTACAACTTTAGTGCATTGTGATCCTTCTTTGTCGAGTACATGTATGCATCGTTTGCTGTATATCCCCAACGTGAGAACCACTAAAGCTTGCTTGTCCTTCAGCCCGAGGGCTTTGAGGCGTGGGGATCCATTGCTACGGCCAAAGCAAGGTTGGGCAAGCGTGTATTGCCCATAAAATACCACCTTTAGAAGTCAATAATATAGGCGTTCCAATACAAGCCCGAATTTAGAAGAATTATCACTACAAAGAGAATGATGGTTAAAGCGTCGGAGATAATGCAGTCGAGCCTTTATAAAATGGACAATTGCCCAGGCCCTTATTCTGACGAATATCTTGTGAGTTTATCTCACGGCGATTTAGCGTCGGGAATAATCGTCAGTCATTAGTCCGGACATAATTAGGTGGAATAGTCAGGTTGAATAGTGGAAGAATTAGTCATTTAAATGATGCACAGATTACCGTCATTTTGTTAGTCCCGGATAGTTAAGCAGTTAATTACAATATTAGTCATCGTATTAGTCAAGATTTATGAGTCAATCGCCCAATAGTTAGAATATTGGTCATTTTATTAAATATAGCCAATACATAAAAGTGGTATTTTTTGTACTACAAATAAATGAAAGGAGCTCCAAAGAATCGAACCTTCATTATCTCAGGTCATTCAAAAGATATATAAAATAGCAATCAAGTAAGCCAACAACCAATAATGTGTATAAAGAATCATTTTTAGGTCTCTGAAAAGAATCAATTTTTCAATGCGCTCGAACTTTTGCTGAAAGAGAATTAACAAGATTGATCTTTAACTAATTATGATTACCTTGTTGATCTCAATTTGCATATAAACCACCGCGTAAAGAGGGATCTGTTGTAATTTCTATATAGACAAGAGAGATTATCGAGGAGAAAGAATGTGCAGTACACATTTTTTCACCAAATCAAGTTGCACAAATGCATTAGAATAACATAAAATAGCTAAAGCATCAACAAACACATGCGTCAGCTGTGGCTCCTCTTTTACTTGCATTCCAATCAAAGCGCGGCCCGAATTTAGGGATGTTGCGTCCATTTTGCAGAAAATGCGGCAACTTGATCAAATCATTTCTTGTTAGATCTTATGAACTGCATTAAAGCGCCAATATAATTTACTAATAAGATTGCAATCTACAAATAAGCTTTCTTCCTTTGACCCGGCTTTCATTAAGATCTCAAACGAAGAGAACACCAAAGAGTAAACATCTCTGCTTTCGGCTATATACTCCTTTGTGGACAACATCTACGGATCCATTAGCCACCCGGTTTTAGCACTCTGCAAACTACGAACTCCACTACAGCAGGGACTCTCCCGGGCACATCATTTAGAAATAATATAATATAATAGGTTAAAGGATGGTAGAAGAAAACAAGCAGATTTTAGTGACCCAACTCCAAGCGGCCGCTGAGCAACAATTACATCTTTAGTGACATTATGATGACAATACATTACAGAACTATAGAAACTTCGAGGCTTTGGATTAAAATCTGCGTAGCAGAAACAACCTGGTGGCTTCTTGGAAAGGGATAGTTATGAAAATTGCCACAACTTTGATTATTCATGGCATGATTATTCATGCCTCGTCATCACCCACAACCAAGATTGGATTGTCAAGTTGATTCAAAATGTTTGTGACTTGCCACTTCTTGTCTTTGGCATGAAACCACAATAGCCACCTAATGTGTCGAATCCATCATATGGTCTGGCTTCTTTCAAGTGGAATCTCAACATCATCCACTTTATGAGTCTTTCCACTCATCACTTGCTAACGGCATGGTATATGAGGATGAACTACCCCTCCGGCATACCAGTCAGTGCATAAGTGTCTAGTTATCCCCATATGGACTCTATTACATATGATGGAGAATGAGGGTTGTCATATGAATAAAAGTTCAACTCAGTTCTAGAATCAATAAACTACATTAAGCTGATTCTCATGATGTTTCCTAATTGAGGCAACATAGTTTAAAGACTAGTAGTTCTTGGAGTAGTCTAGATTTTCGAATGTACCATGACCACATGTTAGAGAAGCGAAATTTTGGTGGATACAACTCCTATCTCTCATTTATTAGGCTGTTTACGCCTTGTCCTATAAATTCAAAGAGATTTGTGCTTAAACACGGCCAGTCAATTAAATTCATATTCAAAATACTTAGATCCAGCCAATCACACGGTGAGGAAACAAGAAAGAAGATGTAAATAAACCTTGGGTGCATTGTGTAATAATAAAATGTTCTGGACGAAAAGTGCCATGGATAATTGGATTACATGAATGATGCAAGTAAGCCAAGCCATATGCGGTAGCTTATTATTAGCATCCTGCGCCTCTAGGTTAGATGCTCATCACATATGAGTGCAAAATCAATAGCATGTAGTAATATGCTAAAATGCAATCTCCATGGGATCTTGTTGGCTAAAAGGAATAGAATAGAATAGAATAGAATAGAATGAGATAAAAATAGAATAGAAGATAGAATAGAATAGAATAGAATATGATTTTATCGTCCGGAACCAAGCCTATGGGACCCAAGTACAAAGAGAGGCTGACGGTATTACTACCGGGATTAAAACCTTAGAAGGGGTTTTGGAGAAAAACCTTAGTAGCAATAAGGATCTTTGACTTATGCTGCCTGGAGTTATATACATAATCACAAGTCTGGTGAGGGGCATAAGCTGAGTCATTATCCATTACCTCGGTCTGATCCCAACAAGCCTACATAGGCCGTGCTTTCGATGGCACTCATGCGAGGGCTTTGATGGGGCCTAACTAGCCAGAAACATCACAGAGCGGATATGCTCGATGCAGCCCGGACAGGCACAGGCGTGACTTTCATCCTCAATGGCGCCATGTTGGCCGGTAGCGGCGGACTATGTCCTCGCAGCGGCTCGAATCCATATACATCTCAATCTTGAGTGGTGTGCTGTCGCGAATGGAAAGCAATCACCACTGCATGGGTAGATGGAGTGCGAGGGTAGTGGTGTGGGCCCGTGAGCATGGGATTAACACCTGGCACATCGATGGTGCCGCCACCTTCAACGTGGCCGGGGCCTCTGCATCCCAAAGCTTGGCCATGAAGCAAGCATCAAATCTTTGCTTCAAAGGCGTGGGCTGCCGGTGTATCTTGTTGGTCCACATCACGTGATACTGCACATTCCATCGCGAGAACCAGCGGGCTTGCTTGTCTTTCCGGCGGGGCTTTGAGTGGCTCTTGGGCCACATCGCCCTTTGCCAAAGCAAGGTTGGGCAGCCGGGCTTCATCCATAGCCTTCTAGAAGTAAAATAATGTAGTACGTTCAGTAGCGGCCCCTCTTGTAATGGAGGAAGCTGTCTCTGGAGCAAGATCGATATGGGGCCAGTGGATTTCACTCGGTGCCGGGCCAAGAGGAGCCCTTCCTCAATACCCATACTCCTAAGATGGGTTCAAGTGGTAGGGATATCAGCGGCCCCACACTTACGCCCCATAGAGGAGGACCGGTTCAATCAAGGCCGAACAAGTGTGCACAGTGACCCCAGCCATCAAATGCCTTGTGGTATTTATTTTTGCATTGCATACATGGCTTTCCAGCTCAGGTGACCCGTAACGATGGATGCATCCCGGTGTGTGGTAATATATAGAAAACTCAATGCCAAATACTTATGGTAGGCCACCTCCACTGCACATACGGTAAGTGGGAAGAGTGAGTCTTGCAGGGATGATGGGAACCCGGCAGCACCCTCGTCTTTAGCCAAGTTAATATACTGGTGGTGTGAGAAAGTGTCCAAAGCATCCGGTGGCGTTGCATGTCCTCACGCGGGGTATGCGAGGCGAGGTCAACATCATGTCGGCGCCATATGAGTTTCAGGGATTATGTGGTGCATCGAAGCCTCCCACTTACTGCCTTCGGGTTATGGCCGGCGTTGCAAGGCCCGATGCCTCCCCTTCCGGTAATGACCCGATTGCTAGGCACATCTGGGAAGTCACTTCTTGCCCAGAGCTTCCATTGGGTCATCACGAACTGCTTTGCAAGTATCCCTCACCCATTATTCGGGGTAATATTTCTGTGGGGCAATGGGGGCTTACTCAAGACCTTTCTCGAGGAAGGCCCTAGGGTGGGCGGTTATACTAACCATCTATTCTTTGGTGCTCCGCTTAGGAGTACACAGCTGCTGGTCTTGGGAAGGCCCGGTGATGTGGACTGACCTGGCGAATGGTAGAGTCCAGCACTTAGAGCCATCGTTTGACTCTCGAGCCATTAGATCATCGAACTGTGGCGTCCCCTACCATTATCGGTGCACTCCGCAGGTACGAAGCAGCGGGATTCTTCCCCACACCAGCTCATCTTGATACAAGGCCCCTCACATATCTGCTGCACGCGTGCTTGGTCACCGATTGGGGAAGAGTGAAGGTGTCATTCTGCCGTCTCCTCGGGGCCTGCCACAAGCTGCGGGCGTAAACATACATGTCCCGGTAGCACAGCCATCAACATCCACTGACCATCTCGAAGGATGGTCCTCCCTCCTGCTCTGCATAGACAAAGATGACACATCACATAGGGGATTCTGCGGCTCGGACTCAAAGGATGACGTGACGGGTCTCGAGGTCGTTGCGGACGGAATTCGGCAATGGTTGCGTTTGGCATAAGAACATGGCATAAGGTTCATCCACTCCATCCGCCCCTCCACGGTACACTTTCACGAGGAAATGGGTTGAAAAGTGTCGGGACCTGGTAGCGTAGGATGCATAGAAGGGGCTATTCTGGGTCTCATCCTCGGTTAGATGGGGCGGTAGGATCACTCCCTCCAGAGATCTACATGCTAACTCAAGGTGACTAGAGGGCCAACGCGTGGTGAACCAACTGGAAATTGTACACCACTTCCACGGTGTCGGGCCATGCCTTCACCCGGCACTTTCGGTGGTAAGCCATCGAACCTAATCCACAATGATCCCGGTGGGCTTTACACCTGGGGATGGATTCAAGTCGAGGACATGAACCTCCTTTTGGCGATGCGGCCCCTTCACCCTGGCAGGGTGTGGCTCTTGTACCGCGGGCCGAGATCACGGTGTGCTAGGAGGCTACTCTGGGCATCAGCTTCTGGCTTTAGGGCCTCACCCCCTTCCCAATACAAGGAGTTCAAATACATCATCCAAATATATCCACGAAGGCTAAAGAACTAGATCTAATCCTTAGAGTTAGGTTCTTTGGTTGAGTGTCGAGAGATCTAAGATCTAGATAGCTACTATGGGCAATTTAATAGTCTAAACCTCGATTCATGACTGAAGGCGGTTTAAGCTATTAAATTGACCAAACTCCTGATCGCAGGTGGCTCCTCCTGACCTGAGTTCAACCATCCTGGCGGT
This sequence comes from Isoetes taiwanensis, assembly GCA_021234155.1. Taxonomy (NCBI): domain Eukaryota; kingdom Viridiplantae; phylum Streptophyta; class Lycopodiopsida; order Isoetales; family Isoetaceae; genus Isoetes; species Isoetes taiwanensis. The sequence continues at coordinate 8,915,361 of JAJEKV010000038.1, read as the reverse complement.
GATGAATTAGGCCCGATCAAACTAATTGGCAGCTGTCACGGGGCGGTTTGGCTCTGGGCGAAGCCAAAGCCCGGAGCCTCTAAAACCCTAGGGGCCGAAAACTAGCAAGCCTGGGGTTTCCTACCCTAAATAGACATGGGGGTTTAGGCTAGGGTTTCCAATTACCCAATTTGGCATGTGGGATAATTGGAAAGGCCCCACTTGCCTTTAGTGGCTAGGTGGCAAATATGCCAACATGGAAAGGTGTGCCCTCATTAATGTGCACATGTGCACATTAATATCTCGAACCTCTATTAAGTTGCCCCCTAGGACTACTTACCTGGCTATCGTTAGGCGTACACGTCAATCGAGGGGTGGTAGATGTCACAGCGTGAGCGTGGCGATACAATGTAAATCTGGGGTATCGCGTCTTTGGAAACGTCACATTCTCCCACGCCAGAAGTGATCTTTGTGCGACATGCATTGGAGTCTCCCACCTTGGGATCTTCCTAACCTTAGCCTGCAATCAGCGTGATGCCTACAATATGAAATATCTTTTGCCATTTATCCGCGATTACTCTAAGGTAATTATTTTTTAGAACATTATTGCGTCATTATATTATGATACTTATCAATTCCTTAGCACCATTAGCAAGTTATTCACTATCTTAGGATTAGACAAAATTCAACATTTCATATCTATAATTATTGTCAGGGTACTCTTCATTCCTTGCAGCACATTCCAACAAAACTTGTGTTGCAGAGTCTTGGTAACTTCGACCTCCTTGCCCTCCGGACATCTCTTGGCTGTAGTCGACACTACGTTAGTCACCCAGTTTTAATTTTTAATAAATTTTGGTTATATGGTGACCAACCCACCTATCTACATGAATGCATGGCTAATCTCCGGTAGGAAGGATGAATCTTCCATAATGGTAGTGGAGATAAGCGCCTACTAATACCTATATGCCACTCATGCCCTACCTCTAGTTGCCAGTGGAGGATATCCTTCTCGGCGTGGAAGTGAAGGATGGATTCCTCTATCAAAGAGCATATATGGGGCTAAGGTGCTTTCCCTATCAATGGGCTATGTGACTCTTTCGAGATTAGATCTACCACTTAGTGGAATGATAGACTTTCACAATCTACCTTCCACTTTCGCCCAAGCCAGGCTTGGTCATGCCTACATTGCGACATTACACCGGGAGATCCACCCGTGACTGGTCTCATCATCGATAACAGCATGCGATCCATGCAAGCATGGGTTGCATCAAAATGGAGTCAATCATACAAAGAATTAACCTACACAAAATCGACATGCACGGGCAGGTTGCCGGAGATGACCTTCTTGATCCAAAGTTTGCTCCATAAAATTGTAGATTCTTTGCTTTACTAAATCTTTCTTAAGTACCCGTGGGCGTCTTCCAGCGGTAGAGTGTTTCCTTGACCAAATCTTGGGAGGTCGGGACCTCCTTGTCTTCTTAAAAGCTCTATCAAAAGAATCACATTTTGGAACTATTTCGGCCTCCTCAAGTCGGCAACCGCGTTGGAGTGTCAAGACCGTGGGTTTGGAGTATCTTCTTCCAACAAACTCCATTGGAGACCTTATGAATCTTTAGGTGTGTTGGCAATTCTAACTTTGTAAGGATTGATTACCTACTCTCTTGATTATTACGAGGGGTCCGATACCTTGGAGCAAGCTGCAATTGCCAATCGAGCCGCTGCTTCACCTTTATCTTGGAGCCATACATGCATCTCAACTGAACTCTCTTCTGGATTTAGTACTTATCGGCGATGCTCTTTTAATGGAAGCTTCTTTAACGCTACTTGAGATACCCTCGAACCTCTTCCACAGAAGTGGCATATCGGCCCAGCATCTGGCTGCGAAACTAAAAGGATGATTCGTCTGATCATAAATATGACAA